>CAXDID010000363.1:0-30011 GCA_963988835.1 Hexamita inflata | reverse complement strand
TTCGTAGGTTAAATAGGCTATCGCCTCTGGAAAGCAAATAAATAATCTGAAAAATATAACGTTATGATGGCCATGGTTCAAGTAACAAAAGATAATAAAATATATAATGTTCTAAAATATTGGGCCGTAAGATCGAAATTTTAAAAAGGTCAATGATCATATAGATGGAACATGTTTCTGTGTTGTTGGCATGGGTTTGCGATATTTTTTTAGTCGATTTGTCTAACATTATTTTGTACTTCGCTTGCAATTGACCCACTTTTAATTCTTCAACTATAATACGAGGGACTTAATTTGTCAACTATTAGACGAAGGAGTGGCTGTGTAGACTCGAGTCATTCAAATATGAGTTTTGATGTTATACCTCAATAAAAGTAGATTGAAATCTGAATCTCCAAATGAAATACAAATTTCCAAATTCTAAATTCTACATGAATTTTAACCAAAAGTTGATTTCAATCAAGATGAATACTATATATAACAACTCTATTTATTTGTTAATAATGATCAGAAGAAGTTCTCACTGTTGCAGCTGGTTCTAAATAAGATATTATACTAATTTTCTAGAAATTAAAGCCTGTTGGTGGTAAAACGGAGTTGAGTGAGGATAAGTCCTAATACGTTGGTAAATACTCACACAACAATTTTGACTCTTATCTAAAGAAGGAAGGTCTCTATTAAACTATACTTTTCAGTTCAAAGGGTTAAGAAGAAATATAATTATTATAAATGCAGCTCAGACCCACCTCCAAGAAGAAAAACAATACCAGCTGCTCTCGGCCGCCGCCTCCTTTCAGATGCTAGAGTACGAAGAAGCCATCCAGAAGCTCAGAGCAGAGAAAGAACTCTCCTCTGGACAGGTGAACGACACCGTCGCCGAACTGGAGCAAAACGAAAACGCTTGAAGTCCAAAAACGAGGATTTGCTTTAGTAAGTGCTCAAATCATAATTATTAGTTGATAAGGTAAAAACCAAATCGTTCTAAGTGCACGAACTTAACTTAAAGCTATAAATGCAGTGCAAACCAGACCAAAATCAAATCTACGAACTTCAACTCATAAAGGACGAAAACTTGCAATGCTCAGAAAAATCTCAAACAGAACAAACTACAAACTGACCCCTCCCACATCAAACTGGAAAAAGAAAACATCTTACTGGTTCAAAATAACGCTGAACTCCAACAAAAGATCAAATTAATTCAAGAAAAACTGATTTATGCTGAAATCTTACACGCAGAACTCTCAGCGAAAAATAACAAAAATAGAAGAAATTCTCAGAACATTAACAAAAAGAAATCAAGTCCTCATGAGCTTAAGCCTCAAAAAGTGATATATTTTATGATTTGAATGTTTTCGTGTCATCAAAATACCTTTGATACCTCAAAGTTTTTGAGTGGTATATTTTACATAGAATTGAGTTGGCATAATTATTTTTATCCTTCAGTTCGGAGATCTTAGACGGTAAGAAATTATATCGTCCAATCAAAAAGTTTTACTTTACTTATCTTTACTTACGCTATATAATAAAAATTAAAAGAACAACAAATCACTTCATAATATAAAATGACTGATATATTTGTTGAGTGGGTCATGTTATTATGTTTGTTAATATAATACAACAACTGTATCTTCAAAATAAGGCTCAATTTAATTATTCCATCTTCATCTTATGATCTCATGATCTTAAAAGGTAATATACGTTGAAGCAAAGAAATACATAACCATTTATGAAAATGTTTCATAAGTTATATGTTTTCATTTTATGGTTCATCTCATTGTTATAATATAATTCAAATCGTTTATAAATTGAGAATTATAAGAAGATAATAATATGATTATTAATGACGAATTGTAGTTAATAATTAATTTCAGTATATATTACAAAGAATAGTACATTTATAAAAACATATTTTTACTAAATTACTATTTATCATAAAAATATAGAAAATATATGGTGCTTTGTGGTGCTTTGTAGTCACTTTTAAAAGTGTTACAATATAAAAATAAAAATTTGTAAAAAATTTGTTATGTATCTAATCACAGACATTTATAAATATTTATAACATTTAATAACTATCTGTAAATAGCAATTTATAGGAAAATGACATATTTCCACTCACTATTCATGCCTCGTGAATGTAATTACGATCACTGGACTGCAGTAGAGCGTCAGTATATTATTAATGCTACTCGATAATATAGGGACAAAAAGATAAATTGGACCAATATCCAGTCAAAAATATAACATAGAACTATTCAATAATGTAAATCCTTTTATAATAATAACATCAAAGAGTATGAGCTTAAATACATTCTAGAAAAGTATAGCGATTAAAAAATAGCGTAAATAATATTAAATTATTTAATACTAGAACAACTTGATGGTTTAGTAAATCCTAATGATTAGTAGTTTAAAACATGGTATTAAAATAATTATTTACACGTAGAATTCCTCATTCATATATATTAATTATAAGATAATAATTAATAGTTTCCTTATGAAAGGAAAATATTGAATATAATTAAAGAAATTATTATTTGCTATATATAAATTCGACCATAACTTGAACAATAAATTTACTAATATGGAATAGGTATTATAAACAAGCATAAAATATACTAAAAGTAGCTGGACGCATTAATAAGTTTTATGGATAGCATTAATTACAGTTTACTACTGAAAAATATAACAATTCTATTTGATAAACATTTTGATATATAATCAAGATAAAAACTTGAACAAATAATGAAAAAATGCAAATAAGAAAAGTGAATAATAGAATTTTACAGTGGTGGGCCCTCGAAATGCTTTTTTGAATTAGGAAGAAGAATGAAGTTTATTATTTGAATCTTACTTATATCACTGCCCGGCTCAATAATGAGTGTGTTCTCCCTCCTCATCAATACACTCATTAACTCTATTTACTATTGATTTGTAAAGTGCTTCAATCACATCAAGGCCTGGTTGAGCCTTGGATAGCTGTGCTACAATAATTAACGTATATAGCTCTGTATATACTTCAATAATAAGTTTCAACTTTACCTAACGTTGTATAATTTAACAATCAAGAAAATTGATTTCTCATTATGAAATGGAAGTGGAAGATCATAAGTAAAATAACTGTTGTTTTAGAGTAGCATCAATATATTATTTAATGCTGGGCCCGACTAACCCACTTGATTTCATTCTTCAAGAAACAAAAATGCATTCATTATTTGAATATTGAGAATGAAAGCGACTGTAACTACCTGAATTATAATTCTAATTAAGCGAAGTACCAATACTTCATCTTGAGCTCCCGGTTGAGATTGAAAGAAAAAGTCCTCCATTGTTTTCGTGATTAAGAAATACCTAAAATCGTTCAGATTGACCCAGTTGAAGATGAACACCGAGGTCCTCTGCAGGTCCAGTGCTTGCGCTACTAGTTATAAATTACATATTGCGTCCGTATACCAATCATTGGATCCTCTTATTCTTTTCTCCAATCAGGCTTAACTGCCATATATTTTCGAGATAAAATCTTTCATAAATTAGTTTTGTTGACTAAAACGTAGAAATTACACAGGGACATCTTAAACAAGTGATATAACTAGTTCAGATTGGTACAATATTTTATGAATTCATCCGTTGGACCCAGAAATGAAGAGAATACAAACGCTTCAGAACTGCCTAAGTTTGTTAAGTGAATTAGTTGACCTTCCCTAAGCATCTTCTACCGCGTTTATTTTTGTCATTGCCGTCCTTTTATTGCATGTGGTAATTTCTATTTTTCCTTTTTGGAATATTAAATACCGACTTTGAATAGTCGATTATGGTCTAATACGATCGAAATCATATTTTTGGCCCTCTTGTGTTAATGAGTAGTTCATGAATAATCTCCAACTTGAGATTATTTATTGGAATTTGTCATCCGCATTAGAAGTGGCAAAATATTTTAATATATAATTACTCACATAGTAAACAAGAAAAAGCAATTCCACCTCCCATAACTGTAAATATTCATAATTTATAAAATTGATTCATAGATTAAATACATTTATATATATATATATATTTGTTTAAATACATTTAATAAAATAATTCTCAATGATTTCTACCCCGAACATAATAAACTTAACAATTTCCGGGAGCCAAACACAAAAATAGTTCTCTATCATCCAAATTCCGCACGAATTATATCCCATTGCACACGTTAGAATCTTTGAGTTCATCTTACTGAATTGAAGATTACCTAGACATTAACCATACACGAAAAATAAACTGTTACAAATTGACTCGCAATTTTAAATTGAATAAACGTTTGTATCATACTCACATAACTATTTCCAATAAGATTATCAATGTGACTACAGAACTGAAATTAAGACATACCTACAACTTACTGATTTGATGATGGGTCCAGATAAGTTCTATCCAGAGGCAATTAAAGTGACGTTGGAATAATAGTAAGTATATTATAGTTAAAATCTGTATCAAATATTAATTCAACAAATTTAATAACCTACAACGAATCTCAAAAAGAAACGATTCTTTATTTGAAAACGATATTTAAAAAATCGGTTTATACATGAACAACGATTTTAACCACTTCATCGTTTTAAGATATTCTACATAACTACCATCTCATAAATAGAGTAACATATAAAGATATATAAAGATATATAAAGGTAATACAAAAGTGAAAAATACTAATAAACATCAGGAAGACTACAATGCCTTACACACATAAAAATATTTTTATTTAGTTTATAAACTACAATGTATAGCTCTGCCACTTATGAATGGAAGTGAGTCTAATGAAATACATTTAACAGTAATTATATTTAAAGTCCAATAGAATTATTTAATTTAATTCTTGAAAATTACACACTTTATTACATGTATTCAAAAATGAAACTAATTGATAAAAATATTATCCCTGATTAATATAATGATTATAAAGTTAATTAAATATCTCAATTATATAATACGAGATAATTTTAATTCGATCTAACGAAAATATCAACGTGAATTTACAGAAAAGAAACTCAAAAATACTTCAAGAAAGTGAAGTGAAACCTGTTAATACCCACTTATTTAATAGATATATATTTCATGAGCATGTTACAATATAAATAAGGTTATATCCTCCTATTATAACGAATAATATATATTAATGGTTTCTTTATATAATGATATTTATAAACTATATCATGACTCACAAGAAATTGAAAATCAACGTTATTCTTAATTTACCAGAAAGAAAGATTATTGATCATTGTGGACTTTAAATTACACATTGAGCGAACGTGGGTTGACGATCAGGTACACAGCTTCTCTATATATTTCCTAGCTTTGTGGTATATTAATTAAATATTATCTATAAATATTAATTTCAAATGATTTCTTCTATAATCCTATTACTTAAATCATTACATTATAAATAATAAGTATATTGCATGAACAACATTTAAATTAATAGCAAGGAATATAATTATTGTTAAAAAATTAAATCATTAAACTCTGTCAAAGTGTAAAACAATATGTATGCTGCTTAAAAATCTAAAAATATTCATCTATTCATTTATAACAATCTTACTACCCAATCAGAAATAGATATATAATTGTAAAGCATCGCCATTAATATTTTTAGTATGTTTGGGTTGGATTTGAATAGCTAATATATTAGTGATTCACATATTAATATAACTTTAAACTTTGAAGTATACAATGGAGCTCTGGCATGCATTACATGCGATATAGCTGTATTTAACAGCAGCTTAATATTTATAGCAACTGGAATAACACTATCCGCCATAATATATCAACCAATCAATGTAATCTAATTAAATTTGCTCATGATATAATTTAGATTATAATCCAAAAATTCATCAGGTATCGTAAATATAGTATTAGAGTACATTAATGAATTTTAGATTTGTTAAAGTAATATAACTGGAACAAATTTGTTAGAAAGCTCGAATAATGGTTACATCTCATCCTTTATATAAACAAATATTACACTTATCATTGATAATCTCAGCATTTGTATTAATAATACAAAACGTATTGGCGACTTTAGTTACAATACTGTGGTCGCCAAGCCAACTTTGATTTCAAAAAATACTAACTATTTCAAAACTATTTTTTGTATTAATTTTAACTATATATTAACTCAATGTTTAGTAGCGTCTCCTTTCTATTTTATTACTTCTTCTAACCTTTTGGGCATAGAGTCAATCAAATGATTGATGATATCTAACGAGATTTACTCCAACGCCCTCTTTACTTCTTCATTTAATAAGTCATATGTGGTACATTCTTCAGGGGTAATGTTTGACTTCAGTGGATTCCAGCAGTGAAAAAGTGGATTTAAGTCTGGACTCATTACTGGAAAGCGATAGAGCTCAATGTTGTTAGCAGTATAAAAGTTTTTCATATACTTACTAAATGTGTCGGGGCGTTATCTTGTTGCAACTTCAAGTTATGCTATTAAGTGATGGAAGTGTAACTTGTCTGAGAACTTAAGAATTGACAATTGAATTCATGGTCGTACCGCACGGCATAAACCATAATGGACCCTTATATCTATAGCTAATCGTACTATAGATCATGCACGAAAACAGTCCATATTTTACACTTCGAGAAAATACTTCGGATTCCACTCGTCTTTAGGTGTTCTGAGCACTCTACTCGCTCGATTTGCATAGCATTTTGAGCGATACTCATCGGTATACTAAAAAGTTCTCCAATATTCAATTGGTTGTTTCAGGTTCATTCGGGCAAAGTTCAAACTTTCCAATTTATGCTTTTCGGTAAGTTTTGGCTTTATCTTAGCAACATAGAAGCTTAAACTGAATTTGGCCAGGAGACGAGATACCGTTGTTAGAGACATGGAAATTTCACGAAGGGCTTAGTATTTTTCAGCTATGATTCGTCGAGTTTCGAATCTATGGCTCTGGCGATATTTAACAACGCGAAAATCTCAGCTTAGTCAAATTTTCTGACACTATTATCGGCATGAGAAGCTTCTAGCTTGCCTGTAACTTTAAAGTGCTTAAAAATGGAATAAACAGTTTGGAGACTACATTGAAGGCAACAAGCAATGTATTTCTTGGTTGCAACAGTTTGTGATTCTGTTTCTCACATTCTCATCATTATGCGACGCTCTTGTATTGTGATCCGTCGGCTTCGTGTGTGCTTCGTCATTTGAAGGATGAAGTGAAAAAGAAATGAACCGCAGAATTAATTGAATATGTTATAATTAGCATAAATACAGTGATTTAATTTTCAAGCGCAATTATTACATAAACATTTGTTAAAATCAAAGTTGGCTCGGACACCACAGTATTATAATAATTGGAAACGAAACGCACAATTGTCATATTTGCGATACCAAATTTGTGATATATGGTATATGTTTAGATAGTATAATGTATGGAGAAATATCTAATGGTATGATGTCCTGCATATATCCCTTCGAGTATATAAACAATTTGTGCGCATGTGCATAGGGATATGTTTTAAATCTAACTCGATGTATAAATGTTATATTTGCTATTTAAGATATATATAACTAAAATAGTAGCTCTAAAATATTAGCAATCGAACAAAAAATGTTTGATATTTAAACGAATATTATTTAAATAGATTAATAGATTAATATGAATATTTCTTAAGTCTATAACGACATGAGCTCCAATTCTTAAATGCTTGAAAATTATATTATCTCGAATTATACATTGAATGAAAAACATTTGCAAGATAATACGTCAATATTAGATTTAAGAATATTTAATAACATTAGTTCATTGAATTATAGTATAATATAAAACATAATTGCATAAAATCAATCTATATCTTCGATTAATTACTAAATATAATAGCAGAACACAAAAATTAATGAATTAATGTAAATTATAAACTGTTCGCGCATTAACGGAAATACCATCATAAACGGAACATGTGTACACACATATTGTTCTATTGAAGGTTAGTATTATATTAATGGAATATGTTAATGTATTAATATAAATGAGGTCGTAATAAATAATAGCTGTAAATGCCCCGATACTTCAATTTTAGTTGGCAACGTTTGTATGTGTACCAGTTCAGATTAAATTATACGAGAAAATTTGTGTGAATGCCGAACTTCTGGTGCATTTATAAACGACGGCGTATGTACATGCGGTTAACATGCTCTGAATATTTCAAACTAATGTTAATGTCCACTCTAGTCATAACTGATAAATGCCTCTTGTATTTGCGATATATATGTAGGATTAACAATGATAGATGGATAGTGTTAGTGTACTAATGGTTCATAGCTGGTTAATGGGCAGTGTTTAGAAAATATATTTGTTATTAATGGAACCAACAATTTAGCGCTGTGCAGTTAGTAAATATTCATAACATCATTCGATATTTAATAGGTAACTGACTAAGTTATAATAAACTATTAAAACTTCAGCAATGGATACATATTTAGCACTTCGTAATATTTATAAAACTCATTTATAGATGTTTCGAATAATGTATACAATTAAAATGTTAAACCACTATTTCAAAGTTAATATCAATTTTATAACATAAAGATATAGATCGGGCAGTCAGTAGTAAATAATTCTGCACTACTAAGTTATTCAACAACAATACATGTGAATTAAGTTAATATTATTTCTAAAGATTCAACAACAATCACGGTTAATTCAGGTTACTAATTTAATATATTGTTATAACAATCTACACAAACTAATATCAGCAATTTGCTGATTAATTTATCGTTTGCAACACCGCAATTTTATGGATTGATTACACTTATAGGTTCCATCTCTGGAGTTGCAAGCATTAACAAATATTAAATATCCGGAATTTATCAGAGTAGTGGTATGGTTGCCTTAATTTCAATAAAAGTTAATTCGTCAACAATAACAATTAGTCATATAAATTTTATGCCCACTACATATACTGTAGGAAATTGTTCCTCATATTTGTTAAGTAATATTACAAATTGTGTTGTTAATATAAGCTTCATTACAATACAAATAGGAAATATCGCGAACTAAAAATTAATTAATGCGATTTCTTATAGTTCTAGTTTCTATCAATTTGGAGGGCTAATATCTTCTTTTAGCAATATATCTGCAATAATAATCCAGATATTAAGTGATAATGTGCAGAAATTTAGTTAGTAAAATGTTGCAAATTCTGGTTTGCTAATAGGATAATCATATAATTCTAATAATATTTTTGTTATCTAGAACTTATGTTTATAATAATTATTAGTGAGCAATACCCGTTTAGACACGTTTGGTATAATAGGATAATACAATGGAAACATTTCGCTTTAGCAATGTTAAATTACTTTCAATGTATCCGGGACCTTGGCAATATTTGGGCTAATTGGAAAGTTGTAATCGCAATGCAATTATTCAGAAATACAGAATATAGTAACTACTGTGAACACTCTTGGCGAGTTTCGATCCACGATAAGTTCTGCATTAATTGGCTATCAAATGTCTAAAAACTGTTCAATACAACACATTTTAGTTAATAATAGTAACATTTAATTATTGTACTATTCAGCTGGTATCATTGGTATTGCGACATTTAAATAAATTCTAGTAATCAATGAGGTTAACATTTCTAATTGCAATTTCATCAGTAAGAATTAGGGTTCTGGCTAGACATCAGCAGGTTTAATTGGTATGACAGAGTAAAGTACGCTTAGTGTTCAAAATACATTTATATGCAATGTGAGTATTATTAGTGTAGATAAAGCATCTGGCGGAATATTGGGGCACATATCAGATTCTGTTGTAAATATTATAAATTCGAATATTTCAACAGTCAATCTTACAAGTGGTTCATATGTAGGTATTGTTATAGGATATAGTAGAACAAACAATAGTTTCGACATCACAAACTCAAAATCACTTGGAACGAATTATATTAATAACATAAAATAGAGTAACTGTGCAAGTATTACAGATGTGCTGATACCTAGAGGGTGTTGAATGATTATATTGTAATTATATAATTAAATACGTACGAATAACTAACTCTATTTTGAGTTTAAATAATGTATTTCCTTAGAAGCATTATGCGCGTGTGCAAAATTGACGCATCGAATACGTTTTGACTGATAAGTTGTGAAAACATCTATATAATCATCTGAAAGCAACAGAATATTTAAAATTATATTTATATTTTGACAGATACAATATTACATGTATTATTAGGTTTTTGGAACACTGAATGCAACTACACCTTTTTGTTATTCTATAATTATTAAGTGTTTGATATGGAGTAATTGAAATATTCAACGCAATTGCTATATAAAACTGTAAATAGGATTTTAACATGATGTTAACTTGAAAATATATTTGTGGTGAGTTTTTACTTCTATTAAACTATTTATATGCTAAAATCCATATGATTATAAAGAATTAACACGTATAAATATTTAACAAGTTGCCAAGTATTGAATGAATATTATTAAACTGCGTTGAACTCAGAATTCGACACATATCTAAATTATATTCTTTGGTTTAACATATATTATTGATACTATTAGAAAGTAGAAGTGTCATATATGAAACATAGCCCTATACAGTATCATAATTATATCCAATAAATTTTGAAAATGCATTAACCTGTTGTTACGACGTATAAACGCAACAAAAATTTTAATTCATGTTTTATATAAGTGATAATTATATCCAAAAAACGCACTAAAAACATGTTTATAGATATTTTGATACTGCTTGACCACATATTTATCACTAAGTTTCTGAAACACAATGATTAATTACAACGAAAATTGTAAGACACTTCAAGTATCGCCTTTACTAAGTTTGTGCATAGCTTACATTGGAGTTGTATTACAAAATACTAACTCCACGAGAAATTGACAAAAGGTCTGCTAAATATAACCGATTATTTAATATTTCAAATTTAGGATAAAATAGTGATTTCCTAACAACTCTTTAAGTAATCGTAGTTGAGTAAGTTTACTCGGAATTATATAATTTGCGAAAATGATAGTTGTATTTTGAAAGCAAATATTCTAATTCTAATAATAAATTTGGACAAAATGTGCCAATTCACTCATAGAATATATTTTCAAATAGATTTAAATTATTTGCCGTCACTTACGCAGAATGTAATATACTAAATAGTATGTTTTCTATACGTTTAAAATCATATTACTCTATTTCGATTCGTAGGTTAAATAGGCTATCGCCTCTGGAAAGCAAATAAATAATCTGAAAAATATAACGTTATGATGGCCATGGTTCAAGTAACAAAAGATAATAAAATATATAATGTTCTAAAATATTGGGCCGTAAGATCGAAATTTTAAAAAGGTCAATGATCATATAGATGGAACATGTTTCTGTGTTGTTGGCATGGGTTTGCGATATTTTTTTAGTCGATTTGTCTAACATTATTTTGTACTTCGCTTGCAATTGACCCACTTTTAATTCTTCAACTATAATACGAGGGACTTAATTTGTCAACTATTAGACGAAGGAGTGGCTGTGTAGACTCGAGTCATTCAAATATGAGTTTTGATGTTATACCTCAATAAAAGTAGATTGAAATCTGAATCTCCAAATGAAATACAAATTTCCAAATTCTAAATTCTACATGAATTTTAACCAAAAGTTGATTTCAATCAAGATGAATACTATATATAACAACTCTATTTATTTGTTAATAATGATCAGAAGAAGTTCTCACTGTTGCAGCTGGTTCTAAATAAGATATTATACTAATTTTCTAGAAATTAAAGCCTGTTGGTGGTAAAACGGAGTTGAGTGAGGATAAGTCCTAATACGTTGGTAAATACTCACACAACAATTTTGACTCTTATCTAAAGAAGGAAGGTCTCTATTAAACTATACTTTTCAGTTCAAAGGGTTAAGAAGAAATATAATTATTATAAATGCAGCTCAGACCCACCTCCAAGAAGAAAAACAATACCAGCTGCTCTCGGCCGCCGCCTCCTTTCAGATGCTAGAGTACGAAGAAGCCATCCAGAAGCTCAGAGCAGAGAAAGAACTCTCCTCTGGACAGGTGAACGACACCGTCGCCGAACTGGAGCAAAACGAAAACGCTTGAAGTCCAAAAACGAGGATTTGCTTTAGTAAGTGCTCAAATCATAATTATTAGTTGATAAGGTAAAAACCAAATCGTTCTAAGTGCACGAACTTAACTTAAAGCTATAAATGCAGTGCAAACCAGACCAAAATCAAATCTACGAACTTCAACTCATAAAGGACGAAAACTTGCAATGCTCAGAAAAATCTCAAACAGAACAAACTACAAACTGACCCCTCCCACATCAAACTGGAAAAAGAAAACATCTTACTGGTTCAAAATAACGCTGAACTCCAACAAAAGATCAAATTAATTCAAGAAAAACTGATTTATGCTGAAATCTTACACGCAGAACTCTCAGCGAAAAATAACAAAAATAGAAGAAATTCTCAGAACATTAACAAAAAGAAATCAAGTCCTCATGAGCTTAAGCCTCAAAAAGTGATATATTTTATGATTTGAATGTTTTCGTGTCATCAAAATACCTTTGATACCTCAAAGTTTTTGAGTGGTATATTTTACATAGAATTGAGTTGGCATAATTATTTTTATCCTTCAGTTCGGAGATCTTAGACGGTAAGAAATTATATCGTCCAATCAAAAAGTTTTACTTTACTTATCTTTACTTACGCTATATAATAAAAATTAAAAGAACAACAAATCACTTCATAATATAAAATGACTGATATATTTGTTGAGTGGGTCATGTTATTATGTTTGTTAATATAATACAACAACTGTATCTTCAAAATAAGGCTCAATTTAATTATTCCATCTTCATCTTATGATCTCATGATCTTAAAAGGTAATATACGTTGAAGCAAAGAAATACATAACCATTTATGAAAATGTTTCATAAGTTATATGTTTTCATTTTATGGTTCATCTCATTGTTATAATATAATTCAAATCGTTTATAAATTGAGAATTATAAGAAGATAATAATATGATTATTAATGACGAATTGTAGTTAATAATTAATTTCAGTATATATTACAAAGAATAGTACATTTATAAAAACATATTTTTACTAAATTACTATTTATCATAAAAATATAGAAAATATATGGTGCTTTGTGGTGCTTTGTAGTCACTTTTAAAAGTGTTACAATATAAAAATAAAAATTTGTAAAAAATTTGTTATGTATCTAATCACAGACATTTATAAATATTTATAACATTTAATAACTATCTGTAAATAGCAATTTATAGGAAAATGACATATTTCCACTCACTATTCATGCCTCGTGAATGTAATTACGATCACTGGACTGCAGTAGAGCGTCAGTATATTATTAATGCTACTCGATAATATAGGGACAAAAAGATAAATTGGACCAATATCCAGTCAAAAATATAACATAGAACTATTCAATAATGTAAATCCTTTTATAATAATAACATCAAAGAGTATGAGCTTAAATACATTCTAGAAAAGTATAGCGATTAAAAAATAGCGTAAATAATATTAAATTATTTAATACTAGAACAACTTGATGGTTTAGTAAATCCTAATGATTAGTAGTTTAAAACATGGTATTAAAATAATTATTTACACGTAGAATTCCTCATTCATATATATTAATTATAAGATAATAATTAATAGTTTCCTTATGAAAGGAAAATATTGAATATAATTAAAGAAATTATTATTTGCTATATATAAATTCGACCATAACTTGAACAATAAATTTACTAATATGGAATAGGTATTATAAACAAGCATAAAATATACTAAAAGTAGCTGGACGCATTAATAAGTTTTATGGATAGCATTAATTACAGTTTACTACTGAAAAATATAACAATTCTATTTGATAAACATTTTGATATATAATCAAGATAAAAACTTGAACAAATAATGAAAAAATGCAAATAAGAAAAGTGAATAATAGAATTTTACAGTGGTGGGCCCTCGAAATGCTTTTTTGAATTAGGAAGAAGAATGAAGTTTATTATTTGAATCTTACTTATATCACTGCCCGGCTCAATAATGAGTGTGTTCTCCCTCCTCATCAATACACTCATTAACTCTATTTACTATTGATTTGTAAAGTGCTTCAATCACATCAAGGCCTGGTTGAGCCTTGGATAGCTGTGCTACAATAATTAACGCATATAACTCTGTATATACTTCAATAATAAGTTTCAACTTTACCTAACGTTGTATAATTTAACAATCAAGAAAATTGATTTCTCATTATGAAATGGAAGTGGAAGATCATAAGTAAAATAACTGTTGTTTTAGAGTAGCATCAATATATTATTTAATGCTGGGCCCGACTAACCCACTTGATTCCATTCTTCAAGAAACAAAAATGCATTCATTATTTGAATATTGAGAATGAAAGCGACTGTAACTACTTGAATTATAATTCTAATTAAGCGAAGTACCAATACTTCATCTTGAGCTCCCGGTTGAGATTGAAAGAAAAAGTCCTCCATTGTTTTTCGTGATTAAGAAATACCTAAAATCGTTCAGATTGACCCAGTTGAAGATGAACACTGAGGTCCTCTGCAGGTCCAGTGCTTGCGCTACTAGTTATAAATTACATATTGCGTCCGTATACCAATCATTGGATCCTCTTATTCTTTTCTCCAATCAGGCTTAACTACCATATATTTTCGAGATAAAATCTTTCATAAATTAGTTTTGTTGACTAAAACGTAGAAATTACACAGGGACATCTTAAACAAGTGATATAACTAGTTCAGATTGGTACAATATTTTATGAATTCATCCGTTGGACCCAGAAATAAAGAGAATACAAACGCTTCAGAACTGCCTAAGTTTGTTAAGTGAATTAGTTGACCTTCCCTAAACATCTTCTACCGCGTTTATTTTTGTCATTGCCGTCCTTTTATTGCATGTGGTAATTTCTATTTTTCCTTTTTGGAATATTAAATACCGACTTTGAATAGTCGATTATGGTCTAATACGATCGAAATCATATTTTTGGCCCTCTTGTGTTAATGAGTAGTTCATGAATAATCTCCAACTTGAGATTATTTATTGGAATTTGTCATCCGCATTAGAAGTGGCAAAATATTTTAATATATAATTACTCACATAGTAAACAAGAAAAAGCAATTCCACCTCCCATAACTGTAAATATTCATAATTTATAAAATTGATTCATAGATTAAATACATTTATATATATATATATATTTGTTTAAATACATTTAATAAAATAATTCTCAATGATTTCTACCCCGAACATAATAAACTTAACAATTTCCGGGAGCCAAACACAAAAATAGTTCTCTATCATCCAAATTCCGCACGAATTATATCCCATTGCACACGTTAGAATCTTTGAGTTCATCTTACTGAATTGAAGATTACCTAGACATTAACCATACACGAAAAATAAACTGTTACAAATTGACTCGCAATTTTAAATTGAATAAACGTTTGTATCATACTCACATAACTATTTCCAATAAGATTATCAATGTGACTACAGAACTGAAATTAAGACATACCTACAACTTACTGATTTGATGATGGGTCCAGATAAGTTCTATCCAGAGGCAATTAAAGTGACGTTGGAATAATAGTAAGTATATTATAGTTAAAATCTGTATCAAATATTAATTCAACAAATTTAATAACCTACAACGAATCTCAAAAAGAAACGATTCTTTATTTGAAAACGATATTTAAAAAATCGGTTTATACATGAACAACGATTTTAACCACTTCATCGTTTTAAGATATTCTACATAACTACCATCTCATAAATAGAGTAACATATAAAGATATATAAAGATATATAAAGGTAATACAAAAGTGAAAAATACTAATAAACATCAGGAAGACTACAATGCCTTACACACATAAAAATATTTTTATTTAGTTTATAAACTACAATGTATAGCTCTGCCACTTATGAATGGAAGTGAGTCTAATGAAATACATTTAACAGTAATTATATTTAAAGTCCAATAGAATTATTTAATTTAATTCTTGAAAATTACACACTTTATTACATGTATTCAAAAATGAAACTAATTGATAAAAATATTATCCCTGATTAATATAATGATTATAAAGTTAATTAAATATCTCAATTATATAATACGAGATAATTTTAATTCGATCTAACGAAAATATCAACGTGAATTTACAGAAAAGAAACTCAAAAATACTTCAAGAAAGTGAAGTGAAACCTGTTAATACCCACTTATTTAATAGATATATATTTCATGAGCATGTTACAATATAAATAAGGTTATATCCTCCTATTATAACGAATAATATATATTAATGGTTTCTTTATATAATGATATTTATAAACTATATCATGACTCACAAGAAATTGAAAATCAACGTTATTCTTAATTTACCAGAAAGAAAGATTATTGATCATTGTGGACTTTAAATTACACATTGAGCGAACGTGGGTTGACGATCAGGTACACAGCTTCTCTATATATTTCCTAGCTTTGTGGTATATTAATTAAATATTATCTATAAATATTAATTTCAAATGATTTCTTCTATAATCCTATTACTTAAATCATTACATTATAAATAATAAGTATATTGCATGAACAACATTTAAATTAATAGCAAGGAATATAATTATTGTTAAAAAATTAAATCATTAAACTCTGTCAAAGTGTAAAACAATATGTATGCTGCTTAAAAATCTAAAAATATTCATCTATTCATTTATAACAATCTTACTACCCAATCAGAAATAGATATATAATTGTAAAGCATCGCCATTAATATTTTTAGTATGTTTGGGTTGGATTTGAATAGCTAATATATTAGTGATTCACATATTAATATAACTTTAAACTTTGAAGTATACAATGGAGCTCTGGCATGCATTACATGCGATATAGCTGTATTTAACAGCAGCTTAATATTTATAGCAACTGGAATAACACTATCCGCCATAATATATCAACCAATCAATGTAATCTAATTAAATTTGCTCATGATATAATTTAGATTATAATCCAAAAATTCATCAGGTATCGTAAATATAGTATTAGAGTACATTAATGAATTTTAGATTTGTTAAAGTAATATAACTGGAACAAATTTGTTAGAAAGCTCGAATAATGGTTACATCTCATCCTTTATATAAACAAATATTACACTTATCATTGATAATCTCAGCATTTGTATTAATAATACAAAACGTATTGGCGACTTTAGTTACAATACTGTGGTCGCCAAGCCAACTTTGATTTCAAAAAATACTAACTATTTCAAAACTATTTTTTGTATTAATTTTAACTATATATTAACTCAATGTTTAGTAGCGTCTCCTTTCTATTTTATTACTTCTTCTAACCTTTTGGGCATAGAGTCAATCAAATGATTGATGATATCTAACGATATTTACTCCAACGCCCTCTTTACTTCTTCATTTAATAAGTCATATGTGGTACATTCTTCAGGGGAAATGTTTGACTTCAGTGGATTCCAGCAGTGAAAAGGTGGATTTAAGTCTGGACTCATTACTGGAAAGCGATAGAGCTCAATGTTGTTAGCAGTATAAAAGTTTTTCATATACTTACTAAAATGTGTCGGGGCGTTATCTTGTTGCAACTTCAAGTTATGCTATTAAGTGATGGAAGTGTAACTTGTCTGAGAACTTAAGAATTGACAATTGAATTCATGGTCGTACCGCACGGCATAAACCATAATGGACCCTTATATCTATAGCTAATCGTACTATAGATCATGCACGAAAACAGTCCATATTTTACACTTCGAGAAAATACTTCGGATTCCACTCGTCTTTAGGTGTTCTGAGCACTCTACTCGCTCGATTTGCATAGCATTTTGAGCGATACTCATCGGTATACTAAAAAGTTCTCCAATATTCAATTGGTTGTTTCAGGTTCATTCGAGCAAAGTTCAAACTTTCCAATTTATGCTTTTCGGTAAGTTTTGGCTTTATTTTAGCAACATAGAAGCTTAAACTGAATTTGGCCAGGAGACGAGATACCGTTGTTAGAGACATGGAAATTCCACGAAGGGCTTAGTATTTTTCAGCTATGATTCGTCGAGTTTCGAATCTATGGCTCTGGCGATATTTAACAACGCGAAAATCTCAGCTTAGTCAAATTTTCTGACACTATTATCGGCATGAGAAGCTTCTAGCTTGCCTGTAACTTCAAAGTGCTTAAAAATGGAATAAACAGTTTGGAGATTACATTGAAGGCAACAAGCAATGTATTTCTTGGTTGCAACAGTTTGTGATTCTGTTTCTCACATTCTCATCATTATGCGACGCTCTTGTATTGTGATCCGTCGGCTTCGTGTGTGCTTCGTCATTTGAAGGATGAAGTGAAAAAGAAATGAACCGCAGAATTAATTGAATATGTTATAATTAGCATAAATACAGTGATTTAATTTTCAAGCGCAATTATTACATAAACATTTGTTAAAATCAAAGTTGGCTCGGACACCACAGTATTATAATAATTGGAAACGAAACGCACAATTGTCATATTTGCGATACCAAATTTGTGATATATGGTATATGTTTAGATAGTATAATGTATGGAGAAATATCTAATGGTATGATGTCCTGCATATATCCCTTCGAGTATATAAACAATTTGTGCGCATGTGCATAGGGATATGTTTTAAATCTAACTCGATGTATAAATGTTATATTTGCTATTTAAGATATATATAACTAAAATAGTAGCTCTAAAATATTAGCAATCGAACAAAAAATGTTTGATATTTAAACGAATATTATTTAAATAGATTAATAGATTAATATGAATATTTCTTAAGTCTATAACGACATGAGCTCCAATTCTTAAATGCTTGAAAATTATATTATCTCGAATTATACATTGAATGAAAAACATTTGCAAGATAATACGTCAATATTAGATTTAAGAATATTTAATAACATTAGTTCATTGAATTATAGTATAATATAAAACATAATTGCATAAAATCAATCTATATCTTCGATTAATTACTAAATATAATAGCAGAACACAAAAATTAATGAATTAATGTAAATTATAAACTGTTCGCGCATTAACGGAAATACCATCATAAACGGAACATGTGTACACACATATTGTTCTATTGAAGGTTAGTATTATATTAATGGAATATGTTAATGTATTAATATAAATGAGGTCGTAATAAATAATAGCTGTAAATGCCCCGATACTTCAATTTTAGTTGGCAACGTTTGTATGTGTACCAGTTCAGATTAAATTATACGAGAAAATTTGTGTGAATGCCGAACTTCTGGTGCATTTATAAACGACGGCGTATGTACATGCGGTTAACATGCTCTGAATATTTCAAACTAATGTTAATGTCCACTCTAGTCATAACTGATAAATGCCTCTTGTATTTGCGATATATATGTAGGATTAACAATGATAGATGGATAGTGTTAGTGTACTAATGGTTCATAGCTGGTTAATGGGCAGTGTTTAGAAAATATATTTGTTATTAATGGAACCAACAATTTAGCGCTGTGCAGTTAGTAAATATTCATAACATCATTCGATATTTAATAGGTAACTGACTAAGTTATAATAAACTATTAAAACTTCAGCAATGGATACATATTTAGCACTTCGTAATATTTATAAAACTCATTTATAGATGTTTCGAATAATGTATACAATTAAAATGTTAAACCACTATTTCAAAGTTAATATCAATTTTATAACATAAAGATATAGATCGGGCAGTCAGTAGTAAATAATTCTGCACTACTAAGTTATTCAACAACAATACATGTGAATTAAGTTAATATTATTTCTAAAGATTCAACAACAATCACGGTTAATTCAGGTTACTAATTTAATATATTGTTATAACAATCTACACAAACTAATATCAGCAATTTGCTGATTAATTTATCGTTTGCAACACCGCAATTTTATGGATTGATTACACTTATAGGTTCCATCTCTGGAGTTGCAAGCATTAACAAATATTAAATATCCGGAATTTATCAGAGTAGTGGTATGGTTGCCTTAATTTCAATAAAAGTTAATTCGTCAACAATAACAATTAGTCATATAAATTTTATGCCCACTACATATACTGTAGGAAATTGTTCCTCATATTTGTTAAGTAATATTACAAATTGTGTTGTTAATATAAGCTTCATTACAATACAAATAGGAAATATCGCGAACTAAAAATTAATTAATGCGATTTCTTATAGTTCTAGTTTCTATCAATTTGGAGGGCTAATATCTTCTTTTAGCAATATATCTGCAATAATAATCCAGATATTAAGTGATAATGTGCAGAAATTTAGTTAGTAAAATGTTGCAAATTCTGGTTTGCTAATAGGATAATCATATAATTCTAATAATATTTTTGTTATCTAGAACTTATGTTTATAATAATTATTAGTGAGCAATACCCGTTTAGACACGTTTGGTATAATAGGATAATACAATGGAAACATTTCGCTTTAGCAATGTTAAATTACTTTCAATGTATCCGGGACCTTGGCAATATTTGGGCTAATTGGAAAGTTGTAATCGCAATGCAATTATTCAGAAATACAGAATATAGTAACTACTGTGAACACTCTTGGCGAGTTTCGATCCACGATAAGTTCTGCATTAATTGGCTATCAAATGTCTAAAAACTGTTCAATACAACACATTTTAGTTAATAATAGTAACATTTAATTATTGGACTATTCAGCTGGTATCATTGGTATTGCGACATTTAAATAAATTCTATTAATCAATGAGGTTAACATTTCTAATTGCAATTTCATCAGTAAGAATTAGGGTTCTGGCTAGACATCAGCAGGTTTAATTGGTATGACAGAGTAAAGTACGCTTAGTGTTCAAAATACATTTATATGCAATGTGAGTATTATTAGTGTAGATAAAGCATCTGGCGGAATATTGGGGCACATATCAGATTCTGTTGTAAATATTATAAATTCGAATATTTCAACAGTCAATCTTACAAGTGGTTCATATGTAGGTATTGTTATAGGATATAGTAGAACAAACAATAGTTTCGACATCACAAACTCAAAATCACTTGGAACGAATTATATTAATAACATATAATAGAGTAACTGTGCAAGTATTACAGATGTGCTGATACCTAGAGGGTGTTGAATGATTATATTGTAATTATATAATTAAATACGTACGAATAACTAACTCTATTTTGAGTTTAAATAATGTATTTCCTTAGAAGCATTATGCGCGTGTGCAAAATTGACGCATCGAATACGTTTTGACTGATAAGTTGTGAAAACATCTATATAATCATCTGAAAGCAACAGAATATTTAAAATTATATTTATATTTTGACAGATACAATATTACATGTATTATTAGGTTTTTGGAACACTGAATGCAACTACACCTTTTTGTTATTCTATAATTATTAAGTGTTTGATATGGAGTAATTGAAATATTCAACGCAATTGCTATATAAAACTGTAAATAGGATTTTAACATGATGTTAACTTGAAAATATATTTGTGGTGAGTTTTTACTTCTATTAAACTATTTATATGCTAAAATCCATATGATTATAAAGAATTAACACGTATAAATATTTAACAAGTTGCCAAGTATTGAATGAATATTATTAAACTGCGTTGAACTCAGAATTCGACACATATCTAAATTATATTCTTTGGTTTAACATATATTATTGATACTATTAGAAAGTAGAAGTGTCATATATGAAACATAGCCCTATACAGTATCATAATTATATCCAATAAATTTTGAAAATGCATTAACCTGTTGTTACGACGTATAAACGCAACAAAAATTTTAATTCATGTTTTATATAAGTGATAATTATATCCAAAAAACGCACTAAAAACATGTTTATAGATATTTTGATACTGCTTGACCACATATTTATCACTAAGTTTCTGAAACACAATGATTAATTACAACGAAAATTGTAAGACACTTCAAGTATCGCCTTTACTAAGTTTGTGCATAGCTTACATTGGAGTTGTATTACAAAATACTAACTCCACGAGAAATTGACAAAAGGTCTGCTAAATATAACCGATTATTTAATATTTCAAATTTAGGATAAAATAGTGATTTCCTAACAACTCTTTAAGTAATCGTAGTTGAGTAAGTTTACTCGGAATTATATAATTTGCGAAAATGATAGTTGTATTTTGAAAGCAAATATTCTGATTCTAATAATAAATTTGGACAAAATGTGCCAATTCACTCATAGAATATATTTTCAAATAGATTTAAATTATTTGCCGTCACTTACGCAGAATGTAATATACTAAATAGTATGTTTTCTATACGTTTAAAATCATATTACTCTATTTCGATTTGTAGGTTTAATTGGCTATCGCCTTAATTACAAAAATCAATGATGACTTTTTTCAATCTCGACCAGGAGCTCAAGATGAAGTCTGTACATCGCTTAATTATTAATATTATTTTTGGTAGTTGCAGTCGCTTTCATTCTTAAAATACAAAAAATGATTGCATCTTGAAGAATGAAATCAAGTGAGTTGGTTGAGTATCAAATAATATATTGATGTTACTCCAAAACAACAATTATTTTGCTATGATCTTCCACTTCCATATCAAAATGAGAAATCAATTTTCTTGATTGTTAAATTATACAGCGTCGGGTAAAGTTAAAACTTATTATTGAAGTATATACAGAGTTATATACTATTTTCCTTGATTAATCTATTATCTAACACCTAGTAAAGTTGAAACTTCATGCCAAATTATTTGATGTTATTTGTGATTTTATATATCCCACTTAACTTTCATTTATACTTGCATGGTCTACGTTTCAAAGTGTGATTTTATATCTGCGTTCCAGCACAGTTAAACTTAAATAGAATAAATCTAATAAAGGAATGCAGGAGATATAATTATATATAATTATTATTGAACAACCTATGAACCTAATCAAGTTAATGAACCAATGCATCAAAGGCAACCACCACCAAGCAATGCCAATACAACGGAACAACCTCTCGTGCAAACCGAAGGAAATAACGAGCAAAAAGAAACTGAGACGCGAGAACCAGTTTCTAAAAAGTAAATTAGCGAATCAGGTGAAACTGGTCCGCTAACGACTCAGTGAGGGCCCTGCTGGGTCTTTACTGATGACTGGGCATAAATGACTGGTTGAGCTATTATATATATATATATATATATATATATATATATATATATTCATTTCACTTCCTCGAGACGGCACAAACAGACTTCATTGAGACTTTCGAAAGCAAAACATTGGCTCTCGCACGCCAGTGTTTCCACTTTCAAACGGGCTCAACCCGTCATTTATGTCCACTCAGTAAATAAATATATATATATATATATATATATATATATATATATATATATATTATATGTTTTACTGTTATTGATCAAATGCAACTCCAATACTAATATATTGTACATATATACCTATTTAAAAACTTATTTTATAATATTAGATACTTATTAGATTAATTCCATGTTTCCCATGTTTCCCCTCAGCCTCTATATACTAAAACCCGTTCAATTAAAAAATCGCCAAATTTTTACATTTCCAATAATTAATAATTTCCACTCCCCAATCAATCCATGTACAAAACCGTTTTACACGAACAGCTCAAACAGGAGCTTCAATTGGTGCGCGACAAACGCGCGTTCAACGCCCAGAACTGGATCCAAAAGAAGTGCGAGAGCCTCAACGAGTACATGAGGAATGCAAAACTGAGCGGAATCGTCGTGAGCGTGTCCGGCGGAATCGACTCCACCGTGACCGCAGCACTCGCTTCAAAGGCCTCTCTGATGCCAAACTCACCCATAAAGAAGATATTACTTCTGCAGCAACCAATACACTCGACCAAATCCATCGTTGACAGAGCACAACTGCTCAAAACACTGGACAACGTAACCCTCACCGAAATTGACCAAACAGAAATATTCGACTCACTTAAAGCAGTCGTAAACAAAGCTGTCGGCATCACCGGAAAACACTTCGCAGACGGAAACCTGAGATCATACATGAGAACCCCAAGCGGCTTCTATGTTGCCCAATTACTATGCCAAGAAGGATACCCAGCAATCGTTATCGGCACCGGCAACTTCGACGAAGACGGCTACTTGTACTACTTCTCCAAAGCAGGCGACGGCATCTCAGACGTTCAACTTATTCACGATTTGCACAAATCTGAAGTATATATTGTCGCAAAGGCAATGAACCTGCACCCAGACTTGGTTGGCGCTGTCCCATCAGCCGACCTCTGGCCAGGCCAAACTGACGAAGACGAAATCGGCTGGTCATATGACGCTGTTGAACTTTGGGTTGAAACTATGAACAATACTGATGCCATAAAAGCAAAACTTTGCCCAGAAGCCTTAGAGCAATACAATAAAATGGGAGAAAGACTTTCATCCATCCACAAAAAGAATGCTCACAAGGGTTAAATAAGCAAGGGAATATGATATGAAAATAAATTTAACCTTCACTCAACATTTTCTTCTTATTACACGTTTTCTTTACTATCATTAGCACTTTTTACTTTTCTCTCAGGAATTGCTTTGATACATGCTTCAGCCACAGTGCTTCCTTCATTCATAAATTATACTAATTCAAATATTTAGTTAACTGTTATAACTTAACTGGATTGAAGTTTGACATGCTGTTTGATGGGAATACAGATTGTTTTCATGTTGTGTTCTACCGCCTTCTTGAGAGTTATATTTTTGTATCTATTTCGATCAACTAATCCACCAATGACAAGAATAGACTCAGTTGAATATGTTTCCATCATAGTTGTACTATCAGCAGTTAAGTATACAGCATTTTCTGGGTATGAAGTTATATGATCTACTTCCCATGAAGTGAATCCGTCAATTTTCGAAAGTTGAAGATATTCTTCGCTATAATTAAGCAACTGAATTCTGAGTGGGTTAGGACTTTTCATGCTTAGACCATAACAATACATGATTTACTGTCTAAGAGATTTCAGCTCGCTAGGGCGCATGAGTTCATAGTAAGAACAATCAATAATGATTTTATGAGCAACTTTTATCTTTTCACGTGCATTCTTTCTTTTGTTTTAATTTTCTTCAATCATCTTAGTTTTAAACTCAACATGCACTGCATCATACTATGCTAGTTCTTCGGGTGACATTGTTTTAACTAACTGTTCACGTCTTTGCTACTTTTAAAAGTTTTTGAGAGCTTTTTATTCAGCTTCTTTTTCTTTCCATGATTAAAGAGGCTTAGGTACATATGTATTCACCTGCAAATCTAGTTTGATCTTTTGTTAATCATCGATTTCTTCTGATTGGTTCATGTGATGAAGTGGAATAAAGAAGTAAACACGTTGCAAATTAGTCCATATCAATAATTAAGAATCTAAAAATCAATAATTATTTGAATAAACGTAAAATAAAGCATATTTCATTTGAATGATCCAAGTTATTGTTTGAACTTGTTCTGTGAGAGTTTTGTTTCGAATATTTTGAGGAATTTGTCGAGTTGTGTGTGAATATCTATGATGTTATTTTTGCATTGGATGCTGCATTTTAGTTTTACGTGTTCTGGCTCTCTGGCTACGAGCCAAGTGAATTGTTCGACTGTGAACTTCGTATTTTAGTAATTTTCGGCCAGAAACTTCGCTTTATTGTCGCTTAGCATGTATTTGCTGTTCAAATATTGCAGTTCTGTAGCGGTGAGCACCCTGTGTGTGATTTTACCTATGTTAAGGAATTATGCCACAGCTGCGTTTCTACTGGGCGAGTACGTTTTAATTTGGTTATTAGTTGCGTCCAGAACGTGTTAGTACGATTCCGCGTTGTTGATGTACTTCACAAAACGGGGCGTTTGCTCTTTATTTTGACCGCCGAAGTCGTTCCGCTGAATTTGCTTTATGTAACTGAACGTGTGTTTGTTCGGGGCTGCGAATACGTTCTACTTTTAGATCAGTTTGGAGTGGGATATAAGTGGTTTTGTGTTAATACGGTGTGGTTAAGGTTACTATTTGAAAGCTGCTTATAAAATCGTTTTTAAATGATCAAATTAGCTAAAAATCGAAATTGCTGCTGTAGGTGTGGCTGTGGTGAATATTAAACCAAAAACTACCGAACTGTGTCTTTTGGGAGTTACCTAAGTGTGTTGATATATTATTGAAATTTATTATTGATATAGCAAAGTTATCTTTTAATTTTCTAGTATATAGATAAATAGATTAACAATCTATTAATTGGGGTTCTATTATTTTCATATTAATGTCCATAAAATATTAATCTATAAATATCTGGACATATACACATATCTAATTATCACAAATTATCTGATTTAAATATCAATAACATTTTCTACTTTATATTTTAATAAATATGTGTGAATTTTATTCACATTTAAATGTGTGATCATAGTATAGATTATTATAATAGTAACAGTATTACTTGTGATTCTTTATGCAGAGTGTGGTGTGACTATGATTACATTTATTATTAACATTGTTGTCCGATTTAATACTATAGAAATCGTGATCAAGTTAAAGGTGGTGGATTGCAATTATTGTAGTTGGTATTATTATCATATTTGGATCGGTTCTATGGTAGTTTTTGAGAAGAAAAAGAATGTTAAATGGTTCTAATGTACGCATTAAATAGAAAAATATTTATGATACCTAATAATAAATTGTTAATTTACAGGAACCAGTTATGAACAACAGCCAAATATTGCCTTCAATATAAACCTACTAAGAGAACATACAAATAAGTCAGCCAATAAATATCTAAACTTAAAATAATAATTATTAATATTAACCTTAAGCCGTACGATCAAGTTATATTGATATTTAAGGAGTGATGTGAATTTATATTCATAAAATTTGGCTATTTAAATAGTATTTTCTGTTATACTATTATAAGCATACTATTATAAAAGTACATACTTTAATATTCCTCACAATTAATCATATTGTGTCACCAATATCATCATCTGTTCCTGATATTATGGGGAATATTTCCCCCATATTTTATTAATATCATGTTTAAAATTAAGTAATTGTGTAGGATAGAAAATGATATAGAACTGATAAAATATGACTATGATGTCATTTGATAATATAACATTAAAAGAAGTTTGTAAATATGTAATTATTCCACTTCATGAATAAGAAGATATGAATATTATGAAGAAGATTCGCGATTCAATTTTAATAGCTCCATAAGTAGCCCCATATTTACCTTACTAAGAAGAGTACAAAAAGATTCCAAAAAATATATTTGAACCAGTACAGTAAACAAACATACAGTTAACAGAAAGTTAAAGGCAACAAATAAAATATTATGCTAAGTTGTGCTAAGTATTAGAGTTCGGAGATTTTACCGATGGAAAACAATTTGTTTCAAATATTTTAGCAAGTTAAGATTAAAAACGTAAAGATCGTACACAAATGATTTTATAACGTTTAGCTGTATTAGGAATCTAGAGCACAAATGTTAAAATATTATCTCCAGATAGATAGGATAATATGCCAGCTTTTGTTTCATTTGAAATATAAAATTAGTTAATTACTGTAATTGATTAAGACTTTGCTTCTAACGTAGTTACAAATTCCCCATTAGTACCTTTGTAAACATTTTATGCTTCACAAGTATATTTAACACAAGCTAATACGATATTGACTACAATCAGTCCATATATTAACAATAATACTCCTGTATTTACTGGAAAAGGACATGGTGCAAGTATCGCTTAAGTATTGGTACGAATGTTATAAGAAAAAGCTGCTGTAGGCACTGTATTTGGACCAGCTCCAGTTTTTGATCTAATGACCGCAAATATATTATCACAAAATGTGTTAACCGTTGTAATGAAAAACGACCCATTGCCAAGACTAAGCAAACATGCACTTAGTGTTTTAGACTCTCGTGTAAATTGCATCAAATATAAAGGTGAACAAATTAATACAGAAAAACTCAGTTAAATGATAAGCACAGGTAATGACTAATTTGTTGGCGGTTATATTTTATTAGTTATACCAAATGGTGTTGGTTATGATCTCTCATGCGCTGAAAAGCACTAAATAGCAGAATATTTTGTAGATTTCGTGGTTGACGAGTAGAATGTTTATTGGAAGATGGTTGAGAAGATTTGAGATGACTTTTGATTTAAAAATAATTATTTATAAAACATCACAAAGTAAGTCCAAGACCAAATGAAATAACAATAGGGTAGCTAATATTATTATTTTGATATTGGAGTTGAACAGAAGTGACTAAAATTTATTAATTATCTTAGGTTGGCTCAAGTATTATAATTTATTAATTTCACTTCACTTTTTCATTCCGTAGTGTAAATATAATTTTCTATAATTTTGATGAGTTCTGTGCCTACACGTTATTGCTAAGGATTAAATTAATGTATTATACTATTGTATATGTAACTTGTATAATAAGACATTATTAAGTAATTTACTTATTTAACTCTAAAATATTCAATATATTTATATTAGTGTTGACGATGATAGCTCCTAATTTTGTGGGCCTGCTAAACAAACTAATCAATAAAGAGATAATGCAGCTAAGTGTATTTTTGAAAAATTCTGGGAGAACTTATGAAACAGCTGCACAACTAGTTATGAACAATATTATAAATTTAGTTTAAAAAATTATTATATAAAATAATATTTTAAGTATGTTATATTAGCCTTCTTATTAATGCAAATATGTATTTAAAATATAATAGAGTAAAGTTATCTGCATTTGTTTCATACATAGTTAAATATTAGAGATGGTGTATTACTAAAATTATTAAATGTAATTATTGTATACATGAACCAAATATAATACATATAAAGATATTGATCTTGACATACTACTCTTGGCGTCAAGATAGAATTAATTGATTACTAATTATTGTGAATACAACTGTAATAATTAGTTTGTAAATGAATAACCGAAATATATATGTAGTAAATAGCTAAGTTAATCATTTATTATATCATTTAAAATTTATTAAATATTTAGATCATTGTAAGACAATTATAATATCATAATATCATAATTCTTAATGAATGAAATGAAAGTTGGAATATTTTTGAAGGTTCACGCTATACACAGGGTTAGTCACACTTATTGATAATTGCAGCCTGTTATCAGTTATATGTGTTTAAAGCTGGTGAAAAATCTTGAACAGTAAAGTAATTTTCATTCAATAGTTGAACTGGCACTGTTCCTATAATTTCTATAGGGACTCAAGTGTTACGTGATCTACTCAAGAAAGATGACGAATATAGATCTGAAACTGAAAATCAGATTTACTATTATAAAAGACTTTATCGAGCTCTTTTAGAATTTTGCAGTGTCAAGCCGTCTACAGTTGATTAAATAAAATCATAACACGATTCCATTCTTGTATACGCTTATTTCACCTTGATCAATTCATTTGAACATGCGTATCAGTTTCATCTTTTATTCAAAATATTTTTTTGTATTCCTCGTAATTTCAAGGTCCAGAGTCTCAGGTAACCTTAATTTTTTGCCTCAATTTCTTATTTGATATGTACTGTCATTAATTGAATTTGAATGCCAACATCCAGAATTGGAGTGGAAAACAAAATGAATGTTGATGATGTGGTACTTATCGCTGTAACTTTTCAAACCTCCAATTAATGTAAATGGAATGCGCATTTTCATGTTATTATTTCGCAAAAATGTAACTAAAACTTGCTTATGAAAATAAAAATTGTAGTGTAGAAATGGAAAACTATTTCATTCGTAGTTTTGGCGGAACGAACTGCGCGCAGTAATTTTAGTGACCCTATTGAAATAACCAATTTAATATAAGAGTCTCCTTTTAACAAGAGTTATATATTTTACCTATTAACACACGATTAGCGAGATAATGACATCACTCTAAAACAACAAATATGAAACATTATATTAATAAGTAATTAAAAT
>CAXDID010000362.1:0-77039 GCA_963988835.1 Hexamita inflata | reverse complement strand
TCAAAAATCAATCAATTAATCAATGTTAATTTTATCAATGTAATGTAATAATAACATGACTCACTCAACAGCAACAATCCAACAATACATATAAACGCAATGAATAAATATATACTAGTTATTTTACTACGACCAAGTAAATACTGTGGTCGCCAAGCCAACTTTGATTTCAAAAAATACTAACTATTTCAAAACTATTTTTTGTATTAATTTTAACTATATATTAACTCAATGTTTAGTAGCGTCTCCTTTCTATTTTATTACTTCTTCTAACCTTTTGGGCATAGAGTCAATCAAATGATTGATGATATCTAACGAGATTTACTCCAACGCCCTCTTTACTTCTTCATTTAATAAGTCATATGTGGTACATTCTTCAGGGGAAATGTTTGACTTCAGTGGATTCCAGCAGTGAAAAAGTGGATTTAAGTCTGGACTCATTACTGGAAAGCGATAGAGCTCAATGTTGTTAGCAGTATAAAAGTTTTTCATATACTTACTAAAATGTGTCGGGGCGTTATCTTGTTGCAACTTCAAGTTATGCTATTAAGTGATGGAAGTGTAACTTGTCTGAGAACTTAAGAATTGACAATTGAATTCATGGTCGTACCGCACGGCATAAACCATAATGGACCCTTATATCTATAGCTAATCGTACTATAGATCATGCACGAAAACAGTCCATATTTTACACTTCGAGAAAATACTTCGGATTCCACTCGTCTTTAGGTGTTCTGAGCACTCTACTCGCTCGATTTGCATAGCATTTTGAGCGATACTCATCAGTATACTAAAAAGTTCTCCAATATTCAATTGGTTGTTTCAGGTTCATTCGAGCAAAGTTCAAACTTTCCAATTTATGCTTTTCGGTAAGTTTTGGCTTTATCTTAGCAACATAGAAGCTTAAACTGAATTTGGCCAGGAGACGAGATACCGTTGTTAGAGACATGGAAATTCCACGAAGGGCTTAGTATTTTTCAGCTATGATTCGTCGAGTTTCGAATCTATGGCTCTGGCGATATTTAACAACGCGAAAATCTCAGCTTAGTCAAATTTTCTGACACTATTATCGGCATGAGAAGCTTCTAGCTTGCCTGTAACTTCAAAGTGCTTAAAAATGGAATAAACAGTTTGGAGACTACATTGAAGGCAACAAGCAATGTATTTCTTGGTTGCAACAGTTTGTGATTCTGTTTCTCACATTCTCATCATTATGCGACGCTCTTGTATTGTGATCCGTCGGCTTCGTGTGTGCTTCGTCATTTGAAGGATGAAGTGAAAAAGAAATGAACCGCAGAATTAATTGAATATGTTATAATTAGCATAAATACAGTGATTTAATTTTCAAGCGCAATTATTACATAAACATTTGTTAAAATCAAAGTTGGCTCGGACACCACAGTATAATATAATTTTAATATTTTAATGAACCAATGTCCTTTGTGGCTAGTTAGTGGAGATTAAATTTTGTTATAAATATAATAATCACCTATATTATTGATTTAAATGCACATGTATACAGTGTAACCTAAGTAACTTATATCACACAGTGCAATCATAAAGTATTTTCAAGTAACTTACTGAGCAGATATTGATCTTGTCAATTTTCTGGCTCATATCGTTCTTTTTCATATATGAGTTGAAAATTCATTGAGAACGAGTTAGATCTGCAGCTTAAACTCAGCTTTCTCAGCAATGTGGTAATATAAATGGAGATGTGTTGTCTTAGAGGTAAAAGAGCTTCGCTATATTCTAAAATTATATAGAGAGCTTAATGGACATCACTTTTTGTCACTGTTTGTTCTTTCTTCTGTGTTATTGTCTTGTACAACTTATCAGCTGAGATCTGGTCTTTATTGCTATTTATATATGTTAAAACACGTTTATACCGTTATTTCAGAAGTTTGAAGCAATGAACTCATCGATATCTATTCTTCCTGGATTTACATTATATGAAGTGGTAAATTTTTGGATTAGAATAGTTTTGTATTCCATATTTATGTTATAGTAAAAATAGGGTTATATTTAGTTTTACTAGAGTCGGACTGGCAATCTAATGTGATTTCCGCGAGCAAGTACCCCCTAAGCAAATTTGATTTTAATAATTCTTGTGGTTGATAATTTTCCTTAGTTTCTGGAAATTAAGCTAGTGAGGGCTCAATGAAGAAAGTCTCAATGAAGTCTGTTTGTGCCGTCTCGAGGAAGTGATATATATATATATGAGATATAATTATAACCTCATCATATATTAACATATTTTATATTTATTTGTATCATTTCATAACATTTGTAATAAATACACGCAATTATGGCTAAACTTCATTTCATGTAATCATGATTTATGTAGATGAAAATATGATAAGAAATAAGAAATTATTCTTTTGTAAAGTTAAGCGAATAATTTGATTATAGATGGAATAAGTATGAATTTGGATACCTAATTTTAAGATGCAGTTGCATTAAATAAAAGTGATATTCTAAAAATAATTATATTAAATTTCTTTTAATAATATTACTACATGCTCATGTATATGATTAAATAAAATAATTATTATTATTACCACGCCTTCTTATTTAATGTTATATATTCTTCGTGTTCAATAATAGTTAGTCTTCGAAATCAGCTATCAACAAATGATAACAAATTTATATGTGCAAAAACCTATTCAGTAGTTGTGCAACAACAAAATAAGTTTAAACAACATCAAAATATTATATTGTCAAAAACAGGCTCTTCTGTCCAATAATCAAGTATCGTGGTAATTCATTTCTTAAAAATATCATAGTTACTTCTGCTTGTACACCGAAAAGATGATGGATGTGATCGTTAACTTTTAGGTACTGCCTTTGGATCTTCCTTCATTTTACTTGTTTGGGACGACTGAAAATATTTTAATATAAAACTCAAAAATAAATGTCAAAATCTCTAATCTTCTAACAGAAAGCGCTCTGATATGTTTCAAATGCGAGCTGCATGCTATTTAATCAAGTTTTGTTTTTGTTGGAGTTGGAACCAATATTTCTGGGTTGGTTTTATACAGTAAAAGCTATATAACCTTGGAAAGTTGCTCAGTTCAGTCTCGATTATCTGGGAAGATGATTGGTGGTTTGGTGATGCAGTCCAATAAAATCAGGCTGAATCTTAAAGATTGCAACCTTACAAGCTATTTCGACAGTAACGGAAGCGTCGGCGCGCTAATTTTATTCGTGACTGATACTAATCAAATACAGTCTTCAAATGTAAAGATTTGCACTAACATGGTGGAAAATTTTGGTTCTGGAGAAAGTTTTGTTACTATTTGTGGTGGTATAACTTAAAACTGTCAGATATGCGGAAATATGAAGTATTCATATGGAATTTGTATTAATTCTTTAGACAACAGTGAGATAATAGACTATAAGTTAGTCTGTAAACCTATATTCGTTTTTGATGGAGAAGCGTGTTCGTGCCAAGATGGGAAGGTGCTAAACGGAAGTTCTTGCATCAACATTCTAGAAGCGACCAGTCACTTACTCAATTAATTTGAAAGTTTCTATTTGAGTTTAAGACAAATAGATGCAAAATTATTTGATAGAATCTCTGTGTTGAAGTAAAGTGCAACAAGTCAAATTAATTAAGTAAGCTCATCAATTCCCAATTTCAATGCAAGAATAGATATTCAGTTAGGAGTTAGTGCTGATGTTTACTAGAGATATCTAGCACTTAATGAAGCGATTTAATAATTTGTGCTTAAAATATAGTGCGGCAGGCAATATTGTTATGCTTTTTAGAATAATAAGTGTTAATATATGGAGTGTCCGATTTCAGGATAATATTCCATAAACGGCGTTTGTCAGTGTCCTATTTTAAATATGATCATCATTGGAAATGCTTGCGCTTGTCCAGTAAATTCGTCATTAATAAATAATGAGTGTGCCTGCACGATAACCGGCTAAATTGTGAAAAATGGAGCCTGCCAGTGTGAAGTAATTGATGCTATTGTTACTGGGAGCACTTGCGTTTGTCCAGCTAGCTCAAGCGTTATTGGTCACGCCTGCGTTTGCAGTGTTATTGGTTAAATAATAATAACAGGTATTTGCACCTGTACGACTTCCGGAGCTTTTGTATTTAATGGGGCATGTAGCTGTGGAATAGATGGCCTTAATGTATCAAATGTGTGCAGTTGTCCAACTTATTCATCTCTAATTGGAAATGCTTGTATTTGCAGTGAGATCATCGGAATATCGATGATAAATGGTTTATGTCAATGTCCTTTAGGTTACTCTATCGTCAATAGTATATGTTAATATACTATAGAAAATTCAGGTTTTGGGATTAAATGCTCTTTATCTATTTACGTAACAACATTTGATATTTAAGCAATAACTCATTAAATTATCAATAACGCAAATTACAGTAGCGGATACGTTTTCAAAACTGCGACCATTATTACTAACGCATTTATAGATATTTCTAGCTACGCTTACACAACTACTATTAAACCTTTGTTCCAAAGTTAAGCATCTTTCACGAATATAAAAGTTTAAATCGGCACCTAAACCGTTAATTCTGGATCTATTCTAACTCTAGCGACTACTATTGTTATAACTTAAATGAATATAATTTCAAAACTTAACACTTAAATAACGGTTAACTCTTTATAATAACTTCAAATATTATTAAATGATACGACAAGTACTAATATTAACGATCTTCTTGTAAACCTAAATTTCGCACCTTCATAAGGAAACATAACTCTAATCAACGCATCAACTGGTTTTATGAATATTACAGGATATTAAGTGTTTGGTAAATATTAAAGCACTTAATGCGTAGCAATGACCGCATTCAACATTACCGCACAATCTATATCATTAATATAAATAAATAATGTGTCTTTTTAACCAAGTAGTTATAATGTAGGAAGATATTCTTCATATTTATTCTGTACAGTTGGTGTTTGTAATATTTCGTTTAATAATATCTCAGTAATATTGGGAAGTGTTACATAATTCTAAATTCTTGCTTCAATTTCGTCAGCTAGAAATTAATAATACTAATTCGGAGGTTTCATTTCAGATTTGAATGCTAATAATAATATAACGGTAACTAATATACTTTTTAACTGTTATTAAACTATAAACACGGATTATGTTTAGAAAACTGGATTTATTTTAGGAGCTAAATGGAGTTATGCAAATTTAAATGTTACAATATAATATATGTGTATTTAATAAAATTTAAGCAGCACTAATATTGAATTTGAGGATACAGGATTAATTAATCGTTGTGAAGGATTTATGTTAATATAATAATCAAGTATAATATTTACTCTCAAAAATAGTTATCTACCGTGGGGTAACTTTGGATGTATAGGAGTAGTTTCACAATAATATGGAAAAAGCGCCAAACTTATCAATTTATTAGTAAATATGAATACAATATTTGTTGATAAATCTGTTAGTATAGGGTTTTTTGGGTCTATTGGGGTTGAAACTTTTGATATTTAAAATTCTTCGTTTAAAAATTATAATTTAACAACTTAAAGTTCAGCAGGAGTTTTGTGTGCAGTTTCAGGAGTAAAATACTTCTCAGTTATAAACACGTCAGTTTAAACATGTAATATAAGTGTTAAAACTTGTGCTGGTGGTTTCTTTTCATAAGCGCTCAATAACTATAACGGTTTCATTCAAAATTCTACAGCTTAAAACATTAACATAAGTAGCAAGACTATATACGCTAATTATATTGGTGTAATAATAGGTAGAATGGGGTCAGAGATTGACATGACCTTGTGCTTTGAAAATTTAAGTATTTTAAACAATAATATATCCGGAGAGGACGCTGTTGTGGGCTCTGCTGTTGTGGCGCAAATACTCTGTAATTAAAAGGGAACGCTCAATGTATCGTTTACTGATTTTTTACTAACTAATAATAATATTTCTGGAAACATGTTTACATCTGGAATAGTAGCTGTTTATTCTCCGATTTGCAATGCTCAAATTCTTCTTTTATAAAACTTAAATATATTAGGTTTTAATAATAAATGTACTAACGGAGGTTGTGGTGGGTTAGTCGGTTCATTTGGTCACATTGATACTCAGAGTGCTTCACTAACAGTTAAAAACACAACAATATAAAATATAGTAATTTCCGGCTCTTATTAAGTTGCAGGATTTTTGGCTTTTTCCTAAAAATGCATTAAATTTACTACATTGCAAATATATAACTCAACAGTAACTTCTATTGTTTTAAACGGCAAAAGCTGTGGAATGATTATAGGAATTAGCAACGGAACGAGTACTTTTGATATTTAGACCTCCAAAACGACTGGGAACAACTTTGTGAATTCAACTTAGATTTAAAACTGCGCTAGTATAACCAGTGGTATTTCGCAATCTGGATGTTGAGTGAAAGACATTTAATTTTCATTATCTGTTTGTTTTATTGTATAAATAAATATAACTTATAAATATTATTTATCTTTTTAATATCATGTAACTATTTTATATCATACGGTATGTATAGTAAAGTTGTGTGAACAAATGGCAAGTAAATTCGGAAAAGACCAACTGAAGTAGAACTCCTGGAATCTTCCTCCTGCCATGAAATCTCAGCTCTGCCGGCCAGAGAACCTGGCAAACTTGAAGCCTTACTGTTGAGTGAGTCATGTTATTATATTCTTGTATTTTTCCATGTTATCATCGTTTGTCTATCTTACACTAATAACAATTAAGTTAACTGATAATTTATTGACCAAAATACTGTGGGTTTCAATATCAAATAGAATGGATTTTAGAGTTCATTTGGAGTGAAATAAATTTGTAAATATATATTACAATATACTATGGTAACTTCCACCGTACAGTTTATTTCAACTCAGTTTCTTGCTCGAATTATAGAAGCAAAAATGACGATTTTAGACCAAAACAGCCCAAAATCAGAAAAAATCTGGTGCTCAAAAATTCATGGAATACTACGTACTACCTCTGTATTCATTTATTAAATCAGTTCAATTTTCCACACCTCAATAAATGCAACTCAAAAGTCAATCTTTACAATTATGATTTAAAAGCTAAAAATAGTTTTTATAATATTTATAATTGCCTCTTATTGTCAAAGCGTCATTTTAGCCCACGTAAAATGAACAAAAACGATGAAAACCAAAATATTTTAGTTGACTCCATATTATAGTGAATATGTTTGAAATATGATGCAAAAATTAAATTTACAATATATTTATGGTATAAATTCCATAAAATAGAAATTAAGGAAAAGTGACAAAATTCTTATTGTCATTTTATATGTTATTGTGTCACACAATAGAGACAATGATTGTCTTATTGGCAATTATTGTCAAAAGTGCTCTTATTGTCTATTGTTGGATGGCTATAAGTCATGTTATTATAAGATCTGTAGTGACTATGTATTTGTATTTTATTGATTTTAAGCGAGAGCCTATGTTTTGCTTTCGAAAGACTCAATGAAGTCTGTTTGTGCCGTCTCGAGGAAGTGATATATATATTTAGAATATATTGTATATTAATTATTGAAAGTTATTTGTGTTTAAAGACATCAGGAATTAACATTGTATATTATTTTAATTTGTGTAAAGTAATTTGTGTAAATAGACAATGAGTTAGTAAACAACAACATAAAAACACCAATTTCATATTTCTCCCATTTTCACATTCACCTAACATCAACGTACATACCAATCTTTTCCACTCCTATAAACTTCAAATCTCCACTAAATTAAACAGACAATTAAACAGATATAGACAATACCTAATAAACACCCAAACACTGTCCAATTAGCCCACTCCACAACAACAATTTGTTTATTTTCCGCTCCAAATGTAGTTTAACAACTATTCTCAGAAATCTCGTTCTCTCCGTTTGTGCTTACTTTAAAGAAAATTAGTTAAGTAACCCGTTTAAAAATTAGTTCCCCTTAAAATGGAGGACTCTGAACCGGAAACAATTCAGAATTACTCGGCCAGTTTCAACAACTCGTCCGTTAATATGAGTTTCAACGAATGCAGCTGCTTCAGAACTTACGCGAAGATCAAATAAATGGCTATTAACGTTCAAGAACTAATGATAAAAATTAATAGACTCGAATAATTGATGGACAAAGAAGAGAGGAACTTCAAAGGGCTGAAGAAAACGGTACAATAAATTAGAGAGGCTGTTAAAATGTGAGGTAGATTATTACTATTTGTACTTCTTAGGTATCACTGACGCTATTTGACTTTGCATGTATTTTCAGTTTAGCCCAGCATGAGAAGTTATATTTACTAAATAATACTAATTATGTTGAATAAGATGTAAAAATATGGTTTTAAGTTCACTGTGAGATTTCAACACTTTTGAGAATCGTCAGTACCTTTTCTATCTGTTTATCCTGTAACTGGTTGACGTTGATCTTCTCAATTTCTTCTTTCAACTTTTCTATGTACTCGTCTTTATCTTCAAGCTACTTTGTTTATATTTCAATACGCTTCTGGTACTCTTGGACGGTCAACTTTTCGATTTGCTCTCTCAAGTCATTTAAAGTACTTTGGAGAGATTGGCTTTCATTCTCTAAATCAACTATTCTGGACGCTTCATTTTTAACGTTTTGTTCAAACTGTTTTGTTATTTCAGATTGTTTCTATTGAAGCTACTGGAAGAATATCAATCTTTAAGCTTTCTCTTCTGTCAATTATTTTTGTAGTTCTGTATTTCTTTACTAAGTGAATTTCTGTAAGTCCATAATATGTCAATAATATACCTGAAACTTTAATAGGTGAAACTAGCTTAAATTTAAAACTCCAGAATTTGCAAACTACTGTACACGAAATTAAAATGACTTAGTGAAATGACTCACTTAACTGTAACCTTGTCATTAATACTATGACTCAATTCAATCATTCCATCTTCATCTCGTAAATCGTGACAACCCATGAATTCAAACTTAGTTACGCAATAACGTTACCGCAAACTAATCTCAATTCTAGAATTTGAATAAATGTATCTTTGTGTGTTAAAGTTATGATTCAATAATAAATCATTTCTATATTATATTTCCTCTCCAATAATGAAAGTGTGTGTGATTTCACTGGATATTCAAGAAAATCCGGAAGTTAATAGGAATTTAATCAAATAGTAAATATTAGCGTATCCTGGCAGTGATTTGTACGTGCTTCCAGAGTACATGACTACAGGTTTTCCGGCTCCACTTGAATTTGCCGAGTCAATGTCCGGTCCAACTGTTCAGTTACTGTAGTATCTCTCAGCCCTTCTAAATGTTGCGATTTGCGGTTCATTACTAATTTAAGAGGATAGTTTTTATTTTAACAGACTATTATTCGTTTACAATAATAAAGTAGCTTTTTATGATAAAATTCACCTTTTCTCCCCCGGGAACGAGCACTTAAATTTAAAAAGTGGTTCAAAACGCGTTTTCGTCACCTTCAAAAACATAAAATTCCTCCTCTAAATCTGCTACGACGTGAACTTTCCCGTTTTAACGCATTGCGCCCCGGACGTAATTGTCATCGTCGCGAACTGGACGCGTTAAACACAGGTAACATTCACCTTGGCCAGAGCGCGCGCGATTGAGAACCAGTGCTTTGTAGTTGTATCAAATCGGAGCGGAAGTAATTTCAGTGGCTCGAGGTGCGTGGATTGGAGCGGAAACGAGAAAACGGGGGACGTAATTTAGATCGAAATGGATATAGAGGGAATGAGGAGGGAGAAAGAAGAGTGGGATCGGGACGTGGTGAGAGTGGAGGGAATCGAGGACGTAACGTTTAACATGGACTGAAGTATAATTTTGGTAATTTAGTACTTGAATGTGTTTAAAAATATATGTGTTTAAAATATACGTGAGACACTATATCTCTTTAGCGTTTTTTCTTAATTATAGCAAATTTAGCCTGTGAGCTAGAAGCTTTTAAGTAGGGGGAAACAAGAGCTTGCACTTAAATATAGGTGATATTTTTGTTTTGTTTTTATATAACACAACACTACTGTGGTCGCCAAGCCAACTTTGATTTCAAAAAATACTAACTATTTCAAAACTATTTTTTGTATTAATTTTAACTATATATTAACTCAATGTTTAGTAGCGTCTCCTTTCTATTTTATTACTTCTTCTAACCTTTTGGGCATAGAGTCAATCAAATGATTGATGATATCTAACGAGATTTACTCCAACGCCCTCTTTACTTCTTCATTTAATAAGTCATATGTGGTACATTCTTCAGGGGAAATGTTTGACTTCAGTGGATTCCAGCAGTGAAAAAGTGGATTTAAGTCTGGACTCATTACTGGAAAGCGATAGAGCTCAATGTTGTTAGCAGTATAAAAGTTTTTCATATACTTACTAAAATGTGTCGGGGCGTTATCTTGTTGCAACTTCAAGTTATGCTATTATGTGATGGAAGTGTAACTTGTCTGAGAACTTAAGAATTGACAATTGAATTCATGGTCGTACCGCACGGCATAAACCATAATGGACCCTTATATCTATAGCTAATCGTACTATAGATCATGCACGAAAACAGTCCATATTTTACACTTCGAGAAAATACTTCGGATTCCACTCGTCTTTAGGTGTTCTGAGCACTCTACTCGCTCGATTTGCATAGCATTTTGAGCGATACTCATCGGTATACTAAAAAGTTCTCCAATATTCAATTGGTTGTTTCAGGTTCATTCGAGCAAAGTTCAAACTTTCCAATTTATGCTTTTCGGTAAGTTTTGGCTTTATCTTAGCAACATAGAAGCTTAAACTGAATTTGGCCAGGAGACGAGATACCGTTGTTAGAGACATGGAAATTCCACGAAGGGCTTAGTATTTTTCAGCCATGATTCGTCGAGTTTCGAATCTATGGCTCTGGCGATATTTAACAACGCGAAAATCTCAGCTTAGTCAAATTTTCTGACACTATTATCGGCATGAGAAGCTTCTAGCTTGCCTGTAACTTCAAAGTGCTTAAAAATGGAATAAACAGTTTGGAGACTACATTGAAGGCAACAAGCAATGTATTTCTTGGTTGCAACAGTTTGTGATTCTGTTTCTCACATTCTCATCATTATGCGACGCTCTTGTATTGTGATCCGTCGGCTTCGTGTGTGCTTCGTCATTTGAAGGATGAAGTGAAAAAGAAATGAACCGCAGAATTAATTGAATATGTTATAATTAGCATAAATACAGTGATTTAATTTTCAAGCGCAATTATTACATAAACATTTGTTAAAATCAAAGTTGGCTCGGACACCACAGTACCTTCAAGCAATGTTTTAACATTTTCTTATTGTAAGAGAAATAGTAGTTCTTGAAGTTTGATATTGTAACAGTATATTGCATATCTCACCAACAACTGTATTTATTATTATCTACATCAACGATTTCCTTCTATTAGGTTATCATATTATTCATCGATATTGGATATTTCAGTACTTTAACAGTTATTTTATTCAGCTCAATACCGATTTCCTATATGGTATCGGCCATCTAAATAATCAGGTTGGAGTGTTGAAATTGTAATATTATTGTACTGACATAGTAATATGAAAATAACTACTTAGCACTTTCATTTCATTTTTATCCACTCCTATCAAAGAACTGAACAACTGATTTTAGTCGACACAACATGTGAATAAACTTTATCGGTTCCAAAGCCTTTAAGATTACATAGCATCTTTTAAATAGACATAATTAGTTGCGCTTCTTAATATAGCCCTCCCAATATGGAGTTTACAAGCACCTGCTGAAACCAACTTGTTATTGAAAGAACCTCGGCTTCCAAAACATCTTCAAATCAGATATCTTGATATTATAGAAATTTCTATAAAAAATGGATTGAAGCATCAAAATCTATTTCTTAGATCGTGCATTATCTTTATCCTATTAAAGGTATTGCTGCGCTCTCCCAATATATTTTGATATTAGACAATAACCTAATGCAACTTAAATATAAAACAAAATAGTTTATTATAACAAAGAAATCTAGAGCAATTTAGTATAATAATAATTTTAATCATGAAGCAGGATAGTATTAATAGCACCTTCAAAATGCATTAATAATACTTTAGCTGCTGATAATGACCAAGCTAATGACCAACGATGACAAAAGTTTTTGTTATTCAAGATTTCCAAAAATGATACTGTTTAGTGATTAGATATATTTAAGTTTCAAACAGAGTAAATAAAAACTTCCAAATAATTATATCTATATAAATATATGAGTTATCACTTCATAAAATTATATAATACGAATACGAAAATTTCCCACCTCGAATACATATGATTTCCTTTATTTAAATCCAAAAGTAATTAAAATATACTTTTAGTCCCCACAACTTATGTGATTGCATTGTATTATATAAATATTATTATTAGATAGTAATATAACTACAGCTATTTAGACAGCTATATTCAAAAATTGTATTTTCTAAAATTTTAAGCTTTTAATTGCGAAGATTTGACTTTTGAGCTCAATTACTTATACAAACTAATAATAAGCGAATATGGATTACAAAATTATTTTAAACTAAATTCGCTTGTGTACAGCTACTTTATACCAGCTAATTTTTTGGGATTTCTTCAGGCTTATTATCCAGAATAACGTGAAGTTAATACAAAGTTATGTAAGTATTATTTATTATTAAGTTGGTCAATGAAGCTGGGAACTGCTAATAGAATGAAGTTGCTACAGTTATGGGAGGTGGAATTGCTTTTTCTTGTTTACTATGTGAGTAATTATATATTAAAATATTTTGCCACTTCTAATGCGGATGACAAATTCCAATAAATAATCTCAAGTTGGAGATTATTCATGAACTACTCATTAACACAAGAGGGCCAAAAATATGATTTCGATCGTATTAGACCATAATCGACTATTCAAAGTCGGTATTTAATATTCCAAAAAGGAAAAATAGAAATTACCACATGCAATAAAAGGACGGCAATGACAAAAATAAACGCGGTAGAAGATGTTTAGGGAAGGTCAACTAATTCACTTAACAAACTTAGGCAGTTCTGAAGCGTTTGTATTCTCTTCATTTCTGGGTCCAACGGATGAATTCATAAAATATTGTACCAATCTGAACTAGTTATATCACTTGTTTAAGATGTCCCTGTGTAATTTCTACGTTTTAGTCAACAAAACTAATTTATGAAAGATTTTATCTCGAAAATATATGGTAGTTAAGCCTGATTGGAGAAAAGAATAAGAGGATCCAATGATTGGTATACGGACGCAATATGTAATTTATAACTAGTAGCGCAAGCACTGGACCTGCAGAGGACCTCGGTGTTCATCTTCAACTGGGTCAATCTGAACGATTTTAGGTATTTCTTAATCACGAAAAACAATGGAGGACTTTTTCTTTCAATCTCAACCGGGAGCTCAAGATGAAGTATTGGTACTTCGCTTAATTAGAATTATAATTCAGGTAGTTACAGTCGCTTTCATTCTCAATATTCAAATAATGAATGCATTTTTGTTTCTTGAAGAATGGAATCAAGTGGGTTAGTCGGGCCCAGCATTAAATAATATATTGATGCTACTCTAAAACAACAGTTATTTTACTTATGATCTTCCACTTCCATTTCATAATGAGAAATCAATTTTCTTGATTGTTAAATTATACAACGTTAGGTAAAGTTGAAACTTATTATTGAAGTATATACAGAGTTATATACGTTAATTATTGTAGCACAGCTATCCAAGGCTCAACCAGGCCTTGATGTGATTGAAGCACTTTACAAATCAATAGTAAATAGAGTTAATGAGTGTATTGATGAGGAGGGAGAACACACTCATTATTGAGCCGGGCAGTGATATAAGTAAGATTCAAATAATAAACTTCATTCTTCTTCCTAATTCAAAAAAGCATTTCGAGGGCCCACCACTGTATAGTTGATTGAATATTTTATATCTAATATTGATTTGTCCAAAGCTATTTAGTTTTTAGATCTCAGTTAATAAAGTTGTGCTATAATTTGTTTTATTTTCTGCGTTCAATGCTCTAAATTTTGATTAATTACTCAATGACAAATTTTTAACGCAATACTGGCAAGTCTCCTTTGATTCAAATATTTCAGCTCTAGAAACCGTAATATTGAAGCTGGCATTATAACTTAACTATACTAAAATTTGGGTTAACACGAAGTATCATGATTAACTGGTTGCTTAATTCACCGAGATTAAATTATAACATAGAATTACAAAAATGACTTATTAAAATACAAATTGTGTGGTATATTCACAATAATATCACTAACCAGATTGTAATATTAGTAAATTTTACATTGTACAGAAGTGAAATTTTAATAGAAAACCAACTTTTGTCATGGATTCATGCTTATAGAAGCAATATATTTTATAATAATATGTCCACTTCCATAAATGTTGTCATTTTGATGGTAATAGATATCTCTTACCATAAAAGAGAATTATTGATCGTAAGATTCTATAATTCGATAGAATTAAATTGAATGCCGAACATAACTATGACCAAATTTCAGTTTCTATCTAGAATATTAAATGACTCACTTAACTGTAACCTTATCATCAGTAGCAATCCATAAATCCAAACTTAGTTACACAATAACGTTACTTCAAACTAATCTCTATATCATACCTCATCTTTTTTCTAGGATTGTCATAATTAGAATGAATAAGAAGTGAATCAGACGCACAATAACTCATTTAATATTTTAAACATTGTTATGTTTCACTCAACTCTGTTTAATTTCTTGTTTATAAAGCTATTCTTTTGTCTTGTTAACAACTTTATTAATAAGTTTGACTTGCTTTTCGAGAATAACTGTGTATTCCAATAGCATATCTGCTTTATAACATAAATCTTCACGATAGCTTTTTAGTTGCAGTCTTAATCTTTAAATAATTTAATAATCTGATACAATGCAGAATTATTGTCAGAAATATCGTTTAAGTCATCTAATAATTCTATTTATCAATTTAGAAATATTTTTATATCTGATATTTTAACTCTAATTTATATTAACTCTAATTTATATTTATGTAAGATTTTCGGATAAATGAAGACTATAAAAGAAGAGTTATCTCACTTGTTCTTTTAATAAGATTTTAAATTTTTAACCTCAGTTCTAAAATAAAAAAAATCATGATAATCAACGAATTAATACTCAGAAAACTAAAATGTTACGGTAAAATCTCACAAATACACAAAATACCAAAAATCTCAAAATTGTACAAAAATTAAAAATTATATAAAATACATAATAACTAATTGAATTATATTAATCCTCAACATAATAACAAACATGGTAAAAGTTTTCAGTTAAGCCTACTGCTTGAATTATAAAAAGTCAATTTTGAAATTAAAATCTAATGTATATAAATGTATAGCTTCAATAAGCAATTAGTATTTTTTGAATAGCAACTAATACATAGTGATAATATAAGAGCAACCATAAAATTTATCTCGAAGATTCTATAAAAGATCCTATAAAAGTTTACTTCAAATTTATGTTAACTTAACTAATACATTCAATATCCAGTACTGGTGCTATTTTAATAAATATCAACTAAAGACTTATAATATTATAGATCACAGGTTGATTTGATATAATCTGGTAGATGTCGATTCTTAACTGTAACAGGTAAGTTTGAGTTAAATTATAAAGTTGTACTTATAAAGTGGAGTTAAATTATTAGAAGTAAGACTCCTTTTACTTTTACCAGAAAATCATTTGAAATATTAGTTAGTAGATTGATAATAGATTGATAATAGAATTTGTCCAAAACATAAATTCTTTAAGCTCTGGGTTATTAGCTAAATATTTATATATAAAACTAGTAAAATATAGTCCTTCTAGAAAATGAATATATTACAGGATCAATGCAAGGCAATGTATATTTAAGATTAATAAAAATTAATTAGTTACATGTTGCTTAATACACTTCAATTTATTTCCACCCTCAGCGAATAAATAAATGAGCCATGGGATTTAACAAAGATGTGGGAACAACGTTATTTTACTATTTTATTATATGGGTAACAATTATATGAATTTCTATACGAACATAATTGAGCTCATATTTAGAAACCCCCTTATAAATGAAAATATGTATTTACAAAGATAAACATAAGTATAGTGATATGAATACGGTTCGTCTCAATAATTGTAATGTACTCTATTATGCTATATAGTTATGCCACTTATAGCCTTTAAGAATATTATTGAATATTAATAACACTAAATAAATTCTGACGTTGAATACCTGATAATAATGTTAATATTATGGGGGAATATTAAAGTATATAATATTATAGTTAAATTAGACAATAAAACTCACGGATAACACATTTTAAAGTTACTTTAGTGTTGTATACTACGAGCATACAAACGTGATCATTTTATGCTTATGATTTGTGTTTATCATTAGATGATACTCAGAACTAATTAAACTGCCCAATGTTGATTGAGCGTTTGATGAATAGTCAATTAATTCAACTTTCAAATACTATTATTAGCATCAGATGTAATTTACATGTTATTCATTAAATATAATTAGTTTTGCGGATGTGATGATGATCTATTTCAGTTATAAATTTTGTTGGTGCAATTTCATAAAGGTAATGGAGTGGAAAGTTCAATATATTTGTATATTATTTTATGGTAATTTTTCGTTTGCTTAATTTTGAGATGACTAGTTCCTATGTATTAAGCCTTTCCCAAAACTCAAATAAATAATTTTAAAATCATATTTTCCCAATATTATAGACCTAGAATGCTACACTGTATTTACATTATTTAATATGTTCATATCTTCTATATTAATATAAAAGTAAATATCTCATAATATCAATAATTTGTGTAGTAAGAAAATGTAAATTGATAATGACTAATATTTATATTGTTAAAAATCAAAATATATTAGTTACACTAAAGTAAACAATAGTGTAACTTTAGCATAAAACTCTAATAGTATTTTTATTTACAATGATGTTATAACATAGTCAACAATTGAGTTAGATATAAATGATGTTTATAACTTCGCAGTATTTGGGATAAATAGTATAAATTAAGAAATATACGATTCTCTTATAAATATAACGGTACTTTTCGCAATTATATAGGGCTCATTAATATGCATACAATGTAATGTATTTATAATTAATTCCAATCTTATATTTAGTGCATAGGGTTAACGTTTATCAACGATAATGTAATAATCAATGCGTAAGTTAAATATACAACTAACGTCAATTCAATTTAGATATTCATCGAGTTAATGTAGTGGCCTTATTTATTCAATATAATAATAAAATTATAATATTTAAATTGAACAAACAAATATTATAGGTTACAGTTTCGAAAACTAAAGTGGAAATGGATATTTGTTCACTGAAATATTATTTTAGGTTTAAGTATAAATAACAAATGTGCATGTTTGTACAAATCTTTAAAATTACGCTAACAGTTCTGACACTCACAATACACTAATCACTATTTCTTAAACACCAACTTTAAGTTGCGAAAGTATTTGTAATTCTACTCAGATTCCTGTTTATGGGCTTTGTCAAAATGATTTATTCAATGGAGTTCTGGTAATTAATGGAACAAAAATATGTTCAGACCCATTTCTTTTTGTTGAATAATAGTGTATTTGTAAAAGTGGATTTGTGTTAAATGGATTAGTTTGTGTTAATATAGCACTATAGCTTGATGAGCTGGAAAATTTAATTTATTAAGTAAATAACAGTTTATATAGTTTAAGTAACGATGTTTCTGATCTCAAAAATTTAACTGATTAAAACAAAATTGACATTTAAAATTAATTAAATTATGATATAAACATAGTTTAAAACGAAATAATTAAATAATCCGCTCATATGTTTAATAGTATATAAGCTCTTAATTTATCAATCTATAGTAATAACGAAACTCTCACATAAAATTTAGATAAACTCAATATAGATTATTTTTAAACCAAACTTATTTATGCGGCATAAATATCTAATAATTATATAAATATTTAGAATATAAACAATTCACTATCTTCTTAAATTGCAACAAATCAAAATATGATGATTATTATCAATACATCGCTTACATCAAATATCAATAGTATAAAAACTGATATTGGTAATATTAATAATGGATTAAATAATTTGTATGCATATGATCAACATTTATAAGGATAAGTTAATAATCATAATGGCGATATTTCTAATTTATATAATTCAGTCAATAATCTGAATGGATATGATTAATACTTGAATGGATAAATTGTTTCATTAAAGGCTTAAATTGATGCTCTTGTGGCTGGTAATATATAAGTAAGTAATGTGTTAAATAATTGTAGTGAAATGTTAACATAAGTTTGTGGAAATGGTATATGCTCAGTATTTAGATCAATTTCGTTAGTAGGTTAAACTTGTGATGGGTCTGGCAGTAGCAGTGGTGATGATTGAGATAATTGTTTTAATTTTCTTTATTATTTTACTATGTTTTCAACATTTTTAATAGTCTACAAAATTACAAATTTAAAGAATAATATTTAATCGTTTGCAGCATTTTTAATCGTACAGAGAAATATCAGAACTTACTGTCTCGACGATGTTTGTTACAAATGTATAGCTCTTAGATTACTATGTTAAAATTCGATCTTTTTGAGCTGTTTTTGTTGTCATATATAATTAATTAAGTGCGATCCTACAGAATATGAGTTATACAACCCATAAACCAATGTTGTTCTTTTGACAGTTATTGTCATTTGATTACCCTTCATTTGAATAATTCTGTCCTGATCGTTTAGGCAGTGAAAGTACAATATACAGATCCAAAATTTACTGATATATTCAGAGCCAACTATTTATAATATAGTTCCAAAGCCATTTTAAAAGATGACCAATACTTGTTTACGTTCGCCAGGCGGGTTTGGAATATGTCAGTGTTACGTTGGACATTTAAATAGTTAAACGTTAATAACGCTTAAAGAGTATTTTTTCGTCGGAGTATTTCAGAGAGACCATATTTTAATCAACGTTTATTTAATGTTTGAGAGCATTAACCTGCGTCAGACTGCATACAGTTTCCACTACTATTATATATTTGAGCTGATGCATACATTTTGTCTTGTATAATATCAACATAAGGTTGACGAAGTTGAGTTTGCGCTTGGAACGAGTATAGTCCGTTATTATTTGTTTTATATTTATTGAGTAATCTATCCATATTTTGAATGTGTCTTTCTGAACTATATTTCGGTTGAACCAACGTTCAAAATTGCTTCCTATAAATGCAGCATCAATTCTAGTTTTCCATTTGAATTCGTAAATTCAGTATATAATTGTAATTCCAAAATATTTCAACTATTAATTCATCATCTGAGGACATATTATTACATTGCAGCCAAAATAGTAATCAGTATATATACCAAAAATATTCCGTGTTTTTATTTTGTCACACATTTATCAATATAATATTTTTTGATACTTCTGCGCAGAATATAGATATTCAATATACAACAAATATGAAGAGCTGAATTGGAATACGTTTCTATGTTATCTGCGTATGTCATTACAGTATTGGAAGTTGCGAAGAGTTAATAACGTTATCATTTAAAGAACAATATTTTGAATACTTTAAATAGTATTGAAAAAAAGTGTATTCAAATTACTACATAAAATATTAGAAATACAATGCACATATTGCATTTTGATATTATTTTTAATATGTTAATGAATTCTATTTGTAATACTATTATATAGTTATTGAAACAGCTCGCCATTCTAGTGAGTACGCTGCTACATACCTCACGATACTAGTGGAGGTTTTCGATTGAATGTTCGTAAACGAATGCGTTTGTCTAGCTATATCGAAGAGCCGCCAACAAATATTTGTGTGTATGACGATATAAACATGGCCCCGGACAAAAAATTGGTGTGTGAGTAATAAAGTTTGTTTTCATAAATAATATTAGTTGGAGTCTTTATAATATAAAGCTCACTGATTATCCTTGTACTCTTCCTCCATCATTGGTAACAAAAGTTACGAGTGCTTGGAGACTAATTGGTCTTCACAATGATCAAACTCAGAATTTCATTTGCTTCAACACCAATAACATTTAGAACGGGACTACTCGAGAATAAGATCCGTTCCTTCTAACTCTGCACTGTGCAGTTGTTCTATGAAGTTCTCAAAAGTATTTAAATAGTTTGAAATTCGAGACGAATATTTCGTACCCTGAATATCAGTATTTTATTTTTATTATCAATTTTAAGAGTCAAGTAACAAATAATTATTTGTGTGACTAAAACTTTTTAATACATTTTTTAGCATTAAAGTTAGTTAAGCTTGGGATTTTCAGGAACTTTATGATTTTAGCTATCTTTGGGTGGTTTAATAATAATTATTTAATTCGTTAGTTTTAGTTTCAAGAGCTTCAGTTTTAGTTACCAATGTGGTCTGCCTGAGAAGATTAACCTGATTTTAGAAAAATTATAGTACGAAACATAAACTAAGTTGAGTAGGCCTCAAAATGGGGCTACTATATACAACCATAATACGAAGCAATTTAATGATTTAAGGCGAATATTGGCAACTAGTTTACTTTGGCTTAATAGAAAATCTTGAGTTCGGAGTGGACTTTAAAGAATTGGTAAGATTTTCTTCATTATTAGTCTTGAATTGTTATTACGTGGTAACCAATCTCCAATATGATATTGCAGTTTGTACAAATAGCAAGAAATACCAAATTACAGCTAATAAATATTTCTATGCAGAATGAGTTTATCCATGTGATTTTATAGGATATTCTGTGAAATATAACATATTATTTATTTCATTAGAATCTACAACTACTGGATTTTTGTATACTTATCTTCTTTCAATAACTGAAAACGACTGAACTGTTATGTTATAAAGAGAAAAAGATGATGACTAGAAATAACAACCACCACGAACCAGTCTGTGAGGACTAAACGTTATCATAATACAAATTATAAACTACGTTAACGAACTATATGAACATTCCATGTTAATATGTCATAAGCCCAACATACCACGGTAATATGTCAAATGCCTGAATTTCAGAAGTAATTTCGTTAGTAGGTTAAACTTGTGATGGGTCTGGCAGTAGCAGTGGTGATGATTGAGATAATTGTTTTAATTTTCTTTATTATTTTACTATGTTTTCAACATTTTTAATAGTCTACAAAATTACAAATTTAAAGAATAATATTTAATCGTTTGCAGCATTTTTAATCGTACAGAGAAATATCAGAACTTACTGTCTCGACGATGTTTGTTACAAATGTATAGCTCTTAGATTACTATGTTAAAATTCGATCTTTTTGAGCTGTTTTTGTTGTCATATATAATTAATTAAGTGCGATCCTACAGAATATGAGTTATACAACCCATAAACCAATGTTGTTCTTTTGACAGTTATTGTCATTTGATTACCCTTCATTTGAATAATTCTGTCCTGATCGTTTAGGCAGTGAAAGTACAATATACAGATCCAAAATTTACTGATATATTCAGAGCCAACTATTTATAATATAGTTCCAAAGCCATTTTAAAAGATGACCAATACTTGTTTACGTTCGCCAGGCGGGTTTGGAATATGTCAGTGTTACGTTGGACATTTAAATAGTTAAACGTTAATAACGCTTAAAGAGTATTTTTTGTCGGAGTATTTCAGAGAGACCATATTTTAATCAACGTTTATTTAATGTTTGAGAGCATTAACCTGCGTCAGACTGCATACAGTTTCCACTACTATTATATATTTGAGCTGATGCATACATTTTGTCTTGTATAATATCAACATAAGGTTGACGAAGTTGAGTTTGCGCTTGGAACGAGTATAGTCCGTTATTATTTGTTTTATATTTATTGAGTAATCTATCCATATTTTGAATGTGTCTTTCTGAACTATATTTCGGTTGAACCAACGTTCAAAATTGCTTCCTATAAATGCAGCATCAATTCTAGTTTTCCATTTGAATTCGTAAATTCAGTATATAATTGTAATTCCAAAATATTTCAACTATTAATTCATCATCTGAGGACATATTATTACATTGCAGCCAAAATAGTAATCAGTATATATACCAAAAATATTCCGTGTTTTTATTTTGTCACACATTTATCAATATAATATTTTTTGATACTTCTGCGCAGAATATAGATATTCAATATACAACAAATATGAAGAGCTGAATTGGAATACGTTTCTATGTTATCTGCGTATGTCATTACAGTATTGGAAGTTGCGAAGAGTTAATAACGTTATCATTTAAAGAACAATATTTTGAATACTTTAAATAGTATTGAAAAAAAGTGTATTCAAATTACTACATAAAATATTAGAAATACAATGCACATATTGCATTTTGATATTATTTTTAATATGTTAATGAATTCTATTTGTAATACTATTATATAGTTATTGAAACAGCTCGCCATTCTAGTGAGTACGCTGCTACATACCTCACGATACTAGTGGAGGTTTTCGATTGAATGTTCGTAAACGAATGCGTTTGTCTAGCTATATCGAAGAGCCGCCAACAAATATTTGTGTGTATGACGATATAAACGATCTGTATAATATTAAACACCTCGCTAAGTTTCTATTAACAGACACATTACTTCCACATGCATCGGTCATTCTATAATGTTATTTTTGGAAACATTTGTTGTAATATTTGTAATCTATCCAGATTTTGTATAATAGATCATATCTTATCGTTGTTAATATTTTATGTTATATATGCTTTCATAAATTATATAAATGTCACTATTAATTCCTTAAAATATTAAAACTCCAATTTGTTTAAGATTTGTCATAGTACACAGAAATGTGTTATTAATTTCATTTTGTACCTCATCCCTTTCAATTGTAGGTCTTAGTGTATTTTTTATATTTATTCTATCAATATTGGCATTAAATCATTTAGTGTAGCTTATTTATAACTATTTTCAATTTCTTTTCGAATTACAATCATTTAACATTAGTTAGCACCAAGTTATAGTTAATCTTTCCACTCCAAACGATCAACTAGCAAAACCTGAGATCAAAGCATTCCTTATCCCTTTTGCAAACAAAATTGGTAAAATAATCAGTTCAGTAGTTAGTTCCGCTTAACATCGAATTGTCCGAACCCGACCAAATAAAAGTGAACGAATCGTTTGCTCAGTCTCAACTTAACGATTCGGTTGTGAACATGAGTTTCGTCGATTCATCCTGTTAACGCACTTACGCGAAAGTAAAACAACATCAAAACGAACTGGAGGAACTCGGCCAGAGAGTAAATAAACTAATCGAATTGCTGAACAAAGAAGAGAAAAACGTTAAAATACTGAGACACAAAATCCACGAAGCGGTGGATGTGCTTAGTAAGTAGTGAGTAGCATATTATTAAATTAGTCTTGATTATAGGAATATTAAATTCACTTAACTAGACTTAACTAGTTAATATAGACTTAACTAGTTAATATATCATATTAACATAATATATAAAATTATAGACTACATCACAATACAAAAGTAATTCAAACTTTTTTATTCATTAATTTGTTCATATTAATAACAATTTTTACAGCTCTAATCTTCTTAGCCAAATACTTAACTTATGTGTCTAAAACTTCGGTCATTTCGTCAAATTTATTAATTTTCTATGCCATTTCGTCAATATCAGTTCGAAGTTGCTTAATTTTTGCATAGCGATGTTAAGTTGTATTTTAATCTGTAGAGACAAAACTTGCATTTATCATAGCATTACAAAATTCTTTGGATTCAATTCTGAATGATAGCTACATATCTAAATCAGAATTTGAGCCTGTATCATCTGACAGTGCTATTATTTAAGATTTTTACACAGGAGCCTTTATTGGAGTACGATTTTATACTTAAAGACACGACATAGAATGTTAATTACTATTTGGCAATAATATTCTTGGACGGCGCACTTACATAAAAATATATTAGGTGTGGAATGGTCGCATTATTCACTACTTTGTATTATTTATTGATTGCGAAATTATTTGCTATTTTTTACGAATCATATTATAATTCTAAATCAAATTAACATAAATTAACTATTCTATATTTAATTACATAGAAATTATGAAGAATTAAAACATTTAAAGTATAAGTTAATAATTCCAGTCTGGCTTTTCAAAGAATTTCTTACTAGTGACTCAGAAAGCATATAACCAAAAAATTAATAAATACAAAAAACTTGGTTATGGAGATATTATCCCAATTGTAGTATCACCTCAACTCTAAATGTATCCTAAAACAATTGAGTAAATGAAATAATATTGCAATATGCAGAAACTGTATTAGGATATTGCATATAATGTCATAAAAATGGAAGTAGAGAAATCCAGAATGTATGAGGAAGAGGTTAAGAACTACCTTGAGTTGCAACACTTAAACATTCAATCAAAACTCAAAGTGCAACCTGTCTTTAGAAAAGCAAAACCGAAGAAAAAGAAACCTGGAGAAGCACAACGCGCCGAAAAAGAAGACAAGTCTCTAGCAAGGAAACTTGCTAAGATAATTTGAACACTGATGAAATCTCTGATGAAGTACCCAATATTGAGGACATCATTAACATCCACATTGATCCCGAACAACTTGATCCACTCAGAAGAGATAATTCTTCTGAGTGTAGCGAGGACTGAAAAAATAACATGACTCACCAACACATAATCCGATGAATATGAATTAAAATGAATTTGCTATTAAAAAGAGTAATATAATCTTATCCAAAAACAAAAGTTTAAAATATTTTAAAGTAATATTAAAATATTAAAAATAAGATAAAGCAAAATCTGATTTAAATGACATGTAATGAACCTCGCAAATACGATAAAACCAGTCTAAAATCGACCTAATTTCATAGTAATTGAGCTGCCCAGATGACAAGTGAATAAAGATTTTATGATAATATGTTTATATAGGATTATTACAATAACTGTACAGATTAAATACTTTCATTAGACTCATTCTAAACAAATCTATAAACCGCCCATCTAAACTCAACTAAACGATGATTATTCTCCGATTTACTACATTTAAAAAGGATTCCCACAGCGCCTCTTGAATATTTATTACCAACTATATTTTCGACCATATTTGAGTTATTTATCCAAGCTAATATGACAAAACAGAAAGAATACTTCCGTGGCTGGAATATATAAGTTCTAAACCGAATGTTTTCTTTTGTCAACTATTATCATATTGTTAGTTCTTCATGCAGTAGTGATACATGAACTTGTTAGAGGTGTGAAAATTATTATATATGTATAATTTTACTTATATCTTCAAGAGCATAAATATATTGTTCAAAGTTGCAAAATGCCCAAAATGCGAGGTTCATTACTTGTTTTAAATGTACAATAAATGTAAAAACAAGCTTTCTACAAAAAGATCTAAAATCTTTTAAAATCATAGTAAAAAACTAATTAAACCACTACACACATACGTAATATTATTAACACATTGCGTTGTGTATGCCCTTAGCCAAATTGGTCAAAATTATAGTTGGCGGTTTACAGTGTCATCATTGACACACATATTCTGTCTGGTTCGGTAATATACTATTATAAATGGATTTAGGCGAAAATGAAAACTTCAAAATCAAAAGTCCCATTTGTGATGTGTAATTATAAAATACAATTATAGTTATTTTGCGAATTAATTAGCAATAGCTAACATTTCAAATATTACACTAAACTGACATGAAATGCAAGTTAGTCAAATTATTGCTGTTATATGTTACTGTGTTATATGTTACTATGTTATAACTATATTCAGAATGTTTTGAAAGACTAACGTTTGTTCTTTTGAAGTCAATAGTTATTACTAAATAATTATGAATATAAATATAAAATCAAAGTTATATTGAAATATTGAACTGATAAGAGTGCATATATCACGTTTTATAGTTATATAATGAGCAGTACTACTTTATAAATGTTCTTTTAATAGTGTTTTCATCATTTATGGAGTGTGTAATACAACAAAAAACCTATGGTATATTAAAAAAGGATCATTATTTGATAAAATCCACTTTCAATGAATCATAAGTAGAACATTGACTGTAATGTGCCTACGAAATGTGTTAATATTATGTATATATGTTTACATTGCATACCATAAGATAAAGTAGAATAGTTACTTGATATTAAAAAAGATGTTAAATCACACGTAGTAAATACATTAAAGCTGTTACATAAATGAGGAAGCAGAATCACTTAGATTGGAAACAAAGATGAAAGCCATTTTAATTAACTGGAATATTACTAACCACAAGAATTATTAAAATATATATTATTTTTACTTGGCTATAGTAAAATAACTAGTATATATTTATTTATTGCGTTTAGATGTATTGTTGGATTGTTGCTGTTGAGTGAGTCATGTTATTATTATTATTATTATTTCTGTTGAAATCGTTAAAATTTTACTAAATGATAGAAATAATTGGATACTATATGGCCAGTGAGAGAAATAAAATGTTAAATATATTTAAATAGTATAAAAGAAAGTTAAGTGAGTGGGATATATATTTAAATATAATACATCAAATACATCACAAATCTTTTTTCATAAGTTTGTTCATATTTAGAACAATCTTAACCGCTCTTATCTTCTTGCCCAAGTATTTAACCTGCTGATCTAGAATAATTACCATATCATCGTATTTCTAAATTTAATCTGACATTTCATCAATCTCGGTTCTTAATTATTTAATCTTTGCATATCGATACTGCATTGATTATTCGTCTGAAGTGATAAAACTTGCATTTATCATCGCGTTGTAGAATTCTTTAGATTCGATTTAAAAAGATAGTTATGCACCTAAATCTGAATTACAACTTAATTCATCTGTTTAAGTTATTATTTTCAAATTCTATGATGGATTTTTCATTGGAACGAGTTGTTATATTTTTAAACTTGACAATGAATGTTAATTGTTCTTTGATTACAACAAATTTTGACGACGCATAATTACAAATGGTGTGGTATTACCACAACCGCATACGTACATTCAAAAATAATATTTTAATTAGTTATATTTTAACAACTAAATCAAATAACGAATCGAATATTACTAATATTAAATTATAAGTTATAAATAGGTTTGTTCTACATACTGAAGCTTAGACAAATTATAAATTACTATTTTCACTTATCATAATTCACACGTATATATCGAATTAACGTATATCGTATTAAATTAATTATATCTATATTTTCACTTGTAATTATTACCATAAAACAATATCAAATAAATATATCAATATTCTGAATTACTTGTAACGATTTTAGCTTTTTGTTCAAGTATTTCATCTATTTGTGTAACACAGCGGTCATTTCATCTAATCCATTAACTTTACTCATCATTTCATCGATTTCATTTCTCAACTATCGAATTTTTGCATAATTGTGCTACATTTTATTCTTTTCATTAATATCAAAACTTGTGTTAATAATTTCATTGTAAAACTCTCTTGATTCAATTTAGAACGATAATTCAATGTCTTTATCAGAATCGGAACACGTTTCTTCAGTAAGTTTTACAAGTTCGTTCTTTTTACAAGTTTCCTTTGTATCGCAATATACTTTTTAAGCAGATATTTTATGAATTTATAAAGAAGTCATGGTGTGCTATTGTATTTTCATTTCGATTAATCGGGGGCGATGCATGAACATTGCGCTATGTGAGCGTGGAATTATTTAAGAATTAGATTATTTTTAAGTGTTCATATCATTATATGTACAAATAATGAATTTAAAAATAATATTTAAACAAATATCAAAATTATGGAATTTACTTACTCGCTTATTTCTTCACAGAGCTGATAATCTTTAGATCATATTTGTCTAAATTATGATTTATTGAAATATACTGTTGAATACTTATTCAAAGGAATGAAGTAATGATTCATGTAATTTAACTCAATTTTACCTGAACATCCTTATTTGTATAAATTGAAAATTAAATTAAACATAAAACTACTCTTCACTGATTAAAAACAATAGCGTCCGACCCTTCAGTGGTTAAATACAGGAATTTGCTTCCGGCTGCTCCTCCGAATTGTTGTTTTACGAGGAGTTCCTGTTCATTTTCAACCAGTTTTTGGAGCTCTTTCAGAATTTGAAGCAGTTTTTTGTTGTTTTTCCTCTGAATTGGTTCAATAAACTCGTCCAAATAGTTCAAAAAGAGGTCTTTTAGGAGAACTGAGAACTACTGAGGGATGTAATTGAAATTATCAAGCAGATACTAATACAAAGCTTGATTTTAAACAGTGACGAGCACGTTATGCTCCTTTGAGGTAGTACACGATGAAAGCTGAGGCCTGAAGAACTTGTGCGTAACAAGAGATACACAACCAGCTTAAACATTATTCAAAAACCAGGTGAAGGAGCGAATATTCTGAATATCCAGAGTCACAAAGTAATCCAAAATTATAGTGCAAATGCTGTAATTATTGCAAATAGTTGCCAAATGCACTATTGACGCGTCCGCACCAAAAGTATTGCCATTCATCGTCACTGACTGCTTAGTCTTCAAATAAATTTCAACTGGAAGAAGCTCCTTCACAACAGCCTCACTGGAGTAAATTACCGCTAAATGCAACGCACTTAGCCCCACAGATCGTTAAAATTAACCAGCACACTAAGACTTTAACAATTAAATTGTTTCAATATCGTTTTCAACTGCAGCTTTAAACCAAGCCAACTTTGTAGCATTCTATTCTACAACACAACAACCCATTTTAAAGTGAAATTTTATTTCATTTAATGTAACCATTTTCTTAGCAAGTAATAGTTTATTATAATTTTGTTTAAATATCAATTTTGTTTTAAAATTACTGTTTAAATCAAAAAAAATCTGTTCAATTTGCTTTAGATATTATCGATTATATAGATTTACATATACAGATAACTATAAAACCCATCTCACATGCACATTAACAACTTTTGGTTGTGCTTGTATTACATTTGCGTCATTTCTTATTGTTCAATGAGAGAATAGTGTACATATTATAAAATTCTTAATATGTTTGCAATTATCTGAATTGCTTTTCTTAAGAATAAATTTGTATATTTTTGTTGTTAGTGCGTGAATTATAATAAAATAATATAATTTATATCACTCTATGAACAACTCGCAACATCCTAGGACTTCTACGTGTGATTATTTAAACTGCTCCTCTTTACCCCTAACTTTATCTTGAAGCTCTTTTAGAACATCTGACGTCACTTCACGGTTTGAATCGCTTGGAAGAAGTAGATAACTTAAAATATTAAGGAAGTAATCTGGAACATCTTCAAAATTCTCATTTAAATAGTTAAACAAATTTTCGTTCTAAACGTATGTAAGTATGTTTATGTGTAGATTCACAGCTTGCTAAAATTACTTCTTGAAAAATTTGTGCATAACTAACGAAACACAATTTTGTTAAAAGTTGTTTAAACACCATTATAATGGATCAGCTGATACCAAATCATAAGATTTAGAAAGCTCGTTGAAGTAATCCAAGATCAACTTTGTTTACTTGTAATTATCACAAATAACTGAAAGTTCTAGTACATTAGACTTTGCAGTAAACTCTTTGTTTAATAACGAAATATCGCTATTGGTAGCAAGAAGACCTTCTTCTGGAAGTAACTCGACGAAGACATCCAAACTGTTGTATATTATAGCATAATGAAGCGCGCACAATCCATTGTGGAAAGTAGACAGACCCTCTTGCTTCAGGCTTTATATTTTGTGTATATCATTGTCTATTGCAGCTTGGAACCATTCTCTATTTACTGGCGTTGTGTTCTGAATTTCAATTGTACATCCCATTTGAAGTGAATTAACCCTAATTTATTATAAAAATTTACAATTCAGTATTAATGTTTATTGTTATTTATTGTACCTAATAAAATGACTCACTTAACTGTAACCTTATCATCAGTACTAAGGCTCAATTTAATCATTCCATCTTCATCTCATAAATCATGGCAATCCACAAATCCAAACTTAGTCACACATTATTGTACCTAATATAAACTTTTACATGTATATCTTATTATCTAGAATAAATATAACTTAATATTGTTTATCATTTACTATTATACAAATTAAGAATATATGTTATTATAATTAAGATTAATTAAGCAATCAAAATGATTTCCCTTAACTTATGATTACATTATTATTTTCCAATTACTATTATTATTATGTTGTTAAAGTGTTTAACAAATGAATTTTATGATATTTATTTACACTATTTATTGTACCTAAAATAACTATCATATCTTATTATCTGAAGTATATCTAAATAGTAGGGTGTAAGGCTTAACATTTCCCAGTTTTGCTGGGAGAAAGTATAGGTTTTGCTGGGAGTTTGGAGATATTGGGAGATTTCTGGTTTTTGTGCTGGGAAATAACCAGCAATAAAAACATTAAAAATAAAAATTGGGAGATTCCCAGCAAGAAATAGACGTATCAGACCTGGGTTGACACATCAAATATCATTCTTTTTCAACGAAATCGATATATTTCAAACCTTAAATGTCGCGCATGCGTGCCAAACATCAACATTGTGCTATTTTTCTCATCAACGATGATGTGAATCGGATAGCGATTGCCAGCTTTTGGACATGGAAAGGTTGCGGACAGTGATCCTGGCGAGTGCCTTGATGCAATAACCTTTTAAGCTGTGTGAAGTCAGCTAGTTACTTAATGATACACAACATTGGCAACAGCACATTGATAGTGCTTCAAAACAGTGTTTCAAGGTCGAATAGCGGTAGGAATACGGTTTCGGTTCAGAAAACTATATTCAGTTGTTAGACATGACATTAGAATGAAGAATCAGCGTTGACCCTACTAGGGCGTTTATCAGCGTTTACTATTTTTTTTCGTTAAGAAAGATGTCATAGCAAAACTATTTAATATCATTATTAGTGATTATATGTATTGATATTATATAATGTTTATCTAAATTCTTGAGAGTATCTGATTTCCCTTAAGTACATGTATATTTAAATGATTCGCCTTTTTATAAATGTAAATAGCAATTCTTTGTCTTCATACTTATATTTATCAGATATGAATCTTCCATAAACTTAGAAGCATTACGTGTTTCCGCTGATACAGTAAAATGATACACTAGTCCCAAGATTCATACCAGCCATCCCAAAGATAGTTACAAAGATAACTTCCGAGGTCAATAATGTTAGTTCAAGTGTCGAACTAACTTAGGTTGTCTGAGGAGGCTATTCAGAGTGACAATTATTAACGCATCCCATTTGAAGCGAATTGACCCTACTTTATAAATATTTGTTATTCAGTATTAATGTTTAATATAAATTTTATGATATTAATATTTACTAAGTATTAAGTACACCTATTTAGTGTACTTAATATTATATTAAGTGTTAAGGTGGAGTGAAGAAGTTGGAGTGGTTATTTAATTTTATGTTGTTTATAAATCTATAATATACATATAGCTTCAAAATTATAAATAATTAATCGTCTTTTAATCGTTGACTTAATCGAAATTAACGATTGAAATGACAAGAACCCGATCAGATCGGAGACGATGGCTGGCTTTAATAATATAAACTTTCATATCTTATCAAGAATATATCTAGATTCTACAGCTTATTAAATTAAGAACATAGTAAATCAGTGTTTACAATTCAAATCTCAAACTTCTAAATTTGTATTTAATTTACAGTAATAGTTACAAGAGTTCAGATTAACTAAAAAGTATGTGCATGTAATTAATGACCATCGACAGTGAATCTAGAGCCAAAAAATTTGATGTGGATTTTGGAACTTTTCTGGAGAAAAAATAGAGGTGTGTAAGTGATAGTATGTACTGTTATTTCATATGTCATCTCATCTATTTCCGAAATATTCCGCTCGAATCCCTGTCCGGGCGCAATCCACCTCATAAATGACCAACTTGGATCTTATCTCAGAAAATAGCTAAAGACACGCGGATTTCACCAAACTCAATGATTATTGACGTATTTCTTATCTTAGCACCCATTAGCACTCATCTGCGCTTTAGAAAATGACACTATCGTATATTTCGCAAACGAAAAACAAAAAGGTTCTGCCAATTTTTAAATAAATTGTATTTGCAACCATATACTACTACAATATATTGGAATTTATCAAAACGGACTTTTAAAACATATATTAATATAAAATAAGAAGTAAAATTATCACTATTTTGAGGAGGAAATATGAAGTGAAGCCAACACACATAATTGATACTTACTAATAATGGCCTTCATTTGAATATAAATTTGGAAACATGAATTTATAAAAATAAATGAATTAAACAACATAATAATAGTCATATAATTGCATTATATTAATAAAATATTTCATACCCACTCCTAATGAGTCATTCGAAATTAAATAATTTGTTGTGATCTGTAAAAATTGTTGGGAAACAGATAAAATATAGCTGTAAGTGCTTATTCTAAATTTCTCTAAGTATTTTAAGAGTTAGCGATCTTAGTTAACTAAAAAATACTATCATACAGTAATACTTACTAATCAACAAAGCAATATGATTAAGCAAAAAAATTATGTTTAATTTTAAATATTTAATCTAAAATGCGTGAGTTTCCGTTGTATTTCGAACAAGCATTTCAATCAATATTAAAAGTTGTGTTATTAAAGCTTGATAATAAAATAACAGCACGTTAAACGTTACTCACAATACTTCTACAAGCTAGTGTTCAAGTATTTAATGAAGATTACATTGATAGTGATATACTATATAAATTATGGCAATTATAATATAAATATGATATAATTATAATGCATATAGTAATATTTAAACATTAAAAACAATTTTAGCTGTTGGCAATGTTTATAAAATTATCTGCTGTTATAAAAGCTACCTAATTACTATATTTATATTATTTAAATTTTATAGCTATAATAAGCTCAAATATTGTTTCTTATAAACAAAATGATATCTATATTGTATTTTAGTTGTTCAAAAATTAATAATAATTTTATAAACACCCAATAAATTTATGCATCTTTGTGGTGTGAACTTCTAAAACTGTCGTAAATACGATAATAAAAAATGAATTGTCAAACAAAATCTAAATATATCCAAAATGATGACATTTTGTATATCTCAAGAAATCAAAACAAGAGACATTTAATATTTCAACAGTGATTCTAATATAGCATATAATAGCAATCCCCACATTTTTACACCCCAAAACGGACTTTCTTCTTGAAAAACCCATTTAAACAGTGACTGTCGATGGTCGTTGTAATTAAGCAATATAATTTCCCTTAATAATGTAATAGTTTTATTATAGCATTTACTATTAAAAATTAATACTAACAAAAAAGTATAGATAGAAGAAGTAGAAACAATAAATTCTTCTTACATTCAGGTAATAAATATACATGTAGCTTATCCACATTTTAAAATTCCACTTCATTCTTTTATAGTAACAAACAATAAGATATAAGCATCAGTTAACGCGAAAAATAACAATCCTTTTTCTTACAATATGCTGCTTTCCCAACATGGGGGTTATATTATGATGTAGATTGGTGCTATTTAACTTATTGAAGTGATAGTAAAAAATATTTTATTTATACTAAAATATCTTACATTAGACTGTTTTCAGAGTGTGATAAGTTCCTATCTGAAGTATTGTATGTTATATTATAGTTTAGTAAAATTCCACATCAGAATGAGTTTGTGTTGTACAAAGTGTTAGAAAGATACAGAAGTTCGTGTAGTCATGCTTGGTCTAGATGGTTCTGGGAAAACATCTCTATTATATTAATGGAAAATTAACGAATTGGTTGATACAATTCCAACGATTGGATTCAATGTTGAAACTGTAAAGCGCAATAAATTATCATTGACACTCTGGGATGTTGGTGGTTAGGAGAAAATAAGACCATTATGGAAGCATTATTTACAGAACACTTTAGTTTTATTTTATGTTATTGATTCTACTCAACGTGATTTCTAAAGAATCTAGGAAACAAAAATAGAACTTATCAAGCTAATGAGCAACGATGATTTAGCTGGTGTACCATTTATAATTCTTTTTAACAAGTCTGATTTACCAAATTCATTAAGTGAAGAAGAAATTGAAGACGAATATGATTTCAAAATCGGTGAAACAGAGCTGAAAATTAATTAAATCCACAAAATAAAAGTTATAAGAACGAGTGCGCTTTCTCCTGATAACTTGACAGAGATTTTAGATTGGATTGAACTTATTACCCAAAAGAAGAAGAAATATTGAACCAACATCAACATCATGGTCATTTAGATAGGACACATAATTATGATCAAAAAATATTACCAAGATAACATTAAAGAAAGGGATTGAAGCTTCAGGAAAGAAATTATTAACAATACGATGTGAGTTCAATTAATAAAATATAATTATGTACCTAATTGAAATTAAGCTTAAATATCGTTTTTGCTTAACTATTATGTTATACTTACATCACTTACATATTAACTTCTTGTAAAAGTAACTTCTTGTAAAAGGCGAACTTGAAAACAGAACTTAGTCAAACTTTAATCCCTTGTTAACCCAGTTAAACGGCGAACAAGAGTTTGAGCGATTCAATAGAATATGCTTGGTTTCCATAAACGCACCTTACGTTGTATTTTTGAATGAAATCGTAGAACAAGAGTTAATTGTATTATTCTTTTTCGTGTTGATGTAAAAATGCTATCATAGAGTTTTCATCGAAGTTCAAGAATATAACCAGTCTTTTATACGCGTAAACTTTGATTTGTAGAGCTTCTTCGAGGGCTTCAAACAGCTAGTCACTTAGTGCCTTAAGTGTTGCTTGGCCAGTGCTGAGAAAATGTGTATTTGGAGCTTAGTATGTTATGTGGATGTGGTAGTCGTTATCATCAACAAGCATTTGAATTATTTTCTCTTCGGTTAAGCTGCTTTGTCTGTGATCTGGTCTGAATCTGAGTAGTCCTTTCTTGGGCTTTGCGTTGAGTTGTGAGTGCGTTTGAGAATAACTTGGGGTTGATTATATATGAATCGAATCCTATTCTGGATGAGCTTAGTTCTATTACTTAGAAAAGTGTCTGTTAAATATTCTGGAATGCTTGCACTCAGGAATGTGATCTCCTTCGAAAACGATTTCGAACATTTCTTGTAAAACAAATTCATCTGATTTTGAGATTATTTCGTTTTACTCATTCGCGACTAAAGTAAACTTTTAATAATCAGTTTGTTCCACTTTAACAATTCTAGCTCTCCTTGAACAGTAACATTTCCGTTCACTGTCCAAGTTCTTAAATCCGGAGCAAATAAACTCGTATTAATTTTACGCGGAAGAAATAATCAAATATTCCTGCATGAAATCCAAAATTTACTGTTTATTTCTAAACAAAATCTGTTGTGTAGCCCCTTCAGTTAGTGAAGTTGTCATGTATGTGGAGTGTTCTATTACTTGCTATATTATTGCATATTAACAATTAACCAGCATTTTGATTGTTTGAATTTTTTTATTTTGTTGAGTTGATGTTGAAATTTTAAAATACATAGGAATTTCAGCCTTTTCTAATATCCGTAATAATACATAATTAATATTAATTAGTAATGTTAAAAAAATGTAATGTCGTGGTATTTGGGATTTGATTCGTTGTTAAGTTGATTGTGTGTATTATAATTTTACTTTATCTGAATATCATGTTAAATGTTATTAATAGAATTTTCAAATATTGATGTTATAAAATCTTAGAATGTCCTCAAAATATAGTATACACTGTATACTATAAATGAGAATTGTATGTAATAACTAGTTGAATAAATAACATGAAAGTAAGTTCAATTGTGCTCACCATTCTGGTTCCATTTTGGCCATTTCCACGACGGTGACGAATCCTTTCAGGTAGTCTCCGACGATGCTTGGGTTAAGTGTGAGCATTTCGTGCCTTGTGTCCTTTATCATTTCGCTGTCTATTTTGTTCTCTTTGAGTTTTTCTTGTGTTAGTTCAGCGTTTGTGTGGGCGTCCTTCTCAACCAGGTATATTTTCAGTTAAGTGATTTCGTTCAGCTACTGTAAGATCTCTGGTTGGGGGAACTTGAATTTGGTCATGAAGAAAATGTGTCTCTGAACGAAGTCTTCGTTCAGTTGTTCGATGAACGCCGTTTTGAGGAAGGCGTTCAGCTCGTCCGAGAACTGGGAGAAGACCCTCTGGTGAAAATCCGCGTTCAAATTCAACTGCTGAACTGGTGCCGCGCACAGGTTAAAACAACCGGATTTCGGCGGTTTCTGGGGCTCAACCGGGTACGGGTTGAATTATATGAACGTCGGAGCCACTAACGTCAACGAGAGGATGTTCCGCTTCAACTCGGGCTCCTGAGCGAGCTTGGCCGCGATTGTGGCACCGAAGCCGTGGCCCACCACGTGAAACCGCGCATTCGACCAGTTCAAATAGTCAATCAAAAACGTAAACTGCTGCGTGAAATACTCCATCGTGTACTCGTTGTTCTTAGACGGCTCGGACTACCCCTGACCAGCAAGGTCCATCGTTGCCACGTAGAAACAAGTTTCCACACTTCGCAAAAAGGGAGCGTAAAAATCAATCGGAGCTCCATAATCCGGAATCACCAACAATTTCTGCTAGGCCACATTGCCCTGCGACAAAATTCGCACTATTTTCATCGTGCCCGGGTTCTACACCAGCTTATAACAATTATTCGGCATCGACAACCACTTTTTATCAAACTACTCGAACTAAGATTTCACAAAAGAAGTCATTTTATCTTTGAGGTGGAAATAGTATCAGAAATTATTTAACATTAGTATTAAATCATACAATTACATTAATATTAATAATCTTACTAATATGTTAAAAATTTCATTCCACTAATTCGACTCATCATTTAAAAATCTGGCATAATATAAATATATTGGATAAATTATCTCATTAAAATACAATAGATAATTGCAGAAGTTAAATTAACATGACGTTAAGCAATTTCTCTATATTTTATTCATTAGATATAAAATTCTTCTATTAATTTACAAATGAGTTACTACACATTCTGTTAAAGAATTCATACATATCGTATAATACTGGACTTGAGTTGTAATAATTTGTAGGTTCTGATATTAATTAAGGTAAACTTATTGAGCTGATATTATTAGATTGGCTATTTGAAAGACTAAAACTGTTGGAATTTACATTTTAGTTCAAAGATTTAACTTTAGGTCTTTTAATTGACGATGATTAATTAAATACCTGCATATTCCCTGTTATTTGTGTTGATTAACTTAACGTTTGACATAATTATTTATTCTCTTATTTTAGCTGATTTAGAATCATAAAATAATGTTATTACGATGTTAATAATTAAAATGATACGTACAAATGCTCCCCGAACATTTAATTCTTTAAAATATAAGAAAAAATTTGAAATGGTTTTTCTATATTTTTAATATACTCGTTTACAAATCGATTGTCATAAGTTTTGTAATCATCCTCAAAAATGTAGTTCCGTTTTTTAAGTAAATGTAATTTTGTTAAAAACGAACCTTTTTTGAGAGTGTATAATTATTTTGTAGAGTAATTACTGTTTGTTTTCACTAGTTAAACCGTCGTAAGTTGCTTATTTAATACTGGATTTTATTATACGTATTACGCTTCGTCGTTATATATTTAATAGTCAAATATAATGCTTCGTTAACGATTTAGTTATAATACACTAATCAAATAACATAATATAAACAGTGGTATTGATGATATAAATAATAGTAATCCCTTTTCAAAACTAGACAGAACTAAAGCAGTTCTTTAATTTTGTACTTTTTATGTTATGAAAGTTTAGCTTAATTTATTAGTTCGCGCTGCCAAGTTTTAATACAGTTATTCTAATTTGTTTACGTTTATAGTTTGATCATTTAATATTTGTTAATCAATATTATAGTTGTTAACTACAACATTTTAATATACAATTAAAATTCCTTCTATAGCACCATATTAAGATACTATTATGTGCCCTCCGTAAAAATATTAAGATTTTACATTAAAAATAACCGACCTCTAATGAATTTCCGAATTATTATACTCTTGTTCACTAAGATAATTATTTACTATGTTATTTTAAGAGGTTATAACCAGTGTAAATTCGTCATTGTCCGCCCTATTTAATGCATCATCCCAAAATGACACATTAAGTTCATAAATATCATTATAATCATTTATTGTAGCATTAATACGAACTTTTTATAAATATCCGTATTATAATAATAACTAACGAATCCCGAAAATATATTATTCTTCATTTATACCATGAATGAACCTTGCGTTTTCGTCCAATAATGTATAATTTTCTTAAATTCCAATGTTAAAATTTTTATTTAATACGACTGTTAGAAAACCATTGACTCCAGTTTCTTTATCAATATTTTTATTTGTAACAACTAAAGCTTTAGTAACAGCTAATTTCCCATCAATATTTCCAATTCTGTATTTTCCCTTTTTACCTTCAGGTTAAGCTTTGAGTTGTTAATGCATTATCTCTTTCCAGTGTATTCCAGATGAATATGTAAAGTAATGTAACTGATAATAAGACCACGCTTCTTTAAACACATTAATTCGTGAATTAACAATCGTATCATTCAAATATTATGGATTTTGCTCTAAATACGAATTATAAGTGTATATGTAATCATTAATTAGAATAACTTCTTGTGAATCATGTGAAATATGTCCTAATTACACCTCTAAAATATCTTTATTAGATGTAAGATTTATTAAATTGTAAGTAGCCTGGCCAAACATAGAAATATCATCAAGTCGATTCATTAGATCAACAACAGCAACTGGGATTTCTGTTTATATTTTGTTGGATAATGGAGTATTTAAATTTATATCTGACGAATTGCTTGCGTATTTTAATACATACATATTTAAATATGTTGTATATGTCCCATATGTTTATTTCTATTTGATGTAATTTTAAAGTAGAATTTGCACTTCATTATATTTACCATGTGAAACTAATTAATAAGCCTATTACATTGTTTAAATAAATTGTGTAACATTACCTGTAATATCCGTATTCATATTAAGGACATTATCAAATAATTGTTCATAACCAAAATGAATTTGAAATCCTGATGGTAATGTGAATGAACATTCAGGTGTTGGGGATACAAATACACTATACTGTTATATTAGTCCGCGAATATTTAAGTATGAAGCAGAACATACTGTTGAAGCATTATAATGTATTGTTCCAATTTAAAACAAACAATTTTAATAATCAGATTGAGTTACAATATGAGCAAAAGATCGTAGCTAGGTTAAATTAATCTAATTAGATGATTTATGTATATAATATTTTTATTTTTGATTAGTAACTTCTAGTAGGTCTTGATCGCATTATTTGAATTATATTCTAAACATCATACTAAGAGCTTTATTGCTTATTGATGTTATTCCACGATGTTCTTTAAAATTATTTTGAATAAGATAAACCACAAAATCTTTTTTTGTAAAAAATTCAGGTGTATTAAAAGAATATTCATAAACATGTGCATGTATTGTTTTTATTAAACCTGTTTAATTAACACTGAATAAAGTATAATTTAATACAGGGAGTGTTAATTATGGATAGTATTTCATTTAGCCATATTTATCTTTGAAGTAAGGCGGGTTTGGTTAAATAAATCGTGATATAAGCACCCTCCCATTTGGATCAAGTATAATATTACGAGAAACTTGATCATACCAATTCACATCGTTATTCCAATCAACATTTTCGTATTATATTATCTTATAAATTGTACCAATATATGATTAGTTAAAATATACGGGTTTTAAAAACAAAAGTGAATAGTTTACCATGCTATATGCTATCTAATCATTATATAAATAGTTTTTTAAGTGTTAAACAATTTAATATTTTAATTATTGTAAATAGTTATCATATGACTTATAGTGCAAAATTAAATCGAATAATTCATCAAACCGTGAATTAAAAGATTAATCTATATGTTCTGATATCATTAATAATTGCATGTTATTCTGTTTCTCGAGTTTTTAATTTGAAGTAAAGAGTGTGTTTCTGGTTAAGAAGAAAATAAAGGAAAATGATTTTGTGATTGTCTTAACATTATTATGAACGATTTAGTAGCTTATATTGGCATTTTCGTCATCAATTGCGTTTTGAATCGTTTTAATAAAATCAATTTTTACGTATTTATGAATAATTTCCTTATTATTATTCAGGTATTCCACAATAAGATCCTGATTATTCTGAATTTAAATTATTGATAGGTACTTTCGTTCAAATAGAACTGAAAGTACGTTCACCAGATCTCCGTTTACAATGTTGTAAATCCAAATTCGGTCGTAAAGAGAACACGTTTCGTAGAGCGTTTTCATTAAAACTTGAGGGGAAGAAAATTATCTGAACACAAAAATCACGTCCTTCGAGGTGGTCTCGAATATAGTCGGATTTGTGAAGGGGATTGCGCTGTGCAGCTGGCTGTAGTTATTCACCGTGAAATATGTGTTGTTCGAACCAATTTTAGCTCGTATTTGACTTTCATTGTCAGAGCTAGTTATGTTAGCCGCCATGGCGGTCAACTAGTCAATCACTTGTTGATAAATAGTGAAGCTATTCTGCCTCTTGTTGATGAAAAACAACTCGGTGTTAGGCTATTACGATAACAAGGCGCTTAACCGAAGACTAGCCCACGTTTTTTCCGTTTAGTTACCAGTGTCGATTATTAACTTCAATTTTTCTACTGCTGTCGTGACAAACCACTTGGGTTTTATACCGCGCTTGCTATACGTATTATAATTATCTTAGTAATCCGGAAATAATTAAACAACTGCACTATAATACGTTTTATTAGCTTGATTTATTATTTCATAAACACTCTAAAACTCTTAAATATTCAAATTATCGGCCTCAAACTGTTTCATTGTACTTTACAGCTATAATATTTTTTGTGTTTAACAAAAAATAAATATCATATTGGAAGTGGAAAATTCATATATATAAAATTTTATGGGTTTCTAGGATATATTTATTAAAATTTAAAATTGGTATTCAAACAAGTTATTTGCCTAAGTTTTACTTTGACTACGTTTTTTCTTTACGTTTGAATGAGTCAAAGAATCGGTTTAAGACTTTCGTACCAATACCGTATGTTCTATTTTGCAAATTTGTTATGAATATTACTACTAATTTATTTTATGAGGAAATCAATCACATATTCAAAAAATGCATAGTATCTTGAAATAAAACATCTAATTTTATTCTAATCTATAACAAATATAACTTACATTTGTATGATGATTTCGTAATCTAAAGTTTTATAATATGTGAATTATTTTGATATTTAGCCTATTTTTTGGTATTTTTGTTGTAAACATTATTAAATAGTTGATTATTGATGTTTTTAGATGTTTGATTAGATCTCTTAAGATTAACACATTGAAAAGAAATTACATATATAGAGGTGGTGATTTATTTATTCATTATAATAATTGTGTATTTATAATTTTTAACACTATTTATTCATCAATATTCTGAAACAATAATTAAATGATAATTGAATGATAATATTCGTTATTTAGATCATGATGAAACAGTTTCTTATAACTAAAACGTTTTCCGTAATAGGAAACTATTTCATGTTTCTTATATCTGTAATATTTACAAAATCTCTGTAACAATAAGAGCTGGATTATTAAAATTGAAAAATACATAATAATATAATAAATTTAAATTATTTCATAAAACCACTCCACTACTTCTTTTGTGTGATATGCCAGAAAAAAGAGGAAGATCCGGTGCACTTGGTATGAGATCCAAAATTTCATGCTGTCTCCCAGTCGGCGCTGTCATTAACTGCGCTGATAACTCCGGTGCTAAGTCATTGAACGTCATCGGTGTCGGTGGTTGGAAAGGTCATCTTAACAGATATCCAAAGGCCGCTGTCGGCGATATGGTCCTCATCACTGTCGGCCGTGACGGTAAGCCAGAACTCCGTAGAAAGGTTACCCCAGCTGTTATCATCCGCCAACGTAAGGTTTACAGAAGAACCGACGGTGTTTGGATCTATTTCGAAGACAATGCAGCTGTTATCGTTAACGTCAAGGGCGAACTTAAGGGTTCCTCCATCAACGGTCCAGTCGCCAAGGAAGCCGCAGACAAATGGCCAAAGATCAGCACTACTGCTCAATGCGTCTACTGAGTTTAATTTATGATCATAAACAATTATACAAACGAAAATAAGTAAAATATGCTCGATAAATCGTTCTTCTATATGTATTTTTGGTTATTAAGAATTTCATGTAACATTATTCGTTTATATAAGAAATGGATGCAACGAAAATTATAATATATACATGCACAATATGACAGCAAAGCTCCTGGTAACAAATTTAGGTTGATTCCAAGTCATATTTTGCATTATATATTTTAGAAACTCTTAATATTATATTTCATTTTTCACAATATTATTTAATTACCGCTTCGCGCAAAAATGTCAGAATAGCTATCTCGACGTGGTAGTGAATAATAACTGGGCAGTAATAATTCTCCGGGGATACCACATTAAAAGTCAAAACCTTTGCTAGCTAAAATATCTCGATTGAATACAAATATGAATATAGCAAATATTCTGTCAACAAAGAATGTAACAGCGCAGGATGTTGAGAAGTAAATGATTTAACTGCGTGACGAGATGTCCAAAGCACCAAAGGCACATTTTCAGACTGATAACGAGAAGAAGATCATCGAGGCTGCTGATTTGGATCCGTTTCCAGTTCTGCAGAATGACAAGAAGAAGAATCAGAAGTAGGAGCAGAGATCGCAAGAGGAGGACATAGAGGAGATGTTTAAGGGCCGTTTAACTTAGAAGGAGGTGAATGAGAAGATAAAAGCTTTGAAGGACAACCCAGAGATAATTCAGAAGTACATCCGCCGTGCGGAGGAAAGCCAGAGGATTCACAACCAGCAGAAAGCGGCTGCGAAGCTGAACAGGAAGCTCGCGCACAGGAAGCTCATGGCCGACCTTTCCGGTGCCGAGATGAAGCCTTTAATCGAGAATTTCAACAGGGAGCACAAGAAAGCACTCGCAACCGGCTACTTCACCTCCCAAACGCGCTTAATAGGCCTCGTGGCCAACGGAGAGTAACGCGATCTCCAAATTCAAGCTGCAAAACTTGCCCGTGAGCGCGAAGCTCAGCGTAAACACCTGGCTCGTGTGGTAAGGCCTGAAAACTACTCGGTCCTCCCAGCACCGTTTGTTTGTCAGAAGAACCGCCTGTAAAAACTGCTTTACATGAGCTCAAGGCTGAATTTACTGTTCACCGTGAGCTCATTTTACTCTGAGGTGAGGCGCTCGAACGACTTCATAGAGCAAAACGCAAATTTCATCCGCAAGAATTTACTTATGAGATTCTGTTATTTAAACTTTTAAAATTAGAAGAAATCAGCAATAGAGTTCTAAAAAGCACTCAGGAGAAAGAGAAATTAACTAGTGCTACAATTGAGAATGGAATGCCTGAACAAAATCAAATAATTCACCGTCAGGAATTATTAAACGAACACATTTCTGGGCGCAATTTAACACACAGTCAACGCGGGACACGTCATACACCAAGCAATCGTTGTCGAAAACGAAATCTCAGCCGTAAGATGCGAATTCATCGTCAAAGCTTTGCAAAAACAAGACAGAGAAATGGCCATCCTCGTTGCACGCAAAGAAATGTACGACCAAGACTGCAAAGAAAAGAAAGCAAGCAAAAAACAAGTTGCACTCAAAAAAGAAGAAGAATTCAACCCAGACGAGACACAAATAACTGATAAACTCCTACCAACCGAAGAACTCACCAAAGTAGCCGCACAAATGCTAAAGCACATGAAAAACAAATACCAAAACCAACTCACAGACGTATTCGCACAAAACTGCGACTCGTACCAAAACAAAATAGTTCCGTTCTGCCTCATCCCAAACGACGACAGTTGCAGAAAAGTGCTCAGCATGTACAGAGTTAAGAGAAACGAAGACCTTGAATGGGTGTAATGCGACAGAGAGTGATGTACTGGTAGGTTGATAAAAATACTTAAATATAATATAATTTGTTTTCATATCTCTGGAAATTTGACTCAATTCAATTATAGTATGGAGAAATATTTTAATTTCAAAAATGTCTTTTTATTTCATTTCCCCCTTTGGTCTTGTATAGAATTAAAATAAGATATAATTCATTTAACGTGACGTTCTCGCATTTTTTCTTTTCTATCTTACTATTTCTTTTAGGTAATTAGTTCAATCCAATCCAGAATCTTGGTAAAATTTTATGGATCTAGTGCGCTTATTCTCATCACGTTAACTTTGTGAACTGAGTTAATATCAAGTTATTTTTCTCCAATTTTGAAATCATATTCGTCTTCAATTTCTTCTTCACTTAATGAATTTGGTAAATCAGACTTGTTAAAAAGAATTATAAATGGTACACCAGCTAAATCATCGTTGCTCATTAGCTTGATAAGTTCTATTTTTGTTTCCTAGATTCTTTAGAAGTCACGTTGAGTAGAATCAATAACGTAAAATAAAATAGTAGCGTCCCTTAAGTAATGCTTCCAAAGTGGTCTTATTTTCTCCTAACCACCTACATCCCAGATTGTTAATGATAACTATTTATACTTTATCGTCTCAACATTGAATCCTATTGTTGGAATTGTTTCGACCAGTTAATTAAGTTTCCACTAATATAAAAGATAAGTTTTACCTGTTCCGTCAAGGCCTAACATTACTACACGAACGTCGGTGGCTTTTTAGCGCCTTGAACACTTTATACATAAACTCATATTTGATATGGAATTACTTATGTAATTTTTACAAATAAAATAGAATAATATCAAACGTTCACTTCTTTATTGTGTACTGGCTAAGATAATTTACAGTTTTATATTTTTAATTAACAAAATAAAAGAATACATCATTCCGTAAATTACGTCTATGCTGGTCACTCTTTTTCTCTGATCATCACATTTCCTTTCTAAACCAATGATCAATAAGAAACCAACAATATTCCTCTCTAACAAAACGCATGGCGTTATAACACGTCACACCTCCTCACAGACTCTCCATTAGCTCTTTCGGGCTAATGGAGTTTGTTTTGTAGGGAACTTTTTTAGAAAGCAATTTGTATTTGTTGGCGATGATTTTTGTTATTGTTGTTTTGTTGGGCATTCTCCTTCAGACTGATACTCTAAACAGATACTCTAAAATGGCTTAGTATTCCGATTTTTCTTTGATTTGTACTAACTTCAGGCACTAACTTCACATTGTTTTCTTCTATCGTTTTTAATTAACAAAATAGTAATAAATTTCATTTGTTACTCAAAAAACGTAAATATAATTTAACTCCTAAATTAGGAGTTGTGTTATGTTTTTGGAGTTATCCTAATCCGTTAATTTTATTAATATGAATAATGTTAATATGATTCGTTGCAGTCTTTTTCGTACGCCGAAACGCTGACGATGTGCCATGTGTTCTGAATCGAGTTCAAATTGAGGTATTCTACTATTTCGTCGTTGGTCAGTTTGCAGATATCTGCTTTGTTGGCCATAACCAATAAAGGTAGCTCAGTCAATTCATGGTTTCCTAGAATAGCGTGCAGATTCTCTCTGGCGAACTTAATCCTAGCATCACTATTTTCACTCGAGTCCACGACGAAAATGATCCCTTTCGTGCAGTGGTAGTAGTGCAGCTGGTTCGCCTGATACGAACCGCCGATGTCCCAGAACTCCAGCGTTTTGGAGTTGTGCTGGAGCGATTCGAGGTTGAACCCAACGGTTGGATGCGTTTGCACGTCTTGGTTCAAAACCAGCTTGTACAGCATCTGCGTCTTCCCGGATCCGCCCAGGCCACACACCACGATTTTGTGGGTTTCGTGGGCGCAACCCAGACATCCTCGCATTCAGAGTGGTAAAATAAATTTGCTAATATGCATAAATTCATATCGATAGCCCACACAATGTACTTCTACAACACTAGTTAGGCTTTAAGCTGCAATATCCATTATATTTTCTTATGCTACATTCCCCAATTAATAATAGTTGAGATTTTAGTTAATTAACTTAAAGACTTTAGCTTTAAACTAGAGACACTATATTTTTATTAAAAGAGCATAAAATAGTTTTACTAACAAAACTCCATCCATTAAATCTGCCCAAAAGGGAAAAGATTATAAACCACATGCCGCTCGTAGACACCGTGCCACGCGGTTTGAGTATTTCCACTTCAGTATTCAAGTGCGATTTAGTGAGAGATATCTGCAGATAGAAACATTCGGAAATGAGTATCGGCCGCGAAATATAAATTCCACACAATTTCCGCCATCTGCTCTCAAAAATATAATTTGTCGGTTTTTAAATCGGATAATATTTTTGTTACGCTTAGATAACCGTGCTAGTCAACAAGCCAGCGAGCGAAATAACGTCTCTTTTCATACACCCAAATTATAGTTTAAAACTCACACAAATTGAATAAACATATATGTGCCAGACAACACGCGTTCTCCTCGGTTTCTGAATTACATTCCACTCCAAATGCCCTACCACAACTGGACCAAAGAGGAAGAAAAGCGCCTGAGCAACGGCGTGCAGCAGTATGGGCTCAACTGGGAGGCCATACAGCAGCTGTGCCTGCCGCAGATGAGCCAGACCAGCCTGAAGAACAAGTACTACTCGGTCATCCACCACATCATGGTCAGGCGACAGCAGAAGAAGCTCCAGAGCGCCGGGGCGAACGTGCCTGCCACAAAGATGCAGTCCGCGTCGGTCTCGAACAAAAGCGAGAGCCGGACACACAGCGAAGACGAAGTGCTGTCTATTATTAAATAGATAATCGAGCAAAGCGCCAAGTGCGAGTGAGTAGTCTATTTCCGATTATGTAGTTTTGGTTCCAATAAAATAGTTTGACCTGCTTATGCTGGATATGATAGGGCTAGTTGCTATATTAGATAGTGGGCTATTGTATGATCTGTCTGCGCGTTGAAATGAATTTCACTTCAATACACAGATTCGTTCAGATTTGAAGTTTCCAAATTTGTCCCAAAACTGCAGTAGCGGGTGTTATACCAGCTGGTTACACCGTTTCCGTCACAATACCTAATTCTCGGCGCATCATATCTTCTTGAGATTGATTTTCAATCTCGTGTGACCTTCTGCTATCGAGTGATAACACCGAACTATTTTATTACAGCCAAATTGGGTAATTTATCAAATGCATCACACTAAATAAGATGAAAGCTGCATAACTACGAATCAGTTCATGAATAGATGAATGTAGTTTATCGCCAAAATATATTCGGAAAAGCTAGCTCAAAGCACATAATTATATGGGGTCAAAGAATACTGATAGTTAGAAAGGGAGATATTTGTCTACACAATCTAAAAGCAGTTCTGAAACAGAAATAATAGTCATTTCCACATTTCATTTGTTTTGTAACATCGAGCATTTGCATAATATATGTTGCTTGTATTCCACTTCATCAAATGAAAGTCACTAAAAAGAAGATAAGCACAAAGTTAGAGTGAACACCTGCTTAAACCGCCGTTCAGAACTAGACATTCCCAACACGGGGGTTAAGTGGTGTTGTAGAAAGCTGCGTCTGTCTAAAACCAACTCAATATTAATGATTTATGACTTTTGTCTATTATTTGTTCAATTACTAAAATTTGTGCATGGTCTTTTATCATCAGAATCACTCATCATTTACTATTTATTCTCCAGATATACTATTTGAAAGCAAAACCATCGTAATAAAATTAATTGCTCAATTTGTTTGAGGCAAACACGAGTAAGGAGCCAAAACGACGAGTTCGCAGTTTGGTAAATGTAAATAATTGTTACACTGGTTATCGGAAATATACTAACTGTTAAAGCTCAATTAAATGGATCCGTAAATAAATTGAAAGAGAATCACTTAACTGTTCATTAGTCGGCACAATCCAAAAAACCTTTATTCACGCAGTTTCACATAGAAATCAATTAAGAAGATTTGGAATTCGTCTACGTAATTCTGAATCGAATTACATTTCAAATTGTATTTTCTAAAAATTTTGAATCCTTATTATTGGGCAGCTTAACTGGGCAAATAATATTTACCAATACTATTAAACAACTGAGACAATTGAGGTTCAAAAATTTAGATTAAATAAAAATTACAAGTGTAATTGAACAATAGTGAATAAAGAAGCGCTGTTTTAACAATATTAATATTTAAATATTAATTTGCATAATTGTTGTTTGAATTACTTTTTGAAGTTAAGTAATTTTGATAAGTTATACTAAACACGCAAGTGAGTAAAGATGAAGAGTGTTTGTTGCCCACACCCAAATGACCTACCACAAGTGGACCAAAGAAGAAGAGAGGAGACTCAGCGACGGCGTGAAGTACTACGGCCTAAACTGGGAGGCCATCCAGCGCTTCTGCTTCCCGCAGTTCAATGCGACCAGCCTGAAGAACAAGTACTACGCAGTCGTGCACCACATCCTGGTGAAGCGCCAGGCGAAGGCGGAAAGCAGCCAGGAAGTCAAGAGTAGTAGCGATGCTACTAATAAAAGCGAAAGTGTTGTAACTTCTGAAGAAGATGTCCTGGCGCGAATTCGGATGATAATCGAAGGTTAGATGTGAACTTGAGTTATTTATATTTTTATACCTCATATTAATATCATTTTTATACCTCATATTAAACAAATTGAAATTATCAATTGTAACTGATAATATCTAATTATACAGAATGAAAATCGTTATTACAGGTAGTATATATGAAAATTAGTTATTGGTTATATTTTCCATTAATTGTAATAATCAGATCATAACATAATACATATAATTATAACGACAATAAATAACAAATATAAAACTAAAATCACTAAAAATTTTATACGAAATCGCACAAATTGAAATCGTTAATATCAAAATCATTTATGCTGGAGTTAGAATTATTTGATAACAGCTCGGGCTGGCTTATTTCAAAGCTGTTGTCGAAACTAGGAGGACAAGTTAAACACAACAGTTTTGGCTAACGTTCTACTATATTTGAAATTTATTGTCTTCTTTTGGTTTCAAACATCATTGACGGGACTGTCGGCACGAAGTGAAAAGTGATTTTTGTTATTATTTCTTGTATATATAAGCGCTGATCCTATTACGTTATGAATTTCACTTTAATATATTATTAATATTACCCTTTATTGATTCAAGTTTACAAATTTACTTTACAAAATAATTATTGAGCATATGGTTTAAATTACAAGGGAGTATCAAGAATTTAACTTTTTGTTTGTATAGACATTATATATTGTTGCAATAATATGTACAATCTAAATGATCACAGTAGTTTGATAAAACTCAAAGATCCGAAGATGTAGTGGAATAATTAATGTTCAGTACATCAAACATGTTTTGCTGAATAATATTTACACATTTGATTTATTTTAACAAAAGATAAGCAGATCTCACTTATTATCTACAAAATATTTACTAATATTAAAAACTATCTATATCTCACCAATATTAAGATATACTGTTAAAACCACATCTATTTAAAGATATTATCCTCACCAACATTCATTTAAGTTACAATATGATGACGACCAATAGAAATGAAATTTAAATTTCTAAAATTATAACATCCTGATAATGAATAATGTAAATATAAATTAGAATATATAGCACTCTTATAGTCACCGAAATATAAGCTAACACAATATGACAAATAGATGTAAAACATGATCTGAAATCGTTTTCAGAAAAATGATACAGATTTCTTCATATGCTCAACATTGGATGTTTATTATTAGAAAATTATAATTCGTTTAATTTAACTATACACAAAGCCGCTATTATTACAAGTCTCAGAACTGAAGCTTTTGTTTAAATTCTCAATAATACATGTTTTTGATAAATTACTTTATATAATATAATTCTACTGAATGAAAATTAATTTTACGGTGTTCTTATTCTGAATTAAGATCTTTTAAATTCGAAATTTTTTAGTTATAAATTAAAATTGCATAAAATGTTTAAATATGAACTAATTAATTATATTCAATGCAGATACTTTGAAATAGTTTAATGAATCAAACTATTTCATTAGATATATTTAGATATCTTGTTGAAGAAAGGAAACTTTGAGTTATAATCATCAAAAAGGTTCACAAGTATATTATCTGATAATATACAGCTTGAAAGCTATACTAGAAAACCAGTTTATTATTATCTTCTGAATTTCTTAAATAATAGTAAATTCATTATTAACATAACAAATTAAATTTTGTTATCGCAAATTAAAATAAATATTCGTTGGCTTTATTGTAATGCGTGACAAAATTATGAATCTAAAATCAATCCAACGTATAATACTCAAAAGTGGCTTCTAACTTGAAAAGTCAATATGAGAGGTGGGTTCACAACTCGTATGTAAAATATTATATTCAATGAAAATCAGTAATATCATATCAGATGACAAAAGTCAGAAATAGACTTTTCCTTGCCGACAGTCCCGTCAATGCGCCTAGTCCGGACTATGTACAGCATCCTCAAGAGTTCTATTATAACAATATTTCATTCGTAGTTTTTGCGCAAGAACGAATCGGTTATAAAATCGTCGACCTTATTATTATAATTGGAGAAATAATAATTATATTATTTACGTTTTATATAGTAAATATAAAACTAAATATTCACTACAATGATTTTACAAATTCACATAAATTAAAGTCTTCCAAATCAAATTCATTTATACTGGAGTTAGAGTTGCTCAGCAATAGTCCAGATTAGCTAAATTCGAAGCTATTGTTGAAACTTGGAGAGCAGGTTAAACATAATAGTTGTGGCTGGCGTTCTACAATATTTTATTGTTATCTTCTTTTGGTTTCAAGCAGAATAGTACGAATGGAGTTCGAATTATTAAGTTTAGTATTACATGGGGAAATAGGTGGTAGTGCATTCATGACCACATTTCTGCGTCTTTGCACGCGTAATAGTTATTGTTTACCTTATATTTGCTTCCTGTTCATAATATTGGAGTGAAATATCGTTGAAACAGTAGAGCTATATATGCAGTGCCATGCGATTTATATAAACTAATTTTACATAAACCACATACACTTTCACATACCTAAGTGAATATCCTTTATATTAAAAAGAAATAAAGAGAATGTTAAGCAGCTGATTATTCTAAAAAAATGTCATATAATATCGTAATATCTGTTTGTTTAAGTATTATTTTGTAGTATATGAAATAGAGATCATAATATCTTAATAATGCGTCAGAGAGTTATTATAGAAAGAATATTTCCATATATTTTTAAATATTGGGAAAAGTGTTTATTCACTTCTAATGTGGTTTAGTTTTTATTCATTATAAGAATACATCACATCGTAAATTACCTCTATGCTGGTCACCCTTTTTCTCTGATCATCACATTTCCTTTCTAAACTAATTATAAATTATAAATTTATAATAATCTTTAAACATATGAATAAATGACCTATAATATGCATTAGAAACTTGAATACACTTTTAAATGCTAAAATTCTATTTTAGAGTTTTAGTTTATTTTTTAGTTTTTGATTAAGTTTATATTTGTTGCCACGTCTTCCATTAGATTAATTATATTAGTTAACCACTTCTCAAATGATAATTCTACATTTTGTGTTACACTTGGATTGTTTTGATACTTATACATCAGTAAATTATGGCAGATAAGATTAAATTTCTGTTTTCACTGCAACACATGCTTTAAATTTAAAAACTAGAGAAGCTTAGGCTTGCGCCAATTTAAAAGGACAATCTTACCAAATAAATGTATACATCGGTGATGCAATATTTAGCACCACTGATGTATTTAACCCTGAAGACAAGACTTTCACGCTTTAAACGACTTGTCAAACTGGAAATTGTGATTACAATAATGTTAAGCAGTTTTAAATAGCTTCATTTTAGATAGTATTTTTAGAGACTGATTTTATATTGTAAGGAGTTGTAAATTCGATGTAATTTAGGTGGTACGACAAAACGAATTGCTTTAAATACAATTAGGCGGAATTTTCAACTGTGCCAGCAAATGCTTATATAGACACTAAATACGATCCAATAACCACATGTACCACACAACCAGTCAACAATAACTTATTTATAGATACTTATACAAATGATGAATTGTGGTCATCTGTGGCGGCTACAGTTCAAGATGTAGGAGCAACTAACAACGTTAATTACATTTCATAATTAACAAACAGAAAAGTTATGTGTACGTCTAGTGACACTGCATGTATTAATTCTTTAACTTAGCATTTAAATCCAGCGATCGTCAAGTTGGAGCAAGCTTTAAGAACTTCAGTATAATTTACAAAGGCAAGCGGCGATTCATTTACATATAACGAAACTGTTTTTGTAAATGTTGAGCGAGTAAAGTCCCCATACGACGATTTATGTTTTAAGGATGTCAAATTATGGATAAATAAGGACCGCATGCATTTTTAGACCGATCCTATTATAGGAAACTGCCCCGAAAATGTGATGTCTTCCATATTCACTTACACTAGTATGAGAAAGGAAATAGTGTTTTACGACAATGTGAACGGCTAAGAGATAAAAATTCATTTAATAACACCCACACACCAGTTTGAATTCGACAAAGTAACCAGCAGCTCGATTACCTGCGCATAAATGGATACCCCAACCGAGTGCTAATCCTTCCTCGATAAGTACTACGTGAGCCTGAATGCGAACGGATTCACAAATAAACAGTACATAAATGTGGTCTATTACATGGTAAACGACGGAGTGGATGTTCAAAAGTTCGAATTTGGAGCCGTTCTGGTCTAGGACAAGTACCTTGATGTACTTATTAGCATTTTTGGAACATACTGCTGTTTGAATCTCACCACGAGTGAGCGTGGAATTCAACAAGTCACTATGAGTGTCAGCCAGAGAACTGAGTTCAAAGGTGTTTTCGATCTGTTGGTTAACGACGATGTTTAGTACTGCATGCATATGGATACAAATATAATGAGAGAAATGGACAACTACAACGAAGCAATAGAAGCAGATATACTCATAAACGGAATTTCAGCAGGTGTCGACAAATTAGACCTGCAATTTAACGGAACTCAATACTGGGAAGCAATACTCACCATGGTCGGACTCGTAGTTGTTTCAGTTCCACTTTCGTATCTTGTTTGGAAAAAAGGGTGATCATGAGTGATTTCATTTAAAAATTATTAAATAGTATAGAAACTGACTGAACATCATAACAATTCTTCGATTGTTAGTCTCAATAGAATCAAACTAGATATTAAATATAATTCTAAAGTATGATGTGATAATAGTTCACATCTACATATTACTGTCAATTCCTTTTTTCCACCTTTACTACTCCTCATCTTTCACTTAAAATATAATAATAACATGACTCACTCAACAGCAACAATCCAACAATACATCTAAACGCAATAAATAGGTATATACTAGTTATTTTACTATAGCTAAGTAAAAATAATATATATTTTAATAGTTCTTGTGGTTGATAATATTCCAGTTAATTAAAATGGTTTTCATCTTTTTTCCAATCTAATTGATTCTGCTTCCTCATTTATGTAACAGCTTTAATGTATTTACTATGTGTGATTTAACATCTTTTTTAATATCAAGTAACTATTTTACTTTATTCTATGGTATGCAATGTGAACATATATACATAATATTAATAATATTACGTATGTGTGTAGCGGTTTAATTAGTTTTTTACTATGATTTTTAAGAGACATTTTAGATCTTTTTTGTAGAAAGTTAGTTTTTACATTAGTTGAATATTTAAAATCAGATTTTGTTTTATCTCACATTTTATCTTATTGTGTTTTTAATATTTAAATATTCCTTTAAAATATTTTGAGCTTTTGTTTTTGGATAAGATTATATTGCTCTAAAATATATTTCATCTCTAAAATATATTTCCATTTCTAAATTATCTTATATTTATCATTCTACATATATTTACATAATAAATGCAATATTTCCACCTCTTTCGTTTGATGATAAACATCCGTGTTTCAGAACTTTGTGTTGAATGGACATATCTGATTGGTATTTCAAAGTCTTTTATCTTATTCATTCTTACGTTTAATGCTTTTTACTTTTATATTCTTTTCAACTATTCTTTTCAGCTTTCAAATTAATCAACTTATTACTGTCAAAGAAAGATGTTAGTCCTTTTATCTTTGGAATAATTTTTACACATACTTAGAATAACTCAATTTAGAATATCTTTAAATAAATTGGCCTACAACGATGTACACTTGACCTCATAACTTTCGCTTGATAAGGAGTGCATTGTATTACAATTTGCCGCTGATCGAGAGTCAACCCGAACTCGTCCGGTATTTCTTCGCTCGTGAACGAACTTCACAGTCTGATTTGTTGAACAGAACCAAGAACGGAACTCAGTCGATCATTTTATAGTGCATCAAAAAATATATAATCAAAAATGATATTTTAATTTATTATTATGAAATAGTTATCTGAAATCTTTCTTCTCTTCAAATTCTTCTCTTCAATCTTATTATGACTGTGACAAAATCTCTGGATCAATTTTCAGTTTCAGTCTAATAGTATATCTTGAAAATATTAACTTTGTTAGCTTTCGACCGTTTTCATTTTCGGTTCTTCTATTTTGTAACCTCCATCACCCAACTTAATATTTCTTCGATATAGTCTCTTTATAACGCGCTGGACCTCATTACTTTGACTTGATGAGCGTATTATGCAGAAATTTGCTCCTAATCAAAACTTAAATAGAACTCCTCGAGTATTTCTTCGTCCGTGAACGAATTATTTAGGTCGGTTTTATTAAAGAGAATTAAGAATGGGACTTTAGCAAGAATTTGATTGTTGAGTAAATTTAAGAGTACGGATTTGGCCTCTTAAATAAATTTGAAGTCTCTTTGAGTTGAATCAATAACGAAAAATATAGCCTTCATATTTTAAAAGTAATGATGCCAATACTTTCGTATCATCACTTGCCCGCCGATGTCCCAGATGGCTATGCGTTAATTTTAGTGATAAATTGTTTCTACGTTGAAGGCGATCGTTGGAGTCGTTTCAATAAATTTATGATTGCTCCATGAGTATAACAATTGCGTTTTACCAGCATCGCCCAGGCCTAGCATCAATACGTTAGTTTATGAGTTTCTATCTGCTTTACAACAATTCATAATTGGAATGGTAAAAATAACACGATAATAATTCGTCAACAAACTGAAAACAAGGTTTGGTCTAGCTTTTCCAAGTCTATTTGTACTAATAACGATTATTAGTCATGCAAATGAATCATATAGTTACTGTATTCATCTAAATAATTATAACTCAACTTCACATCTAACCTTCGATTATCATCCGAATTCGCGCCAGGACATCTTCTTCAGAAGTTACAACACTTTCGCTTTTATTAGTAGCATCGCTACTACTCTTGACTTCCTGGCTGCTTTCCGCCTTCGCCTGGCGCTTCACCAGGATGTGGTGCACGACTGCGTAGTACTTGTTCTTCAGGCTGGTCGCATTGAACTGCGGGAAGCAGAAGCGCTGGATGGCCTCCCAGTTTAGGCCGTAGTACTTCACGCCGTCGCTGAGTCTCCTCTCTTCTTCTTTGGTCCACTTGTGGTAGGTCATTTGGGTGTGGGCAACAAACACTCTTCATCTTTACTCACTTGCGTGTTTAGTATAACTTATCAAAATTACTTAACTTCAAAAAGTAATTCAAACAACAATTATGCAAATTAATATTTAAATATTAATATTGTTAAAACAGCGCTTCTTTATTCACTATTGTTCAATTACACTTGTAATTTTTATTTAATCTAAATTTTTGAACCTCAATTGTCTCAGTTGTTTAATAGTATTGGTAAATATTATTTGCCCAGTTAAGCTGCCCAATAATAAGGATTCAAAATTTTTAGAAAATACAATTTGAAATGTAATTCGATTCAGAATTACGTAGACGAATTCCAAATCTTCTTAATTGATTTCTATGTGAAACTGCGTGAATAAAGGTTTTTTGGATTGTGCCGACTAATGAACAGTTAAGTGATTCTCTTTCAATTTATTTACGGATCCATTTAATTGAGCTTTAACAGTTAGTATATTTCCGATAACCAGTGTAACAATTATTTACATTTACCAAACTGCGAACTCGTCGTTTTGGCTCCTTACTCGTGTTTGCCTCAAACAAATTGAGCAATTAATTTTATTACGATGGTTTTGCTTTCAAATAGTATATCTGGAGAATAAATAGTAAATGATGAGTGATTCTGATGATAAAAGACCATGCACAAATTTTAGTAATTGAACAAATAATAGACAAAAGTCATAAATCATTAATATTGAGTTGGTTTTAGACAGACGCAGCTTTCTACAACACCACTTAACCCCCGTGTTGGGAATGTCTAGTTCTGAACGGCGGTTTAAGCAGGTGTTCACTCTAACTTTGTGCTTATCTTCTTCTTAGTGACTTTCATTTGATGAAGTGGAATACAAGCAACATATATTATGCAAATGCTCGATGTTACAAAACAAATGAAATGTGGAAATGACTATTATTTCTGTTTCAGAACTGCTTTTAGATTGTGTAGACAAATATCTCCCTTTCTAACTATCAGTATTCTTTGACCCCATATAATTATGTGCTTTGAGCTAGCTTTTCCGAATATATTTTGGCGATAAACTACATTCATCTATTCATGAACTGATTCGTAGTTATGCAGCTTTCATCTTATTTAGTGTGATGCATTTGATAAATTACCCAATTTGGATGTAATAAAATAGTTCGGTGTTATCACTCGATAGCAGAAGGTCACACGAGATTGAAAATCAATCTCAAGAAGATATGATGCGCCGAGAATTAGGTATTGTGACGGAAACGGTGTAACCAGCTGGTATAACACCCGCTACTGCAGTTTTGGGACAAATTTGGAAACTTCAAATCTGAACGAATCTGTGTATTGAAGTGAAATTCATTTCAACGCGCAGACAGATCATACAATAGCCCACTATCTAATATAGCAACTAGCCCTATCATATCCAGCATAAGCAGGTCAAACTATTTTATTGGAACCAAAACTACATAATCGGAAATAGACTACTCACTCGCACTTGGCGCTTTGCTCGATTATCTATTTAATAATAGACAGCACTTCGTCTTCGCTGTGTGTCCGGCTCTCGCTTTTGTTCGAGACCGACGCGGACTGCATCTTTGTGGCAGGCACGTTCGCCCCGGCGCTCTGGAGCTTCTTCTGCTGTCGCCTGACCATGATGTGGTGGATGACCGAGTAGTACTTGTTCTTCAGGCTGGTCTGGCTCATCTGCGGCAGGCACAGCTGCTGTATGGCCTCCCAGTTGAGCCCATACTGCTGCACGCCGTTGCTCAGGCGCTTTTCTTCCTCTTTGGTCCAGTTGTGGTAGGGCATTTGGAGTGGAATGTAATTCAGAAACCGAGGAGAACGCGTGTTGTCTGGCACATATATGTTTATTCAATTTGTGTGAGTTTTAAACTATAATTTGGGTGTATGAAAAGAGACGTTATTTCGCTCGCTGGCTTGTTGACTAGCACGGTTATCTAAGCGTAACAAAAATATTATCCGATTTAAAAACCGACAAATTATATTTTTGAGAGCAGATGGCGGAAATTGTGTGGAATTTATATTTCGCGGCCGATACTCATTTCCGAATGTTTCTATCTGCAGATATCTCTCACTAAATCGCACTTGAATACTGAAGTGGAAATACTCAAACCGCGTGGCACGGTGTCTACGAGCGGCATGTGGTTTATAATCTTTTCCCTTTTGGGCAGATTTAATGGATGGAGTTTTGTTAGTAAAACTATTTTATGCTCTTTTAATAAAAATATAGTGTCTCTAGTTTAAAGCTAAAGTCTTTAAGTTAATTAACTAAAATCTCAACTATTATTAATTGGGGAATGTAGCATAAGAAAATATAATGGATATTGCAGCTTAAAGCCTAACTAGTGTTGTAGAAGTACATTGTGTGGGCTATCGATATGAATTTATGCATATTAGCAAATTTATTTTACCACTCTGAATGCGAGGATGTCTGGGTTGCGCCCACGAAACCCACAAAATCGTGGTGTGTGGCCTGGGCGGATCCGGGAAGACGCAGATGCTGTACAAGCTGGTTTTGAACCAAGACGTGCAAACGCATCCAACCGTTGGGTTCAACCTCGAATCGCTCCAGCACAACTCCAAAACGCTGGAGTTCTGGGACATCGGCGGTTCGTATCAGGCGAACCAGCTGCACTACTACCACTGCACGAAAGGGATCATTTTCGTCGTGGACTCGAGTGAAAATAGTGATGCTAGGATTAAGTTCGCCAGAGAGAATCTGCACGCTATTCTAGGAAACCATGAATTGACTGAGCTACCTTTATTGGTTATGGCCAACAAAGCAGATATCTGCAAACTTACTAACGACGAAATAGTAGAGTACCTCAATTTGAACTCGATTCAGAACACCTGGCACATCGTCAGCGTTTCAGCGTGCGATAGAAACAGCGTTGTTCAGGCAATCAATTGGCTGTGTTTTAACATGAATCAATGAGTTATTCGCCCTAAAACTTTTAATTAACGAAGTACCATGTTTACTATGTTTGATCAACATCTATCATAATTAGCTTGAGTTGTTCAAACTCATTTCATTCTATAGTGGATCGTTGAAATTATTACGTGATTATGATAATTTATTTATTCAAATCTTTATAATTAGCATTTGGTAATTCCATTCAATTGTTTATTCAACTCTAAACAAATTCAAGTTTTTGTTATTCCTATTTTCTCATTAATCACATACACACTTAAACACCAAATTAATTTTCCACTCCACATAAATATGTTCTTAAAACGCCCAAAGCTAATTCAGGTGAATTTGAACCCCGTTCAGCTCCGCTCCATTCAGAAGAGGACAAAACTCACCAACATTTCCGAATTGTCCGTTATCTCCGAGGACCCGGACTCGAGTTCGGAGCTTCAAATGGAACTCTCGTTTCAAATCGAGTCGAAGGAATTCTACAACGCGGTCATTAACGCGAGTTTTACGGCCGTAAAAAAGGAGAAGAAAACTTTTGCCAGAATTAAATAATTGACCAAAGAAGCCGAAGAAATCGCACTCAGGGTTGAAGGGCTGGAGAAAATGCTCAAACTCACCGAAAAATAAGTTAAATACCTCGGGAAATAACTCAGGGACGTGAGAATCGCGGAAAAACTGGATTTACTCTGAATTACAAGGCTAGGTTAAACTACATGTCTTGAAGTTCATTTTTCGGGTATTTTGATACTAATTATTATGTATTCGTGTTCTTGATGATATCCGTAAATTTCTGGGAGAAATTAATTATTTCACTCCTCTGACGGATTTGGTCTCCAAAGTAACTTTCAGGGAACCTAACAAGAAAGAAACCTAAATAAATTCGCTTGCTCTAGAGCCTTCTGATAAGACCTAATATGCCTATTCTGATGAGACCTAAAATGGTCACTTTTTGGTGTTTTCGGCACTTTTAATAATGATTTCTCAAGCGTGTGAGTTCACAAATATTGTTTCTATTGTATAGCCGGGAATTTCCCTCAAAATTAAACTTTAAATCCCAATTGTATCATCTACAATTACAGTGGTGGGCCCTCGAAATGCTTTTTTGAATTAGGAAGAAGAATGAAGTTTATTATTTGAATCTTACTTATATCACTGCCCGGCTCAATAATGAGTGTGTTCTCCCTCCTCATCAATACACTCATTAACTCTATTTACTATTGATTTGTAAAGTGCTTCAATCACATCAAGGCCTGGTTGAGCCTTGGATAGCTGTGCTACAATAATTAACGTATATAACTCTGTATATACTTCAATAATAAGTTTCAACTTTACCTAACGTTGTATAATTTAACAATCAAGAAAATTGATTTCTCATTATGAAATGGAAGTGGAAGATCATAAGTAAATAACTGTTGTTTTAGAGTAGCATCAATATATTATTTAATGCTGGGCCCGACTAACCCACTTGATTCCATTCTTCAAGAAACAAAAATGCATTCATTATTTGAATATTGAGAATGAAAGCGACTGTAACTACCTGAATTATAATTCTACTTAAGCGAAGTACCAATACTTCATCTTGAGCTCCCGGTTGAGATTGAAAGAAAAAGTCCTCCATTGTTTTTCGTGATTAAGAAATACCTAAAATCGTTCAGATTGACCCAGTTGAAGATGAACACCGAGGTCCTCTGCAGGTCCAGTGCTTGCGCTACTAGTTATAAATTACATATTGCGTCCGTATACCAATCATTGGATCCTCTTATTCTTTTCTCCAATCAGGCTTAACTACCATATATTTTTGAGATAAAATCTTTCATAAATTAGTTTTGTTGACTAAAACGTAGAAATTACACAGGGACATCTTAAACAAGTGATATAACTAGTTCAGATTGGTACAATATTTTATGAATTCATCCGTTGGACCCAGAAATGAAGAGAATACAAACGCTTCAGAACTGCCTAAGTTTGTTAAGTGAATTAGTTGACCTTCCCTAAACATCTTCTACCGCGTTTATTTTTGTCATTGCCGTCCTTTTATTGCATGTGGTAATTTCTATTTTTCCTTTTTGGAATATTAAATACCGACTTTGAATAGTCGATTATGGTCTAATACGATCGAAATCATATTTTTGGCCCTCTTGTGTTAATGAGTAGTTCATGAATAATCTCCAACTTGAGATTATTTATTGGAATTTGTCATCCGCATTAGAAGTGGCAAAATATTTTAATATATAATTACTCACATAGTAAACAAGAAAAAGCAATTCCACCTCCCATAACTGTATCAAATATTTATTCTCTCTTCTTAATTTTGATTTGACCATCTATAATTCCTGAACTACCTATTTAAGAGCGATTGCCTAGCTCTCATGCCATTTTGTACGGTGAACTCTCAAAATTGTTGTTTTGGCCTCTTTTCCCCTTTAAATAATTATAATCTGAGCCTTCCAACCAAGTTATCAGAAGGCTTATTATTTAGGTTTTCAAGACATGTGTTAAACTGATAGGTATTTCCAGTTAAACTGCGTTATTTAATTATTGTACATTGGCAATTTCCCAATACAGTGTTCCAATACAGTAAATAATCATAAATATAAAATTAATTACAAAATAATTACAAAAATTAATTACAGTGTGATTATAATTCATCACAATTCAATATCAAAAATGAGTTTGTGTAAGAAAGATACAGAAGTTCGCGTAGTCATGCTTGGTCTTGACGGATCTGGTAAAACGTCTCTTCTCTATCAATGGATATCTATCAATGGAGCTCTTAACGAATTGGTTGATACGGTTCAACGATTGGATTCAACATTGAAACTATAAAGCGCAAATAGCTATCATTGACTATCATTGGCTAAGATTAAATAATCCGTCTATGGAGACATTATTTATTTGGAGCATTTGAGAATTCAGTATGAAAATGGGGCAACGCAACTTATGACCAAGTTCTGACACCAAATTTTTATAGAAGCTTATTTCATCATATAAAATATTTTGATAAACAGAAGTTACAAGTCAAAATATAATGTGAAGTGGACTTATTATAATTTTGTAAATACTAGATACGAAAGAGTATAATAATATAATATTAAATTAAATATGTTGTATTTTACTTATCAACAAGTTCAAAATACAAATCACACTAACTATTTCAACGCACATCTAAAACTGCATGTCTCAATTATAACATATTTCTATGAATACCTTATGGTTAACATAATAATGCATTATCATTATTTTATTAGTCAGTAATTTCTTTACCGTATTCATAGTGTTACAATCATTTTCTTTGTTAAGTTAACTTTGGTTTATTACAGTATAGTTACGGTAGTTTCTTTAAAGTATTTATAATGTTTTATCGCCGGTACCAGCTAACTTATATTGAGAACAAAATTTGAAAAAATAACTTTACCTACTGTAGTAAACAATAATAATTTTGAAAGCAGATTATCACAATTTTAATTGAATGTAAATACATATTTTATTATTAACTTGTCTTAAAATTGTTTTATACGTTGGAATATTAGAATTTGACTAAATTAATATGATACAGGTGTGATGGTATAGTATTCAGTTCCTAATAATATTTCTCATTTTCTGTTAAAGAAGTGGGTCTGAAATTGAAAAAACTGAATTGTCGAGTTACTATATAATATAACAATATATAAATTTTTAGAACTATAGAAAACAAAAAAACCCAAATTAACCCGGTCCTTTAAAGATTAATTTGTTATAATTGATTTAAAGAATCACTTGAATGCTTCACCACCAGCATCGTTGCATTTTGATACTCTTTCTGACATTGAGTCTACTAATTGTACATATTTTATTTGCATGTACAACTTCAAACATCATTGAGTTCTTGATCAAACTCGTTTAGCATTTTACTTATCATTTGACCTAACATTCATCTTGTTATTGAACAAAAATATTTTTGTACAATCCAAAATCTTACTATGAGTCTCACACTTATCACGTAATTTGTTTTCATTCGTAAAATATTGAGTTGGTAAAGCTCATGGTAGCCTGTGTTGTTACAGTAAATAATACTTTATTCCAAATAACGACTTTTAACGAACTTTGTTTTCTAACGTGATTTTCCCTAGTAGAATTCGTTTTCTTATCGCATAGCTTTAATTAATAGGTTGCCTCTGACTCAATAAAAGGTACCACCAAACATTGTCGACAAAAGTTTGCCGTGTTGTAGACACTAGGGGTGGTTTTTGCACGCAATTTGCACGCGTTTTCAAAATTTGTACTCGCGTGCAAATCGCGTACATGTTGTACGCGAATATTATATTTGCACGCAGATATATTAAGATATGAGGAGAATTCAATTATTATTTAATATTAATATTATTTATGACATTACTGTGACTATTTTCAAAAATTATTTCACTTCAATAATAGTATAATAGTGTAATTATATATTAGTGATATGTATGCAGTAAACTATCTCAAACTTTGAAAATATCGTTTATCATAGCCGAATATACCGTATATAATATAATAACCAAATATAAATTGATAAAGAACCTACCTGATATAATATGAATAATATTATTGAAAATATTATATAATATTTATAAGTTAGTGATTTAGTGCTCTTGCAATGGGGGGAAGTCGAATATAAAGTATATTTAACTATTTTAGCTAATATTATGGATATAATAAAAGTAAAAGTAGATATTCTTGTAACAGAAGTAAATAAGTGAGTATTTATGAAATCCTTATCCATACACGTGTTTATAATTACAATATATTAAATTTGTAATTAATATATGTTTTCACTCCAACATAAGTCAAATAAATAATCATTTTTATATACTGTTGCGTGGCTTAAAAATATTTTAAGTTATTATATTAGTTATATTTCATCAAAATATAGCATTAACATCAAATTATGATCGTTTTATAGAAAATAATAAAGATTACAAAAAATATATGCACGCATTCTCATTTTTTGCACGCGCGTACGATGCACGCATGCGTACAATTACACGCGAGGGTTTTGCACGCGAAATTATTTTTAGTACGCGTTTGCGTGCAAAAACCACCCCTACTAGACACTCACTAAAATGCTCAAGATTTATAGGTTTGCTTGAGATTAGTCGTTATTGATGCTTGATATTTCCGAGATAATTCATCATTGACTCTTATATGAACATAATATAGAGCCAATAATCCCAGAATACTCATTAAATAAAAAATTCTTTCAAATCTTCCTTAAATATAAAAACGGGAGGTCGATTAAAAACTTCAAACAATAATAAGTTGATTGCAAACACTTATTTGGTCAATTTAACAATTTAGCACACAAATTTATTTCTGAGAAGTAGAAAACAACATGTCGAAAATCAGTTGCATTAATCATCTCTGTGAGCTGTAAAAACGAATTTCTATCTTAGAATAACTGTTTTAAGAAGTCTATGATTCAACCCTAGATGCTGGAATGTTCAAATATGTCCACTACAGTTAAAAACAGTGATAATTTTGAGTACAAAATTGATAAATATTACTGATGCCAAACAACTCGCTACTTTCACTTTATGAGTGTCGCATGATAGTAAACACATTTTGATTATTCAAACCGCACAATAATTATCAAGTTGATGTTTATGTTTACAATTTAAAGATTCCACAGTTGTAGATAAAATATTATATTAATTTTTTGCAGTTGTGTTACTCTATGTTCAAGAAGACCAAAAACAAAATATAAACCACCTCACTGCCTTCCTTGACCGAGTCTCCTTTACTTTGCCCACCACTTTAGACTCCAAAACAGTATTTTATGATTTTTAGAGATATTTATCATTTTGTGCCCCATCACCAAATGCATAAATATCATATTAGAATGTTCAAAATCATGTCAAAATGTGTGTCAAGATTTTACAAAAAGACGCTAACAATTAATGATGTGGAAACGTTTACAAAAAATGAATTATTTTGATTGCACATTTTTAATAACTAATATAATATACACAAATGGAAGAAGTTCTTCAAAAACACACAAATATTTCACTATATCAACAGCTGTTGGCGAAGTTTGCACAGTTTTACTTTAATATTCCATTAAGATAATTACTTCCTATCATAGTTGAATTTGAAATTGTAAATGAATATGTTGAATATCCTATAATCAATCCGTAGTAAGTAGTACACTAAATTGTTATAGCTTCAATTCTACTGTTTGATATATTCAAATTACTAGCGGACGAATGACCTATAAATGCTGCAGCGCGTTAATTTGTAGCTGTAATTGACGTATTGAAAACTTAACTAGATAAATTAACATTACAATTGCTTACTTCACCAATTAAACCTCCTATATATGATGCACCTGTTAAAGAGTTATTTGAAGTATTTGCTATCAAATTTAATGTTGCAACTGGGTTTAAATACCCAATTAACCCACCGCAATTAGAATTATTGCATTAAAATAATGAATTCTCAGTTGTACAATTCAGAATTGATATTATACTTGCAGCATGAGCAATAAATCCAGCAACATGAGAAACCGAACTAATGTTGCAGTTTGCCACTGAGCTGTACGATATCACTGCGGCAACACTTTGCGCATAGAATCCACCCGCAAATTAACTAGAACTGACGTTCGTGTCGCGGATAGTGCTGTTAAATATCGTGCCGTTCGGAGAAAGGTGGCATCCAACCCATGCGGCAACATGCCAGTCCCTTTATTTAATTAACAGCTACACACTAATATGTGTATTCTACAAGTCATTGTATAGACTTATCTGCTTTGTGACATTCCCCACATGGATATATTGGATTGCTTCATTTAAATTGGGCCCTCCAGCTATCCTACGACTCCGAAACAACTGAAGCTGCTATAGCTTTTAATCACATGCGCTAAACATATTTATTGCATAGTAATGTTGCTGGTTGACGAATTAGCTATGCCCACTAAAAGTCCAGAGTATTGGATGTAGTAGATCTTGTATATCTGCTTGCAGTCGTACGAGATATCGCTTACCTGGAGATTGGTGCTGTTCATCTGTGATACCAAGCCTCCGAACTGATAATAGTAAACTGCTGTTACGAAGACGAAGTTGGACATCGCCGGGTGTGAGCTGTTTCCGAGCTTGACCGTGACGTTGGTCAGTTTTATTTGGCTCGAGTTCACTTTGGTAAACAAGTATGAAGACTGGTTTCCGACGTTGAAGGCAGACGGGGCGAAGCTAACGTTGTTCATGATGACCGCGCTTGTGTTGGCGGTGTTGGCTCCGAGTGCGAAGCAGCCCTGGCTTTGATAGGTGCCGAGGACCTGGAAGCCGGTGACGTTGAAGACGCCCGTCGCGCTCTCGATCAAAGAGATGTTGCCCTGGGTGGCCGTGCTGAAACTCAGGTTCAACAGCAGGTCGGACGCGATGACGCTGGTGGTGCTTTGAGCCAGAATGCTGAGCTTGAAGGTGGCGTTGACCGTGATCTGGCTTCCGTCCTTGGAGACGATGTTGACCTGGTTGATCGCCAGCGTGGGACTAGTGGAGAGCAGAGAGCCGGCGCCCGCGACCTGTGTTCCGATCTGGATCTTGATGTTTGTGAAAGAGCTCTGGTTCTGGAAGAGCGGGTACACAACGGTGGCGTACGTGTTGTCCTGCACGTCGATGAATGCGTTCGAAATGTTCGAGCTGGACGCGATCGCGTAGCCTCCTGCGAAGCTAGCAGGTCCCACTGGATGTGTGGCAGAAGCGATGTCGAAAGTGGTTGCGTACGCAGATTGATCGCAGGGAATCATATATTCGTGGATATACGTGTCGTTGATTGTAATATCGATGTAAATATCGTTGATTGTGCTGTTGTCTGAACAGGTTACTGCGAAGTTTAGACAGTTTTGCTTGAGTATTGAGTTTATATAATTATCACCGTAAGGCATGGACTACAACACAATGTACTAGAACTAATTATATCCAACTGCAAGACCTACGTAGTCTGCGGACGATATATTGATAGACTGTATCCGTGAAGTGACTATTTTTACATAGTATGTATATATCGCACCCACGAGACCGCCCGCCATGCTAGTAGTTGAGATTACTGTAGTGTTTTACACAAGGCAATCCGATATCTAAACATAATCTCCGGCGTCTATTAAACCAATTAGGCCGCCTGATTACTATTTCCCGCGAATTGAACAGTTTGTTGTGTTGTCGTTGACTAAATTTAATGTGGTACTAGTTTACAAACTCCCCACGAAACCTCCAGCTCCAGTTGTACTGCAATTAATTATGTTGTTTTTGACCGTGCTGTTTTATAGAGATACGTTGATTGATAAGTATCCGATAAACCCAGCAGCATGTGTAAGAGAACTAATGTTGCAGTTGGCCACTGAGCTGTAAGATATCACAGCGGCAACGCTTTGCGCATAGAATCCACCCGCAAATTAACTAGAACTGACGTTAGTGTCGCGGACCGAGCTGTTAAATATCGTGCCGTTCGGAGAAAGGTGGTATCCAACCCATGCGGCAACGTATGATCCTTTGTTTTAATTAACAGCTACGCTGATATGTGTGTTCTGCAAATTCGTGTATGGACTTATCGCAAGCGCATACCCAACAGTTCCGAAATATGACACGGAGTCAGAACTAGTAATGTTCATAAATATATTGGATTGCTTCATTTAAATGGGGCCCTCCAGCTATCCTACGACTCCGAAACAACTGAAGCTGCTATAGCTTTTAATCACATGCGCTAAACATATTTATTGCATAGTGATGTTGCTGCTTGACGAGTTAGCTATGCCAACTAATAGCCCAGAGTATTGGATGTAGTAGATCTTGTATATCTGCTTGCAGTCGTACGAGATGTCGCTTACCTGGAGATTGGTGCTGTTCATCTGGGAAACAAAACCTCCGAACTGATAATAGTAAGTTGATGTTACGAAGACGAAGTTGGACATCGCCGGGTGCGAGCTGTTTCCGAGCTTGACCGTGACGTTGGTCACTTTTATTTGGCTCGAGTTCACTTTGGTAAACAAGTATGATGACTGGTTTCCGACGTTGAAGGCAGACGGGGCGAAGCTAACGTTGTTCATGATGACCGCGCTTGTGTTGGCCGTGTTGGCGCCGAGTGCGACGCAGCCCTGGCTTTGGTAGGTGCCGAGGACCTGGAAGCCGGTGACGTTGAAGACGCCCGTCGCGCTCTCGATCAAAGAGATGTTGCCCTGGGTGGCCGTGCTGAAACTCAGGTTCAACAGCAGGTCGGACGCGATGACGCTGGTGGTGCTTTGAGCCAGAATGCTGAGCTTGAAGGTGGCGTTGACCGTGATCTGGCTTCCGTCCTTGGAAACGATGTTGACCTAGTTGATCGCCAGCGTGGGACCAGTGGAGAGCAGAGAGCCGGCGCCCGCGACCTGTGTTCCGATCTGGATCTTGATGTTTGTGAAAGAGCTCTGGTTCTGGAAGAGCGGGTACACAACGGTGGCGTACGCGTTGTCCTGCACGTCGATGAATGCGTTCGAAATGTTCGCGCCGGACGCGATCGCGTAGCCTCCTGCGAAGCTAGCAGGTCCCACTGGATGTGTGACAGAAGCGATGTCGAAAGAGGTGGCGTACACAGGTTGATCGCAGGGTATCATATTTTCGTGGATATACGTATCGTTGATTGTAATATCGATGTAAATATCGTTGATTGTGCTGTTGTCTGAACAGGTTATTGCGAAGTTTAGACAGTTTTGCTTGAGTATTGAGTTTATATAATTATCACCGTAAGGCATGGACTACAACACAATGTACTAGAACTTATTATATCCAACTGCAAGACCTACGTAGTCTGCAGACGATATATTGATAGACTGTATCCGTGTAGTGACTATTTTTACATAGTATGTATATATCGCACCCACAAGACCGCCCGCCATGTTAGTAGTTGAGATTACTGTAGTGTTTTACACAAGGCAGTCCGATATCTAAACATAATCTCCTGATTCTATTAAACCAATTAAGCCGCCCGTGTACGATTTCCCGCGAAGTGAACAGTTTGTTGTGTTGTCGTTGACTAAATTTAATGTGGTACTATACTACATACTCCCCACGAAACCTCCAGCTCCAGTTGTATCGCAGTTAATTATATTGTTTTTGACCGTGCTGTTTTATAGAGATACGTTGATTGATAAGTGTCCGATAAACCCAGCAACATTGGTAAGAGAACTAATGTTGCAGTTTGCCACTGAGCTGTACGATATCACTGCGGCAACACTTTGCGCATAGAATCCACCCGCAAATTAACTAGAACTGACGTTCGTGTCGCGGATAGTGCTGTTAAATATCGTGCCGTTCGGAGAAAGGTGGCATCCAACCCATGCGGCAACGTATGATCCTTTGTTTTAATTAACAGCTACGCTAATATGTGTGTTCTGCAAATTCGTGTATGGACTTATCGCAAGCGCATTCCCAACAGTTCCGAAATATGACACGGATTCAGAACTAGTAATGTTCATAAATATATTGGATTGCTTCATTTAAATGGGGCCCTCGAGCTATCCTACGACTCCGAAACTACTGAAGCTGCTAAAGCTTTTAATCACATGCGCTAAACATATTTATTGCATAGTAATGTTGCTGGTTGACGAATTAGCTATGCCAACTAATAGCCCAGAGTATTGGATGTAGTAGATCTTGTATATCTGCTTGCAGTCGTACGAGATGTCGCTTACCTGGAGATTGGTGCTGTTCATCTGTGATACCAAGCCTCCGAACTGATAATAGTAAGTTGATGTTACGAAGACGAAGTTGGACAACGCCGGGTGTGAGCTGTTTCCGAGCTTGACCGTGACGTTGGTCACTTTTATTTGGCTCGAGTTCACTTTGGTAAACAAGTATGATGACTGGTTTCCGACGTTGAAGGCAGACGGGGCGAAGCTAACGTTGTTCATGATGACCGCGCTTGTGTTGGCGGTGTTGGCTCCGAGTGCGACGCAGCCCTGGCTTTGATAGGTGCCGAGGACCTGGAAGCCGGTGACGTTGAAGACGCCCGTCGCGCTCTCGATCAAAGAGATGTTGCCCTGGGTGGCCGTGCTGAAACTCAGGTTCAACAGCAGGTCGGACGCGATGACGCTGGTGGTGCTTTGAGCCAGAATGCTGAGCTTGAAGGTGGCGTTGACCGTGATCTGGCTTCCTTCCTTGGAGACGATGTTGACCTGGTTGATCGCCAGCGTGGGACTAGTGGAGAGCAGAGAGCCGGCACCCGCGACCTGTGTTCCGATCTGGATCTTGATGTTTGTGAAAGAGCTCTGGTTCTGGAAGAGCGGGTACACAACGGTGGCGTACGTATTGTCCTGCACGTCGATGAATGCGTTCGAAATGTTCGAGCTGGACGCGATCGCGTAGCCTCCTGCGAAGCTAGCAGGTCCCACTGGATGTGTGGCAGAAGCGATGTCGAAAGTGGTTGCGTACGCAGATTGATCGCAGGGAATCATATATTCGTGGATATACGTGTCGTTGATTGTAATATCGATGTAAATATCGTTGATTGTGCTGTTGTCTGAACAGGTTACTGCGAAGTTTAGACAGTTTTGCTTGAGTATTGAGTTTATATAATTATCACCGTAAGGCATGGACTACAACACAATGTACTAGAACTTATTATATCCAACTGCAAGACCTACGTAGTCTGCAGACGATATATTGATAGACTGTATCCGTGTAGTGACTATTTTTACATAGTATGTATATATCGCACCCACAAGACCGCCCGCCATGTTAGTAGTTGAGATTACTGTAGTGTTTTACACAAGGCAGTCCGATATCTAAACATAATCTCCTGATTCTATTAAACCAATTAAGCCGCCCGTGTACGATTTCCCGCGAAGTGAACAGTTTGTTGTGTTGTCGTTGACTAAATTTAATGTGGTACTATACTACATACTCCCCACGAAACCTCCAGCTCCAGTTGTATCGCAGTTAATTATATTGTTTTTGACCGTGCTGTTTTATAGAGATACGTTGATTGATAAGTGTCCGATAAACCCAGCAACATTGGTAAGAGAACTAATGTTGCAGTTTGCCACTGAGCTGTACGATATCACTGCGGCAACACTTTGCGCATAGAATCCACCCGCAAATTAACTAGAACTGACGTTCGTGTCGCGGATAGTGCTGTTAAATATCGTGCCGTTCGGAGAAAGGTGGCATCCAACCCATGCGGCAACGTATGATCCTTTGTTTTAATTAACAGCTACGCTAATATGTGTGTTCTGCAAATTCGTGTATGGACTTATCGCAAGCGCATTCCCAACAGTTCCGAAATATGACACGGATTCAGAACTAGTAATGTTCATAAATATATTGGATTGCTTCATTTAAATGGGGCCCTCGAGCTATCCTACGACTCCGAAACTACTGAAGCTGCTAAAGCTTTTAATCACATGCGCTAAACATATTTATTGCATAGTAATGTTGCTGGTTGACGAATTAGCTATGCCAACTAATAGCCCAGAGTATTGGATGTAGTAGATCTTGTATATCTGCTTGCAGTCGTACGAGATGTCGCTTACCTGGAGATCGGTGCTGTTCATCTGGGAAACAAAACCTCCGAACTGATAATAGTAAGTTGATGTTACGAAGACGAAGTTGGACAACGCCGGGTGCGAGCTGTTTCCGAGCTTGACCGTGACGTTGGTCACTTTTATTTGGCTCGAGTTCACTTTGGTAAACAAGTATGATGACTGGTTTCCGACGTTGAAGGCAGACGGGGCGAAGCTAACGTTGTTCATGATGACCGCGCTTGTGTTGGCCGTGTTGGCGCCGAGTGCGACGCAGCCCTGGCTTTGGTAGGTGCCGAGGACCTGGAAGCCGGTGACGTTGAAGACGCCCGTCGCGCTCTCGATCAAAGAGATGTTGCCCTGGGTGGCCGTGCTGAAACTCAGGTTCAGCAGCAGGTCGGACACGATGACGCTGGTGGTGCTTTGAGCCAGAATGTTGAGCTTGAAGGTGGCGTTGACCGTGATCTGGCTTCCGTCCTTGGAAACGATGTTGACCTAGTTGATCGCCAGCGTGGGACCAGTGGAGAGCAGAGAGCCGGCGCCCGCGACCTGTGTTCCGATCTGGATCTTGATGTTTGTGAAAGAGCTCTGGTTCTGGAAGAGCGGGTACACAACGGTGGCGTACGTATTGTCCTGCACGTCGATGAATGCGTTCGAAATGTTCGAGCTGGACGCGATCGCGTAGCCTCCTGCGAAGCTAGCAGGTCCCACTGGATGTGTGGCAGAAGCGATGTCGAAAGTGGTTGCGTACGCAGATTGATCGCAGGGAATCATATATTCGTGGATATACGTGTCGTTGATTGTAATATCGATGTAAATATCGTTGATTGTGCTGTTGTCTGAACAGGTTACTGCGAAGTTTAGACAGTTTTGCTTGAGTATTGAGTTTATATAATTATCACCGTAAGGCATGGACTACAACACAATGTACTAGAACTAATTATATCCAACTGCAAGACCTACGTAGTCTGCGGACGATATATTGATAGACTGTATCCGTGAAGTGACTATTTTTACATAGTATGTATATATCGCACCCACGAGACCGCCCGCCATGCTAGTAGTTGAGATTACTGTAGTGTTTTACACAAGGCAATCCGATATCTAAACATAATCTCCGGCGTCTATTAAACCAATTAGGCCGCCTGATTACTATTTCCCGCGAATTGAACAGTTTGTTGTGTTGTCGTTGACTAAATTTAATGTGGTACTAGATTACAAACTCCCCACGAAACCTCCAGCTCCAGTTGTACTGCAATTAATTATGTTGTTTTTGACCGTGCTGTTTTATAGAGATACGTTGATTGATAAGAATCCGATAAACCCAGCAACATGGGTAAGAGAACTAATGTTGCAGTTTGCCACTGAGCTGTACGATATCACTGCGGCAACACTTTGCGCATAGAATCCACCCGCAAATTAACTAGAAGTGACGTTCGTGTCGCGAATCGTGCTGTTAAATATCGTGCCGTTCGGAGAAAGGTGGCATCCAACCCATGCGGCAACGTATGATCCTTTGTTTTAATTAATAGCTACGCTAATATGTGTGTTCTGCAAATTCGTGTATGGACTTATCGCAAGCGCATACCCAACAGTTCCGAAATATGACACGGCGTCAGAACTAGTAATGTTCATAAATATATTGGATTGCTTCATTTAAATTGGGCCCTCCAGCTATCCTACGACTCCGAAACAACTGAAGCTGCTATAGCTTTTAATCACATGCGCTAAACATATTTATTGCATAGTAATGTTGCTGGTTGACGAATTAGCTATGCCCACTAAAAGTCCAGAGTATTGGATGTAGTAGATCTTGTATATCTGCTTGCAGTCGTACGAGATATCGCTTACCTGGAGATTGGTGCTGTTCATCTGTGATACCAAGCCTCCGAACTGATAATAGTAAACTGCTGTTACGAAGACGAAGTTGGACATCGCCGGGTGTGAGCTGTTTCCGAGCTTGACCGTGACGTTGGTCAGTTTTATTTGGCTCGAGTTCACTTTGGTAAACAAGTATGAAGACTGGTTTCCGACGTTGAAGGCAGACGGGGCGAAGCTAACGTTGTTCATGATGACCGCGCTTGTGTTGGCGGTGTTGGCTCCGAGTGCGACGCAGCCCTGGCTTTGATAGGTGCCGAGGACCTGGAAGCCGGTGACGTTGAAGACGCCCGTCGCGCTCTCGATCAAAGAGATGTTGCCCTGGGTGGCCGTGCTGAAACTCAGGTTCAACAGCAGGTCGGACGCGATGACGCTGGTGGTGCTTTGAGCCAGAATGCTGAGCTTGAAGGTGGCGTTGACCGTGATCTGGCTTCCGTCCTTGGAGACGATGTTGACCTGGTTGATCGCCAGCGTGGGACTAGTGGAGAGCAGAGAGCCGGCGCCCGCGACCTGTGTTCCGATCTGGATCTTGATGTTTGTGAAAGAGCTCTGGTTCTGGAAGAGCGGGTACACAACGGTGGCGTACGTATTGTCCTGCACGTCGATGAATGCGTTCGAAATGTTCGAGCTGGACGCGATCGCGTAGCCTCCTGCGAAGCTAGCAGGTCCCACTGGATGTGTGGCAGAAGCGATGTCGAAAGTGGTTGCGTACGCAGATTGATCGCAGGGAATCATATATTCGTGGATATACGTGTCGTTGATTGTAATATCGATGTAAATATCGTTGATTGTGCTGTTGTCTGAACAGGTTACTGCGAAGTTTAGACAGTTTTGCTTGAGTATTGAGTTTATATAATTATCACCGTAAGGCATGGACTACAACACAATGTACTAGAACTAATTATATCCAACTGCAAGACCTACGTAGTCTGCGGACGATATATTGATAGACTGTATCCGTGAAGTGTCTATTTTTACATAGTATGTATATATCGCACCCACGAGACCGCCCGCCATGCTAGTAGTTGAGATTACTGTAGTGTTTTACACAAGGCAATCCGATATCTAAACATAATCTCCGGCGTCTATTAAACCAATTAGGCCGCCTGATTACTATTTCCCGCGAATTGAACAGTTTGTTGTGTTGTCGTTGACTAAATTTAATGTGGTACTATACTACATACTCCCCACGAAACCTCCAGCTCCAGTTGTATCGCAGTTAATTATATTGTTTTTGACCGTGCTGTTTTATAGAGATACGTTGATTGATAAGTGTCCGATAAACCCAGCAACATTGGTAAGAGAACTAATGTTGCAGTTTGCCACTGAGCTGTACGATATCACTGCGGCAACACTTTGCGCATAGAATCCACCCGCAAATTAACTAGAACTGACGTTCGTGTCGCGGATAGTGCTGTTAAATATCGTGCCGTTCGGAGAAAGGTGGCATCCAACCCATGCGGCAACGTATGATCCTTTGTTTTAATTAACAGCTACGCTAATATGTGTGTTCTGCAAATTCGTGTATGGACTTATCGCAAGCGCATTCCCAACAGTTCCGAAATATGACACGGATTCAGAACTAGTAATGTTCATAAATATATTGGATTGCTTCATTTAAATGGGGCCCTCGAGCTATCCTACGACTCCGAAACTACTGAAGCTGCTAAAGCTTTTAATCACATGCGCTAAACATATTTATTGCATAGTAATGTTGCTGGTTGACGAATTAGCTATGCCAACTAATAGCCCAGAGTATTGGATGTAGTAGATCTTGTATATCTGCTTGCAGTCGTACGAGATGTCGCTTACCTGGAGATTGGTGCTGTTCATCTGTGATACCAAGCCTCCGAACTGATAATAGTAAGTTGATGTTACGAAGACGAAGTTGGACAACGCCGGGTGCGAGCTGTTTCCGAGCTTGACCGTGACGTTGGTCACTTTTATTTGGCTCGAGTTCACTTTGGTAAACAAGTATGATGACTGGTTTCCGACGTTGAAGGCAGACGGGGCGAAGCTAACGTTGTTCATGATGACCGCGCTTGTGTTGGCCGTGTTGGCGCCGAGTGCGACGCAGCCCTGGCTTTGGTAGGTGCCGAGGACCTGGAAGCCGGTGACGTTGAAGACGCCCGTCGCGCTCTCGATCAAAGAGATGTTGCCCTGGGTGGCCGTGCTGAAACTCAGGTTCAGCAGCAGGTCGGACACGATGACGCTGGTGGTGCTTTGAGCCAGAATGCTGAGCTTGAAGGTGGCGTTGACCGTGATCTGGCTTCCGTCCTTGGAAACGATGTTGACCTAGTTGATCGCCAGCGTGGGACCAGTGGAGAGCAGAGAGCCGGCGCCCGCGACCTGTGTTCCGATCTGGATCTTGATGTTTGTGAAAGAGCTCTGGTTCTGGAAGAGCGGGTACACAACGGTGGCGTACGCGTTGTCCTGCACGTCGATGAATGCGTTCGAAATGTTCGCGCCGGACGCGATCGCGTAGCCTCCTGCGAAGCTAGCAGGTCCCACTGGATGTGTGACAGAAGCGATGTCGAAAGAGGTGGCGTACACAGGTTGATCGCAGGGTATCATATTTTCATGGATATACGTATCGTTGATTGTAATATTTGTATAGATATTATTTGAAATATTGTTTTATGTGTTAAGTGTGTAATTATTAGTCGAGTTATTAATGATTATTGAAGAATTATTAGAATTACATTGTAAAGAACTTTGATTTATTGAATTTATTTAAATATTTAATTATTGAATAATGTTATTAAATCCTGTAGAATTATCTTAAATATATTTATTTTACAATAATATATCGTTATATATTTAGGTTATATTATTTAATAGTTATTGATCAAATGTATTACTATTGTTTAAAATTTGATTATATATTAATGATGAGTTTTTGTATATATTTTAATCAAGCATTTCATATTATCTATCCTAGTAATCTATTTATTGTGTAATATTATTTTCTAATTATTATAATAATAAAACATAACTATTGTTATTACTGTCAAAATTACTTAATAGATTATCCATAATATTAATGCATGTTGACACGTTGAGCAGAAACCCCTGCGCGCAGCGACACTCGTCATTCACGAACTCAAATGGAAAGATGCACTGGAGCATTCCATCGTGAAGTGTTCCGAAATGAAGCTCTTGGAGGCATAAACCATAGACAACGCTTCCTGTTTGGCAGATATCGCAGCGCGGATCTGTGGTTCCAATTTGAACGAAAGACGAGCTGTTGACCCCAGTGCGGTTCGTGCCATTCACACACACCTGGACCGAGTTGAGCGTCAGCGTGAAGCTCTGGAACACGCTGGAAGAAATATACCCGTTGTTCTCGCTGGACTACAGATTCGTTCCTATCAGCTTGCAAGCGCTTAACTCGAACTTGTCCAGCGAAGAATTAACCATGTTCACTATTCCAGATGTCTGCGAACTATTGAATCGGAACTGAAGCGAAGTAGACACGAGCTGGATGTTCGATATTGACTAGATCATTACACCAGATATTTATCTACCAGACGCCTGGAATACCAATATTGATCTTTGTATTATAGTATCGCATAAAATACATATTAGTGCAGCAGTTATTATTGGGACCTCAGATGAAACATTTATTATTGAATCTGAAATAGATAAATTTTTTGAATTGAATCCAAAAAGGGCATATATGTCAGAATTTTTTAAATTAACTTAAATCTATTATTTTTTACTAATTTCAGTGTATATGAATATATGAGTTGTTTGTGAACTTGTAAAAATATTACTATTTAATATCATATTACTGTTGTGCGACTTTGTTTTTTGACAAAATGCAAACAAATTATTATTTATTAAAATATTATTAGAACATATTGTTTAGTTACTTACATATAATTGCTAAAATATAAATATAGAAGATATCATTTGTAATAATTAATGTGTAAAAATATAATATTTTCTTACTGAAATAATTACATT
>CAXDID010000361.1:0-53992 GCA_963988835.1 Hexamita inflata | reverse complement strand
CGCGTATGTCTCTGGCATTTTTTGCTGTTACAGTTACTCCCGCGAGAGGACTTTGTGGAGTTCAACGTACAGCGACAACCGAACTTGTACAGTGGTGGGCCCTCGAATTGCTTTTTTGAATTAGGAAGAAGATTGAAGTTTATCATTTGAATCTTACTTATATCACTGTCCGGCTCAATAATGAGCGGGTTCTCCCTCCTCCTCAATACACTCCTTGACTCTATTTACTATTGATTTGTAAAGTGCTTCAATCACACCAAGGCCTGGTTGAGTCCTGGATAGCTGTGTTACAATTATTAAAGTATATAACTCTGTATATACTTCAATAATAAGTTTCAACTTTACCCAACGTTGTATAATTTAACAATCAAGAAAATTGATTTCTCATTATGAAATGGAAGTGGAAGATCATAAGTAAAATAACTGTTGTTTTAGAGTAGCATCAATATATTATTTAATACTGGGCCCGACTAACCCACTTGATTTCATTCTTCAAGAAACAAAAATACATTCATTATTTGTATTTTGAGAATGAAAGCGACTGTAACTACCTGAATTATAATTCTAATTAAGCGAAGTACCAAGACTTCATCTTGAGCTCCCGGTTGAGATTGAAAGAAAAAGTCCTCCATTGTTTTTCGTGATTAAGAAATACCTAAAATCGTTTAGATTGACCCAGTTGAAGATGAACACCGAGGTTCCCTGCAGGCCCAGTGCTTGCGCTACTAGTTATAAATTACATATTGCGTCCGTACACCAATTGTTGGATCCTCTTATTCTTTTCTCCAATCAGGCTTAACTACCATATATTTTCGAGATAAAATCTTTCATAAATTAGCTTTGGTGACTAAAACGTAGAAATTACACAGGGATATCTTAAACGAGTGATATAACTTGTTCAGATTGATACAATATTTTATGAATTCCTCCGTTGGACCCAGAAATGAAGAGAATACAAACGCTTCAGATCTGCCTAAGTTTGTTAAGTGAATTAGTTGGTCTTCCCTAAACATCTTCTACTGCGTTTATTTTTGTCCTTGCCCTCCTTTTATTGCATGTGGCAATTTCTATTTTTACTTTTTGGAATATTAAATACTGACTTTGAATAGTCGATTATGGTCTAATACGATTGAAATCATATTTTTAGCCATCGTGTGTTAATGAGTAGTTCATGAATAATCTCCAACTTGAGATTGTTTATTGGAATTTGTCATCCGCATTAGAAGTGGCAAAATATTTTAATATATAATTACTCACATAGTAAACAAGAAAAAGCAATTCCACCTCCCACACCTGTAGAAGCCATCTATAAATCAAAGAATATTTTATAATAGTGCTATTTTATGAGCTCACTTTTCAGAAATCTAATAAGTTATCTTCCTTCTTCTTTTACCTACCTTACTATGTAACAATAGTGAATTGTTCTTCCTACAATTTTTATAACTTCTCTATATTATCCAAACTCTGTTCTTAACGATCAAGTTTTTTGGATATAGTACTTATTAAACATATAAGTTATTCATTTATTAAGTTTTCAGTTTATTAAATCTCTTTTAATTCTTAGTTTAATTATATTTATTGCTAAGATTATTAATTTGTAATGTTTTTCAAGGCATTGAGTTCTTATACAGCACATTCATTAAGTCCTTTTATATATTGATTAACAGCTTCCATATTAGAAGTGGATAATATATGAATATATGATCATTTATCGTTAAGGAAAACTAAATATAAGTTTAGAACTCTACACAAGCCGATTTGAGATATTTTGTCACAGAATTTAAATGATTGGTGTTTTTCAAGTACATATTGATGTATTTTATATATAGAATTCAAATAATAATATATGCATTAATCCACTTCATCACTGTAATGTCATAAATCAATTAGAATGCTAATTCAAGTCTATAATAAAGCGAGTATTTGATTCAATATAACGACGCGTATTTTGACGATTAATATTAGGAGAAATCCACAAAAATAATACAATAAGGTCTTGAAATTATATAATAAAAAGATTTTAGAATACCATTAAAAATGATGATTAAAAACTAATAAGATTACTCTAATCCGCTATAATTTTTCTTCTCAGCTCTTATATTATTATTGGCATTTTTGATCTTTGTAGTTTTTGTATACACATGGAAAGATAGTTAGATAAAATATCAGTGATTTATTATTTATTATATCTATAATCACTTATTGATCAGTAGTCACTTAACTGGATCAATCTGAATCAAAACCAACTACTTACTCAACACCTTCTTATTTAAGTTTAAGCCCATAAAATCTAAGTTAACTGAATAATAAATTTAATTGTATCCATTACATTTTACTATTTGTAAAATATTTTTCTTTAATATATTGAACGGTAAAAGATGCCATAGGATCATTTAACAGTACTTTAGCATTAACTAAATCATCAAATATGCGTTATATGGTTTTGTGAGAATTTTAAATTATCTTTCTAACGCAAATATAAAGAGCAGATATCACCAAAACAAGAATAGTATAAAGTAATATTCCTGTTATTTTTCTTGAGTTTAAACTACACCAGAATGGCATTTTAATACGTTTAACTACCTTAAGTTCATATGAATCTAAAACATTATAACCTTCAAAATCATTTGGTGATAACTTATTAAACAATAGTTTTTAACTGGTATAATCCATTTTTTCAAAAGATTTTGAATTGTACACTGATATTTTATTTGCGTTGCAAGATAAAAATTTTCGACTAGCTTCTTTGCCTAGTTACTATAAAAAATGATTCTTAACTAATTGAAATGGGGATCTGGCTTAACATTGCATTCTAGTTTTTAGCGCACTTGGTTTTCGCATATATTCCATTTATTATGGAGTACGTAATCTGTTGAGTCGATATTTCATTTTATAAATAATATTATTTGTCTTAGCTGAGAAATCGTTTGGTAAAACATACGAAGGTTTTGGCACCAACCGAAAATTTTATTCACATACTGTTTATTAAGATTAGTCTGTTAAAAAAACTGTTTCGTTTATAAAATTTATTTTAGTACGAAGTAAAGTATAACCAAAAATATTAGGAATTCGTATTCCAAATGACAACTCCATTGTTAAAAAGAAAAGATTTGTTATCATAAAAACACAAATAATTGTTAATATTAGCTTAAATGTTGGTTCAAATTATTTATGTTATCTTTATTTAATAACATGAAATTCAGATTAACTTGCATGGGCAAAATTACTGCTTGGTTCTTCATCTTCTATTCCATAATTATAATTAGCAATACCACTAATTGTTGATTACTAGTCTTCCGACATCCTGGAAGTGGTTGAATTTTGTAAAAATGTAAATATTTTAACAAAATATTTATTAAATGATTCATAAAATTATCACACCATTTCCGCAATGACTGATTATATAACTGGCCGTTCATATTCGTAAGTTGAAATCCAAGAGTATATACAATCATAAAATATCGCGAAATATTTAATAGAAGGTTGCATCGAATTAGCTAAAGAAAAACCAGAAAAACCACTAAAATGGCTGGGTGAATGGTTGGTTAAAAATAACAAAAGAAAGCCATTAGTATAAGCTCCAGTAGAAGAGATTAAAAAAGAATGAGTTGGTATATTAATGATGTTCGCACTATATCATTTAAATATAAATTAGTTAAATATAAAAGCAAAAATAGCATAAACAGAATATTAATTGAATTTAACTCATACTATAACTTTAGAAATCCTTTCCCATTGACCTTCAACAAATTTGTCACCTACTTATTTGGCATATCTCTTCATTCCATTCAACAGATTTTGATCATATCGTAACCTTGTTTTTGCTAATAATTCGATCTAATTATTTGGTATCAATTTGGAAGCCGTTTTGAAACCACTTTTGTCAATTTGTAAAAGAAGTTCAAAAAGTTAAAATAGGACACGTCCCGTTGATTTTTCTTTCAACCTTAACGGTAGTTGATTAACACCAGCACATAAAGCTAAATAAAATTCTGGTTATAAACTTGCCAACATTGCTGGATTTAGTGTCAAACAGATAAGAACACGTTCAAATTACGTTGAATTTAAAACAGGATTCTATGATGATAGAATTACTTTTTAAAAGTTTGTAAAATTTTTTATAAGAGATGTTTATTTTGTTGGTTTAGGTTATTTTCGTTTAGGAATAGACATTCTGACTTTTCGACCGCGTATAATTGCCTGAATCAATATTATTTTGTTTATAAACTTATTAAATGGTTTGTAGTTAATCGATATGGTTCTAGACCTAATATTCTATTAAATAATTTGAGCAGAGCGTCTCATAACAATAATTTATTGTTAAATAACGCATTTAAGACGTTATTGAGATTTTAATTTTCGATTAAATCGCTAAATTTTAATAGTATTATTTCTTATTGCAGAGATTGATTAACTAATATGCAAATATAATAATTATTTTAAAAGATAATTCTTAAAAACAAATGTAGCCCATTTTTGGCTTTAAATATGTTTTCCTACAATAATCATCCTAAATTATGATTATATTGTTTATGCAGCTGTGTATTTTTTAATTTGAAAATTTAACATTATTTAAGCTGTCTTAATTTGAGTATTAATAAATTTTTTTGTTTGTAAACTTTTCAATATCGTTGTACCTGCGATCTTTTTAAGTTTATGTAATTTTAAAGCTTTTACTATTAATTTAGCAGCTTTATTATTATCTTTCATACGTTTTTCTTCTTTAAATAGTTCCAATTTTTGTTAAAATACTTGTTAGCATTTAATTATTTGTTATTAAATTAAATTAATTGAACTAATTTTTTTGTGATATAACTATTTATGCAAATAACCTTTGCAACATGCTTATAGTTTGATTATGTTAGTTTAGAATGGTTTAAATGAATCTTACTGTTTTTTACCAAGTCTTAGTACAATGCTTTTGATTAGTTAAGCAGCCTATTAGTTATCGGACACTCTATTGATTTATTCAAACTTTTCCCGTTGGTAATCATTTAACATGTTCATTCCAACAGTTCCACCGAGCTATTGAATCATATACAAAATATCTCGAATTAGCAAAGTGATAAATTATTTGAGCAATAATGGGCAAAGTACTGTTTATTTAACAAAATTTTTATCAAACAATACTGAGTGTTAGCCAATAATGGGTGAAAAGTCGTCTGATTTTTGTTTTAATAGTTTGTTGTAGGTGTCTTGAAGTTGAATGAGAGCGATTTTAATGTTTTATGTTGCTGATTTGGCATTATTTTCTGTTTGGTACAGTTAGTTCTGGAATTAAGCTCCTAAAACTGAGTCTACAACAAGTGGTAGGAACAGAAAGTCGTTGAATAGTGTTGGTTGGAAGTAGTCTGTGGGTTGAGCGAGATTTTGCAGGAATAATTGTTCCAGTGAGAGGTCGAATCGGACAAATTTTCTGATTGAGTATTTGGTGAGGTGTAGGAAGCAGTCTGTGCTCAGTTACTAATCGAAGTGCGTTTAGTAGAAGTTGTGCTACTTATTAGTGTAGTATATGTTCAGAATTGCTTGTTGCACATTTACACAAAATGGGTTGTTGGTTTTCATCGTTTCTCTGTAGCTGGTGCCCAGATTCAGCTTGAACTTTGCATTTTAAATATATCCCAGGTTCAGCGGCTAGCTATCAAACCCGAATTACCTTAAATAATTACAAATTAACGTTTAAATGCTAACGGAGTCATCGTTCAGAATTGAGCAGCTGTTTTGAATTTGGGAGCCGATTTTGTCCAATAAGTCAACAATTCTGAGCACATTCGCGAAGAAGTAAGCGTTTTACTCGCGAACTGTGCGCTGACCGGGTTGGAACAGGTGGTCGTAGGCGAGGTGAACGGGCTCGTTCGTTTTAAGAATCTTTTACAGAGCCAGGTGCAAAACTTTTGGCCTGAAGTGCTTGAAGAGGAGGAGCGTTTTCTGCTTGTTCTGGGGCTGCTTTTGAAGTGGGTCCGGGGTGTCCAGGACAGGAGACTCGAGGAAAAGCTGCAATTTACGCGTAAGGGACTGCTGAGAATCAAGCAGATAACCGTTTATAAAATTATCAAGCTGAGAAAGCTGCAAACAATCAAAATTCTACATCTTCGTCCTGTTCTGCAACTCATTGCGCATTCTGATGTGATTCAGCAAAATACTGTAGTTCTTCTCATCCGCGTTTATTATCTCAACATACACAGTCATCTAATTCACCGTAAGCGTATCAGAATACAAAAATTACTTTTACGAGCTGGAATCAGGCAAAAATATTTCAAGCTAAACTTAGTTGGTGTTGGTTTGTTACTTAATTTTCAGTGATAAACTAGTGATTTCGCACTATTACACACCGTTTACGTACAATAATACACTATTTGCCAGATTTGAATGATATTATACAAAAACTGATTACTTTTCTTAGTAGTCGATATTTATAGAACGCATTTTAGAAATTGATGTGGAATTGTTTTGCTAGAATAATAAAACAATACCGTAATATTTGTACTTTTGTATTTGGTCACATCTCAAATGGGTTGTTCGCCTAGTCCATAAAATATAAATCCAAAATTAGATGGGGTATTTGTTGACGATATGTAATTTGAAGCAATCAAACAAGAGTTGTATAATTGCGAAGATTTATAAATGTCTACATTAATGGGCAAATTAATATCAGTGCACTCGATTATAGAGGAAGACGGCGATCTTCGCAATTCTATCAATTAAACCCAAACTAATGATGATAGAATGTCATTTAGTACACGATTGCAACAAATAATAAACAAAAACAGTCCCGAAGCCAGTTCTAAACCAAGTAAATTACGTTGCAGCGATGTAGATAACACAATTCTTGATATTTTAGAATTTTCAAAATATAGATAGTGATAACAACTTTTAATCAGTCTTTCTTTTCATTCTTTTTAACTTCACTACCAATCATTGATCCGACGAAGCTACTTCTGTGTAATGTGCTAGATTTTAACTTTTCAGTACATCTCTTACTATTTATCAATGAATTAGCTTCCATTGATGTCATGAGAGTTGATCTTTGCGCAGCATCTAGCAATCCAACCAATGACTCTGGCACTGTTTTCTTTTCTTTTTCAATGAGTTCTTTAAATTTAGCTAAAATAGCAGGTGGGCAATCAGCAATGATATTTGGAAGTGTATTAGCCATTTCTTCAGGTAGTACTCTTAGCCACAATTAATCTTCTTCCAATGGCGTAGTAGAGCTATATTTTTTGTTGTATGCTTGTTTATCATATTATTACTTGACTTCTTATTCAAAAGTTATTTGTTAGACACGTATATCTTTAAGAACAATTGGAAGTGCATCTGAAATCTTTGTCATTATTTACATTGCTGTAATTTAATCATCACGAATCTTCTTTCTTTATTCAGTGGTTTACGCATTGGAATCAATGCCAATCGAACGAGAAATAGAGTTTACAATTTCTAATTATTAGTGTAATTCACACGCTTTCTTATATAACTCATTCACATTCTTAGCATACTTGGCTTAGAATACATCCTATGCAAGTCGTGACATAATAGTAAATTTTGATTCGTGCTCCATAATCTGTAAGAGAGGTGGTAATAAAAGACATATATTTTGAAATATATAATAGATGCGATTTATTATAACATCCACTTCTTCCTCACAAATATGGATATTGATATAAATTTAGATGAAGTAGAAGCCTCAATTAAAAGATGTGAAGATTTCATCTCGAATAATGAATTTAATATGGATTAACTTCGCCAACAGTTATAAATACCGCAAAATGATATCTGCTACGAAGAAGATAGCCCTGAGAGTGTCAATGAAGATGAAGATTCGTTTGATAAGTAATAAACTGCAATTAGATTATCAACAAACAATTTGAACTTATCTTAAAATGCACCTTTCAAAAAACAACCTGTTTCGTAGAACAAACCTCAGACAAAGCTACAACAACAAACTAAGAATTTTATTCCACCGAAATAGTAGACAGTAAATTAACAATAGGTGATCTAAAAGTAATAACGCTAATAAAAAATAGAGACGTAGTAAAAATAAAAGTCGGTTTCTCCATCTCTTTCTCCGTTCAAAAGATACGAAGACTAAAATCCTCCACCTGCACCAAAGCCTGTACAAACTCCGTAAGTTTAGTAGGAATAGTCCTAAAAATTATCATAACCATCAAGTGTTAATAGATTTGTGAAATAAATGGATAAATAAGAAGTAGATAAAGTTCAACGAAATTTTGTTGTTTCAGACCCTTAATAAAGCAGGTTAATGCAGTAAAAATCGAATAAAACTGAGCGCAAACTAAATGAATTAAAGATTTAGTAATAAGAAAGAGATATGAAGGAATGTACTTTTACTCCTTAAATTAATTAAAAAAGCAGACTTATGGCCACATAGCATAGAGTTGATGATTATGAATCAACATTGTAAAAACGAGAATAAATGAGGCTTGATAAATAAAGAGAAGAATATTAGGAATGTACATTTAAGCCTTAAATCAATGACAAAAGTAAAATAATTGTTGAACGTAAATATGGAGATTAGAGTGTTATTGAACGTGCTTCAAGTACTAAATAAGAAAAACAAAAGAAAATCTAAGAACAGTTTGCATTAACTCACAAAATAGAGGAAGATCCGAATTACAAATAATTTAGGGATACTTTAGCTATGCGTTCAGTTATGAAATACGATCCAAATATGGCTAGTGTTGACGTATTCACAAGACTTAATAAGACTCCTATTAGAAGAAAATAAGAGATATACACTTAAATTGAAGAAGAATAAACTCGAGAATGTATATTTACTCCAAAAATCAACACTAGAAGCAAAAGTATTGCAAATGAAATAGGAACTTTTGAAGAAAGAACAAAATTATTTAATTTAAAGAAGTAAGAAAATGTTTAAAAAATTTAATAAGAACACGACAAAGATATGATTTTTAGACCTATTACTAATTAATAAAAAGTTGCTTAAGCTACCCCTGAAATATTCGAAAGACTTCATAGTGAGAAAAGAAAGACTATTTAAGTATTTTAAGATGAAGAAACATTTAAACCAACAATAAATTAATATAGTTTAGATCTGACTAAAAACAGACCTAGCATTTAAGAAAATGCTTTAACTTATAAGAAAGAATAAGATTAACGACTTGAGTAACATCGCTAAGCAATGATAAAAGAACGAGAGAAAGAGTGCACATTTTAACCTTAAATCACAAAGTCTAATCAAACTACTATGCCTCATTATAAATTTGATTAAGTTGATGAGATGATGGCTCAAATTAAATCTGAAAAAGAATATAAAGATATTAAACTCGCGAACCAAAAAAGATCATTTGAATACGAAAAAGAACTAAAGCATTTAACAGAAAAACCAGAAATAGGCACTATTGACAAAAGCATTTATAATAAAGTAGAAGTTAAAGGTTATTAAAATGTAATATAACGTAAAGAATTAATTGAAAAATTAGAAAACGAATAGAAAGAAAGAGAGGATTATGTATTCGGTTTAAAAAACAAAAGCAAAATGCCAACTGTTCCCAAACCGTTCAATTTAACTGAAAGAATTGAAAACAAAGCAAACGAGTAAAAATCCATGAAAAAGAATGTTGGAATGAAACAAATTGTTGATGCAATTTTAAAAGTTGAGGTATGAGGTACACATAATGAGTTATTTCTGAAAGTATTATTATTTTGTTTTTTTATTGCGTTTACTACGATATGGTTGATGAGTTTTTCTATCAATCAAGGAAACATATGTCACACTATTAATATATTATTTACAAATATTAATATGTAACATAATTAGAGATGTATTTCTTTCATCCACATTTGTGTGTGATCCTGCTAATATAATGAATTGTAATAGCCAGCGACCAAATATATAACTAATTGACATTAAAATATTTATTATTATGATCTAAATCAAATTGTATGTTACTTTTGACTAAAATCGATTAATTGACTTACTTTTATTCTTCAATATTATGCATTAAATTGATAAAATATTTTGATTGGATCAATCAATTTTTTCACTCCGTTTTTTCTTTTAACCAATCAAATGTCGGAAATTCAAATGCCAGTTGAAACTCCAGAATAGCTTGATAAGCTCATGGAATTGACAATGGAATCTCACTTCGAGTTCCTTAAGCTTGACCAAAAGCAAGTTGACGAAATCTTTTTCCGTGCTTCCTTTGCTGCCAACAGCGCTCGTATCCCACTTGCTAAGATGGCTGTCGCTGATACCAACATCGGTGTCGTCGAAGACAAAGTTATCAAGAACAACTATGCCGCCGAATACATCTATAACAAGTATAAGCTTGAAAAGACTTGCGGTTTGATCTCTGAAGACAAAATCAACGGTCAATCTACTTATGCTGAACCACTCGGTATCTTAGCTGGTATCATCCCAACCACTAACCCAACTTCTACCACTATCTTCAAGGCCTTGATCGCCCTTAAGACACGTAACTGCATCATCTTCTCTCCCCACCCACGTGCCGCCGCTTCTACCATTGAAGCTGCTCGTATCGTTCGTGATGCTGCTATCGCTGCTGGTGCTCCAAAGAACTGCATTGGTTGGATCTCTAAGCCATCCATCGAACTTTCTGGTCTTTTAATGAAGCACAAACTTACCAGCTGCATCCTCGCCACTGGTGGTCCAGCCATGGTTACCGCTGCTTATAGCTCTGGTAAGCCAGCTCTCGGTGTCGGCCCAGGTAACAACTGCGCTATCATTGACGAACTTTGTGACATCAAGGACGCTGTCAGCTCTATCATCATTTCCAAGACTTTCGATAATGGTGTTATCTGCGCTTCTGAACAATCCATCGTTGTTGTTGACTCTGTTTACGAACAAGTCAAGGCTGAAATGCAATATCGTGGTTGCTATTTCTTGAATGCTGAAGAAACTGAAAAGGTTGGTAACTTCTGCCTCCCAATCAATCCAAAGACTGGTGTTTGCCAAATGAATCCAAACACCGTTGGTCGCCCAGCTAGAGAAATCGCTGAGAAGGCTGGATGTGTTATCCCAGCTGAACACGCCTGTAAGGTCATCGTTGGTGAAGCCGACTGGAAGCTTATGAGCCACAAGTACCCAATGGGTCTTGAAAAGCTCGCCCCAGTTCTCGGTATGTTCCGCGCTTCTGACTTCAAGCACGCCGTCGAAGTTGCCAAGACTGCCATCCACATGGCTGGTAAGGGTCACACTGCTTCTATCCACACTGCTTTCGAAGCCCAGGAAAGAATCGACTATTTCGCCCACACCATCCAAGCTGGTCGTCTCATCGTCAACCAACCATCCGCTCACGGTGGTATCGGTGATCTTTATAACTTCACCCTTGACCCAACCCTCACCATTGGTTGCGGTTCCCACGGTGGTAACTCCATCTCTGAAAACGTTGGTATCAAGCACTTACTTAACTACAAGAAGGTTGTTATCAAGAGAGAAAACTGCCTCTGGTTCAAGGCTCCACCAAAAGTTTACTTCAAGTACGGGTGCCTCCAGGAAGCTCTTAAGGAATTGTATGTCTTCAAGAGATGCTTCTTCATCACTGATAAGGTTCTCTTCGACTTGGGTTACACAGACTGGGTCATCAAGCCATTATAAGAAAAGGGTGTTAAATGCTCCATCTTCTTCGATGTTGCCCCAGACCCAGATCTTGCCTGCTGCGCTAAGTGCTTAAGCCTCGTTGAATCCTTCCAACCAGACTTATTCATCGCCCTCGGTGGTGGTTCCGCTATGGACCTCATGAAGATGGTTCGTTTGCAATACGAACATGGTGAAACTGACTTCGCTGGTCTCGCCCAACGTTTCATGGATATCCGTAAACGTATCTATGAGTTCCCAGAACTCCTTGACATGAAGAAGTGCAAGACCTATTCCGTCTGCATCCCAACCACCTCTGGTACCGGTTCCGAAGTTACTCCATTCGCCGTTATCACTGACGAAAAGCTCAAGGTCAAGTATCCACTTGCTGACTACATGCTCACCCCACAAATGGCCATTGTTGACTCCTCCTTAGCCATGACCATGCCACAATTCTTGACTGCCTGGACTGGTATTGACGCCCTCACCCACGCCATCGAATCTTATGTTTCTGTTCTTGCTACCGAATTCACTCAACCAATCTCCCTCCAAGCCATCAAGCTTATCTTCCAATACCTTGCTGAATCCGTCAATGAAAAGACCAAGAGATCCCGTGAAGCTATCCACCACGCCGCCACCCTCGCCGGTATGGCTTTCTCTAATGCCTTCCTCGGTATCAACCACAGCCTTGCCCACAAGCTCGGTCAAAAGTTCCATATCCCACACGGTCTTGCTAACGCCATCTGCCTTGTCCCAGTCATCAAGTATAACGCTACTGACGTCCCAACCAAGATGGGTTGCTTCCCACAATACAAGTACCCAATGGCTCTTTCCCGTTATGCTGAAATCGCTGATGCCTGCGGTTTCACTGAAAAGGGTCAAACCAACCAACAAAAGATGGAAATCCTTTGCGCTAAGGTCGATGAACTCTTGATCGCCTGCAAGGTTTCCAACAAGATCAAAGATTTCAGAAATGCTCCAAAGAAGGAAGACTACTTCGCAGCTCTTGAATATCTTGCTGAACAAGCTTTCGATGATCAATGTACTGGTGCTAACCCAAGATACCCACTTATCCCAGAGCTTAAGGCTATCTTTGAGACCCTCTATGAGTGAAATGGATGATTATAGTTAAATATAAGAATAAATATCAAATAAGACGATAGTATTTCTTAGATAGACCGGGACACTTCTAAGGTAACTTGACAGTCTCAACCTTATTTCGTCGTGATGGTGCCTTTAGAGCAACCTAATTTTTCTTATTTTCTCATTAATTATGATAATACAGGTATACTATCACTCAAATTTTAAGACAATGATATTTTCGTTTATTGTTTAATATTAAATTATATTTATTAAAACAAATCAAAAATTTCCACTTCAATCACATCACATATGTTCGATCTATGTAAAAGAGACGCCTCCTGGTTTATTAGTGCCTAAAAGAATGATATTGCTTCTATTGAAACAAAGTTAAACAAAAATATTGGAACTAGAGATTTCCGTCAAACTAAAATTGACGAAGGTATTATTAAAGGATTCACTGCTTTGCACTACGCTTGCTATAATGGTTGCATGGAAGTAGTAAAATTTCTTGTTCCCCATGAAATCGGCTTAATGACATAGAAAGAAGTGGCTATTCCAGCTCCAGGATTTTCTGATTGTGCCAAATATAAGTTAGTAGGTGGTTCTACATGCTTAACTATTGCACTGCTACGTGGCAAAGGAGAAGTTGTTAAATTTTTAATTAATCATTTAGAAACTAACAAAGAGGCTGCTGATCAAGTCATTGGTCATCTGGATGAAGAAAATTTATGTACCTATTTGATGGGAACTATATGCACATTCGACGAAGCTTTCAAATTTTTGAGAAATAAAACTTTCATTGATGCTGAGTTCTTTTTGTGCGCCACTGGTGATATGACCCCAGTTATGAATGCTGCATTTTTTGGTAGACCATATTTTGCTAAAATAATAACCGAATTATCGGAGGATCCCAAATATCAAGAAGGAATTTATAAAATGGCTCTCAATAGAGATTCTAGTGAAGCCACTTGTTTAGAATTAGCTCTTTTGGAAGTTGATTACAAAAAATATGGTTGCACACCAGAAGACAAGTAAGAAACTTATCAAATTTTGAAGAAACTTTGTATCAGAGCTGCTAATTTTGCCAAAAATGCCGATAAAAAGATATGGGCACCAGCCCTTCACACATTTACTTAAGGATTAAGTTTTGAACAAATTTTTGGAGCTGATGCCGTTCTTCACGCTGAAACTAAAGAAGTTGTTAGAAAAATAGACAACGTTAAAAAGGTTGAAGAAACTTCTTCTGATTCTGATTCCGATTCGGATGATTCTGAGTCTGAAGAGAAACAAAAACCAGCTGCTGCTAAACCGGTCCAACAAGCTAAACCAGTTGCTAAAAAAGAAGAATCCAGCGATGATAGTAGTGACGAATCCAGCTGAGATAATTTATAATTAATGCTTTATTAAAATTCGTTTACATCAATTGATATCCAGCTATATAATTAGAGATTAATTTCATTATTCAGAAGAAGGAAAACAATGCTAAATGTAATATTTAAACTGTATGATATTAACTAAACATTTGAAGTGTTATATATTTATTTGCAAGTTATTTAACATATAATAATCAATTCACTCCAATCTTTTCATAAATGCGTCTGAGACATAGTCGAGATTAGTTGCCTGCAGTGCATCGTCTTTTATAGCCACAACCCCATAATACTTTTAAACATTTCAATGCTAATTATTTTACAGCAAACTCGATTTTGGCATTACCTGAGCAGCAAGACTTAGAAGTATAGTCAAACGATAATATAACGGGTTAGTTACAAGAGTCATGCCAATTGATATATCAGCGGGATCATCTATTTCGCATTTTAGATCCTGTTAAGCAAGCTACACAAACTGCGTTTAATTATAGCATCGGATACAGATGTAATAGATTTGAAAGTTTAGAAAGTGCTATTAAATTTTTGAGAAAATAAGGTTAATTTTATAATAGATATTCTCAAATAGTCTTATCTTCCTTAAATATTAGACATTTTGATGTAAAACCAGTTAGTATATTTCCAACTAACCTTCAGAAAAGTCACGCTTATTGCAGACTATAATAAATATAACCAAAAAGTTTCTATTTACCTTCTGTGAATATTCTTTCTAACACATTAAAATTTTTATGTGTAAAGCAGTATGCAGAATTAATGACAAAATCGTTTCCAAATACACAAGTAAAATAACGATTTTTGTAAGCCATAGAATAAACAGAAGATCTATAGTCTGCTTTTAACAGTTTTTTATAAATTTCTAGTATCTTAACAGATTTCGATCGATCTGTTTATAAATAATAGTTTTTACAAGTAATTGATTATGTGTTCAAGTAATAACTATTTTATTTGTTTTTAATAAACAATTTTATTAATGATTACAATGGTATTGAAACTGTTATTAATATAAAATAGTAATTAGATTAATTAACTAACTTGGATAACTTTTATAAGCAAATAGCTAAAGATGTAGTTAAAAAAGAAGAGGAAGGTTTTGAAATTTCAGCTATGAAATAAACATTTGAAGCATAACTTAAAGAGAAATTGGTTGAGAAACAAACCCTTGTAGGCGCTTATCATCAACTAGTAATTTAAAATAAATAAATTATTTAACAAAAAGAAAATGAGAAGATGAAGTAGGAAGACCTATTTAGCGATTCATTGCGTTTGCTTAATCAAATTTCTCCAAAAATCACATTAAAAACTGATGAAGTAAAGTAAAATGGATTAATTCGTGATACAATTCTTAAAGACCATCAATCTTAAAAATTATAAATAGCAGAACTGGAGGAAAAAGCTTCATAACTAAGATTAAAAGTTTAGAAAAATGTTAAACAGTATGAACTCGAACAATAAAAATATAATTCAGAAACCTAAAAAATTCAGAAAACTAATTAACAACTTGCAATTACACAAAAGAAAAATGATGAAAATTTTGCCGTAAAATGGAGATAAGCTGCCGAATCTTAATATTAACAATTGAGTTTAAAACGCGACTTTTCGCAGATGTGGCAGGAAACAGTATAAATATGTTAGTAGTTGAATGTTGATCCAGGTCCTATCTTTAAACCAGTACTTAGAGAACAAATTAACCAATCTTTAAAACCTAAAGATCAATTGAGGAACGAAATTGATTGTATTTTCAATTAGTTCAAAACAAATCTGAACAATTTACATACTATTTTTGAGGAAATAAGACCTTCTGCTTTTGTTAAACTACAAGAAGATGAAGTCAAGAAACAAAAACTTTCATAAAGGTAAGAAGAACTTTTAACTCAATTCGAATAAATCAAATTATAACAGATTGAAATACGTTAATCTGTGGATTAGGGAGGGATTAATAATTAGAAATGGAAGTTAATTTCGTAGCCACGAACAGTTCAAATTATTGAGGAGCCTAAAGTAACTTCATAAATTTCCGCTTAGATGGAAAGAGTAATGGCTAGGAATGTTAGTGTTGGGCTAACAATTACAATTTCAGATTTAGTTAAATGGTTTGGAGGAGAAATACAAAACAATACAGGTTGGGTCGAGTGGCCATGGTGGGTAACGGTGGGTGAAAAACAAATATGAATATATAATAAATGAATATAAATTATTTCCTTCATTCATTCGCCTAACAAATCCTCATCACCTTCATCCATAATAAGCTATTAATTGATTTCATACCCTTAATCTATTTAACCAAATAATTGAACATAATTTGTTTTACTATAATAAACTGGTTAACCAGTAAATTCATTAAATTTGAAATCTATAACTAATTAATTCAATGCTTGCTGAATAACTTGATCCATATGCAATTTAGACTGTTCCAAAATTAGTTTAATTTCTTTAACAAAATCAATAACATATTAATTAGTTTAAATGATTTCCTTTAATAAGTCAATGTTAGATATTACTCCTTTTACATCAAACCTAATTATAAATTCAATACCTTTTTAGACTACATACTTAACCAGACCGCCATTTACAAGTTATTTCATCCCATCATCTTCGATATCATCAAGATTATCAATCCCCTTTGTAAGTTAGTTAATAAAATTGATTTCCATGATTGTCCAATTGTAAAACAACTTTAAAGCATCACCAGGTAATTTTTGTACTAGTTTTTCATCTTCATTAAGTAATTAAGTTACATGCATCTTGTTTTCCTCGACTGTAAATGTTTTAATGAACTGTAAACTTTAGCTATAAATTCTACGAGCATCTGTTGTGCTAGATTATTATTCTACTATTTTGGCTCGCAGTAACCAACTTAAATAATAGCTAGGATGATTCCTTTAAAATGTGAGTGTAATAGTATTCATCAGCTATTCCTATTTGGTTTCTATAGCAAAATTAACTAAAAACATGTATGCTTTATAGTTATTTTTATGAGTGTCTACACATAACTTGAACAAACGTTAGTAATTTTTGGTAGTGATATTAAATTCAGGTGGAATTTCTTATTAATTAGTATTCAACCTATAACGTTATGTCGCTAATTAATGTGTTGATTTAAAATGAATAAGATAATCTGCATAACAGTTTAACTGTGGAGCAAATGATTCTTGTATTGATCGTTCTAATTTCTCACGTAAGCGCGTTATCTTTTATATTTCAGTTTCAGTAAATGTATTAGTTTCTAAATACGATTTGTATTCTGGAATATACTGTTCTAAATAGTAGTCCACTGTATATGCTTTCATGTAAGTGAAGTGAAAATATGTTAATTTCATTCAATTGTAAATAAAATAGTAAATAGTAAAATAAAGCATTTTAATTCAACTCATTTAACAGCAACTACTAGCAATAAGCAGAAAAGCATAGCCCCGCAGGCTGCTAAGAGCATTTTCTATTCTCTGGTCCATGATTGTTGTGTTTATGGCACAGGGACGATTGCTTGTGATTACTTTCTAAAAGAAACTTCTTCAATGTATCTGTCTTCCTTGGCGGATTACATTGAACGAATCATATCGTTTAGTTTTTAGATGTCTTCAGTCATTTTGATTATTTGTTTGGCTTATTGATCAACAATATGTTGGTTTGTTACCTGATTATGTGCGATTGGTTGTATTTCTTCTACTTTTTCCATCACAGCTTTTTTAATTTCGCTAATTACTTCAACTATAGATTCCTTGATTTGCAGGTCTATTTTGCTCAAAATGGCGTCCACATTTTGTATTTCGAAGCGCTTCAAATCAGTGACTTATTTAACCTTGTATTTCTCGATAATTATTTGCTTTTCGTCTTCAGTTAAATCGATTTGTGGCATCTTGGCTTCAGTTTTAACAACTGTCGGCTGTGCAGCAGCCACTGGTTAGACAGCTGCCTTAGTTCCAATGTTAAAATCGAGGGCTGGTTTCTTTTCTTCTTCCTTGAACGGGGTAGCTGGTTTGTCTTCAGTTTTTAAGCCTAAAGTGAACGGCTTGGTTTCTTTCTTCTCGCTTGGAGTTGGGTTCTCGTCCTTCTTCTCTTCTGGTTTAGAGAAGCCAAATGCTGGTTTAGTTTCAGCTGGCTTAGCGTTACCTATGCTCAAACCGTTACCGAATCCTGTAGATGGCTTGACTTCAGCTGGCTTAGTTTCAGCTGGTTTCTCATCTGCTTTCGGGAAGCCAGGGAAAACTGGCTTAGTTTCTGCGGGTTTTGTCTCAGTTGGCTTGCTGAGTCCACCCAAGTTGAAACCGCCACCATTACCGAATCCAATACCAGCGGCCACTTTTGGAGCTTCAGTAGTTTTAGCACCAAGAGCTTCGTACTTTACTTCTTTCTTTTCTTCATCTTTTGGAGCACCAAATGTGGTTGCTGGTTTATTCATGGCAAATCCGTTGGCGGGGGCATTTCCAGCAGCATTACCGAATCCGGTTGGAGCGGTTACTGCTGGCTTCGCGTTACCAAAACCTACAGAAGGTCCGTTATTGGTTGGACCTGGAAAACCGTTAGCTGGTTGGAAAGCTGGCTTTTGAGCAGCATTTCCGAAACCCATCGCTGGAGCATTTGTAGTCGGTTGGGTTGCACCAAAACCGGTTGGTTTAGCGGTGACACCACCAAATCCCATTGATGGTTGTTGTAAGGCACCTGGAGCTGGGAAGCCGAAACCTATTTTAGGTGGAACTGTTGGATTATTAGACATCTTTTGAAAGTGGTGTGGAACATAAATTAAATGCTTATTTATATAATATATTGTATAAATATTTTAATCATTTATATTTAACTTATTCAATTATCATGACTCTGGAGTGTCACAAGCGTTTAATTTGAACTTATCATAGATAAGTTCAATATCTATGATCAATTTTTGCACAAAAATATCAACTTACTTTCATCAACAAATTATCAATACATTTAAATTTTAATTGAAATAGGCGTAAAAATAAGTTAAAAAGAATAAATAAGGTATGAAACAACAGCGACCTACCGTGTTTAAATAGAATATAGTTATTATACATAGTTATTATACAATACATCTAAATATACCAAGCATTGTAGTTCTTTAAACGATTTTAATTTGCATCCAACGTTTATTGATGCGTTTTTAAAACAATTGTCAGTATAATGCAGTTTTTGTGCGCTCATAATTAGATCACTCAGATTGTGGGTAGAGCATGACGCGAACTTGGGAACCGATGAATTGTGGGCAAAGGTTGCTGGTGAACTTGGCCTGGACGATACCGTTGTTACCGTGGATGCGGGTGATGGTACCATAGACGACCTTCTGGGACTTTGGGATGACCATGGCAACGCGCTTGTTGACGTAGTACTTAGCTTCCTGGGCAGATTCAACGTTGTTGATCTTGATGAGGGAGGTGCTGTGGTGGTGTTCTCTCATACCTTGCTTGAAAGCAACGAAGTTACCTTTAACAAATAAGCTATTCATTTCAGTACAAAGAAACGAAGTGGTGTGAAATGCCATTTAATTGTTAAATTATATTGAAATAGTTAAATAACCACCTCATGAAAATGTTAATATAATAATGTTGAAATATAATAATTTTAATACATTCACTGATTTTCAATATCTATTTTTGGTTATGGGCTTTATTATTTAATGCTTTCTGCGTGTATATCAACATCTGGTTGGTCTATTCTATTTTTCATGGTTTGTGTGAGAACGTCGTCGTCATCGTCTCCTCCGATGCTGCTTATGTCTTCGAGGTTTTGTTCCAGGTGCATTTTAGCGTTTTCTACTTCAAGTTTGGGCAGGTCGTTTTCGTAGTCGTCGTTTGCGATCATGGAGCTCATTTGTATTTTCTTTGCGGACACCACTCTTTTCTTGGTGGATTTGGATCTTTCTTCTCTGTTTACGAATAGGAAGCTGGTTGCTTGAGATTGTTCTTCTTGCTGTTTAATTTCTGGTTTGATTATTTTCCGCGGTTCGAATTCAATTTGCGATTTGACCCGGTTGCTCTTGAGTTCTGCCGGGTCTGTGACTGGCTCAGTTTTTTCCGCTCCACGCGAGGCCGTGCGTCGTTTTCCCTGCGATTTCTTCGTTTTGTCATCCAGCAGTTCTTGCTCGAGTAAATTCAGTTATGCCAGTTGTTCCTCGTCATTGTTCGTGGGCAGGTCGTCAAAGCGCGTTTTGGGGAGGGCCGAGGAGTACCGGGCCTTGTTCATAGAGGTCGGGTTTGAAACGTTCGCCGTTTTTGGTGACGGGGGTCTGTTGTAGTCAAAAATGTCTGCGTGAGAGTTCACGACGATTGGCTCAGCGTTTTGCAGCTCCGTTTTGCTGTTCAGGGACCTGAAGAAGTCATCGCGCGAGTGCGAGAGGTTCTGCGCCTGGATTACGAGCTCCTACAATTTCAAATGTTATTCGGAGAGCTCGTAGTCACGCTCGATTTGGTCGAGCTCTTGCAAATGTGATATATTGGACTCCAAGTTTATCCACTATGTTAACTGATTTCCGGGGCTGTACTGCGCGTACAACCCGAAAGCGGGTTTCGAATAGTACTTGCAGAGCACCGCGGCCGTGCGGAGCATCCAGAGCGGACCAAGTACAACCACCGCCTCGCAATTGTCCATTTAGTCGTTCATGGTTTGAATTAACTGGTCCTCGCCAATGCACTTCGTCTTCTTCTAAAACGCATCGTAAAAGAACATGTCAGAATTATGCGCATGCTGAATCAGCACATTCACAGACAAATTCAACTCGTGATTATTTACTATTTTTTACATCAACACAGAAGACATCTGATGCGCTATTATCATATGCTTCCTCTCCAAAGGAAAACTGTGCGGCTAGTACTAAACATAATCATATTTAAATGTTTACTTTATTTGTGGCAACTATGTAGTTCGCATAGCTAGCAGCCGAACAAGGGCATGAGTTTATTTGTTGGTTTATTTTACTATGTTTGAGAAGTATTAGTGATTGTTTAAAGTAAATGTCATATTACCCAATTAATTTATTTTATTATCAATATTTATTGAACATACAATGAGCATCAATTAATCATTACGCCGCAATTAACAATCTAGTATGGTTGCTATAAACTATTCGTCTACTTACTATACTTAATTATTATTTTAACTTCCACAGCCCATTGAGATGTGTAAATATGATAATTACATTTATATTATATATTTAACGATATTATATCATAATCCACTTCAATATTATTAACTATAACTTTTGGGTTTCTAATATCATATTATTTTAACAATAACTTTGCATGATATAATTATTGAATATCAAAATACAACTATTTTTATTTTACTTTTATAATATGCTGAATATTTAAGTAACAACAGATTATGAAAAATCAATATATTTAACTTACGATAAGTAACTTAACTTTACGATAATCAATGAATGACTATAATAAATTACTTAAAAATCATGTAATTACAACAAAACTACAAAATATTATATATTTATATGAATACTTTTTGACTGCATATTGAATTGAACATGCAAGATTAATACGCAAAATCGGTTACTAAATACATATGATTAGGTAATCATTCGTCTTAAAATTAATCAAAAGTTTATCACTTTTACTTATCAATTTGTTCTCTTAAGTTTCTTGATAAATGCAAAATTTGATATTCTCTGCAGCTTAAATTTTCCTTAAGCTGCTTATTTTCAACTTTTAGTTATTCAGTTTACTCGTTCAAAAGTTTATACTCATTTTAGGCTTCTATTAATTCATTTTTAATAGCAACAAGAGATCGCATGACTGCAACTAATTCCTTATTATCGGTGCTTTTACTGTTTACAATTTGCTCCAAGTTCTCAATTTTCTTATTTAGCGTCTCGACGTTAGCCATAAATTAATTGAAGTGGCACAAATAGTAAAAATCGTACTATATTATATATTTAATGTACATATTTATCTAAAGATTGATTGAATGAATAGGATCATGAAAGATTAGATACAAGCAGTTTGTTAATTATATATTGGGTAATAATTTCAAGAAACGATCCAACTTTATATTAGTCTGCTTAAGTACAGAAAGAAAATAAACGAAAATAACACAAACATAATCTCGTATAGATTCGTTGTATATAGGTATAAAAATCACTCGAAATTCTATCATGGTGTTAATATAGAGAAAACCGACTTCTTGAATCACAAATAATGGTATACAGTAATTTATGATTTTCTTAGTGTAACAAAAAACTTTGACGCGAAACTTAGACTCTCACACACCCAGGTTTCCACTTTCTAAACGGGCTATATACTATATATATTACTTGATTATGTTAAAATACCTAATATATACGCACTTCATAAATTTTGACGCTATAATTATATTGCAGTTAAAGTTGTTAATAATGTTATATTAGAAAATGGTGCTGTTAAATAAATGCATTACACTGTCTTTCGTACTGGTCCATCCATTTTCTCTCAAATAATATTTTTTTCTAACTGATATAGGAGCGAAATAGGTGTTATTAAATATTTTTTGTATTGTAATGTTTTGAATTACAACACTATTAAACCAGTAGACGTATACTTGGATAATTTGCCTCTATTTTTAGGTTAGCATTTTCATTTATATGTATAGAAATATTACGTTATAATATTATATATTTATAAAGATTGAAACGAATTGGTGTCCCACTTCTCAACCCAATCATGGCAGATTTTGATCCTTTTGCAGATATAATGGCTCCAACTAACCCAGCACCAGCTGCAGTTTAAGAGCCATTACAAGAGCCAGTATAGGAAAATGTTTAACAACCAGTGATTGAATAACCAGCTTAACAATAACAAGCAGCTAAGGATGATTTTGCTGACCTTATGCAAGAACAACCCGCCAAACCAGAAGAAGCTTAAGAAGAATAAAAGCAAGATTTATTTGGTTCAGTAGCAAAGGAATAAGACTTACCACAGGACCACAAAGATGTTGACAGATATAATGAGTTACTTATGAAATATGAACGCCATCTTTTAAGCAGAGAAAACGAACAAAAAGCTGCAGTCAACGGACTATAATAAATAGCTGCGGAATACAGAGGCGATTGGTAATAGAAAGCTGACAAAGAAGCTGAGAAGGCTGTTGAAAACTAAAAACGTGAATGGGAAGAAATGCAAAAAATGGTCAACGACGATAAAGTTGGTAGTTGGTAAAAGATTGGCAAACTGGCTGGATCTGGAGAAGGCAGAATCTTTGAAGTTCTCAAAGCTAAAATTTAGGATGAGGAAGAAAAAGAAGAGAAGAAAGAATGAGCACAAGTTATCAACAACGCAAAAATAGCCCTATATTCAAACAATTAAGAAGAAACAGAAATGGTTAATAAATACCATATCATAAATAAATATAACAATATTATAATAAATAAGCTTGTAATTGTATTCATCATATTAAAAGAATAATTACGTAGTATAATTATTATTTACAAAATTAATGTTCTCACTTAGAGGTAAACTTTTGGTCTTAAACAGCAAGTAATTCGACATCGAAGATTAAATCGCTCTTTGGTGGGATATCAGCGCCAGCACCGTGTTCACCATAAGCTAATTAGTATGGGATGGTTAACTTAGCACGTTCACCAACTGTCATCTTGAGGAAGGATTGATCCCAACCTGTGATAACTTGACCGACACCAACGGTGAATTCGAATGGTTCGTTTCTATCTCTGGATGAGTCGAACTTCTTTCCGTTTTTAAGAGTTCCGGTATAGTGAGCAGTAACGAGTTAACCTGGTTTGGGGAATGTGACACCGTCACCTTGCTTAAGAATTTCTTTCTTAACTTCTGGGACAACTGGTGTTGGAATTTTAGCGATTTAACGTTAGATGTTCTTTGGGAGTTTTTGTGGCATTAGATTAGAGGAGAAGTGGCTAATTTAATTATTTTGCATATAATTATAACAGTAACGTTTATTTTTAATTGAAATTAAATGAAGTAAAATATTGCTAAATATTAAACAACTAATCAGCTGTTAGCATTAAATAACTGCTCTCAGCACAATTCATTCACTAATCATTTCAAACATCACTCAACATCGCTGTCATCGTCACCACCCTCACCTTCAAGATTAAGGGAAAGATCCTTGAACTTTAAAAATTAAGCTCTATCAACGCCAAAGACTTCGTGAACACATTCTTTAGTCAATTTTGCGAAAATATTGATAGCTTTCATTCTATTATTTCCTAAACCACAGAACAACATAAAGCCGGATTTGTCAATACCGAACTCAGCACTGAAACATGGTTCACTGATGTTAAATTCAGTGACTGGAACCAATTAGTTATCAACACACTTCAATACTTTAATGTCGTGACTTTCTGGAGAACCTGCAACAATTAAGTTAGCTCTTGTAGTTAAGGCTGTTATTGGGACATCCTTATAAATTTAAACTATTTACAAAACTTTCTCTTGTAAAATGTCAACTAAAGCTAAATAACCATCCTCAGTAGTAGCTAAAAGTAAATCACCAAAGAATCTGACTTATTCAATATTTTTACCAATATTGACTTGTTTGATAAAATCTAATTGTTAAGTAAAATCAAATAGCTTTATTGATTGATCAGCTAATCCGCTTGTTATAAACGTTTGCTCTTTAGTTTCACAGAATAAAATATTATTAATTCCACCTACGTGAACATTTTCCAAGGTAGTCAAGCAAGATAAACCTGCTAAGTCCCAAAACTTAACACTAGCATCGCTAGAGCATGTAGCAATAATATTTGGATGAAGTTATGACCAAGTTGATCCAATAACATCACCTTTGTGGCCGATTGGATTATTGATTTAAGTTTGAGTCTTCTTAATATACTTTCCTTAAGCAAGAACACAATCTGGTCTTATTTGATCCATTTCATTGAGATTATAAATTTCAATTTCGGATGAAAAGCCAGTAATTGCTATATAAGCACCCTCAGCTCTTTCTGATTATGGTGTGAATGCAAATGATGTTGCGGAAAGTGGAAGGAATGGAAGTTCCATTCCATGATGGAAGAAAAATTCTTGATGAACTGGGTTGTATACAATCATATCAACAGAACCTAAATGACCTGCTCTGCAGCAACACATAACTGTGTCTTCTTCATCAAGTTAAAACATTTCAATTGAATCATCAGATGCTTCAATTATCGCTTTATACTTTGGTGCTGCGTTTTCAGGATCATTCAATTCTTCCAAGTCTTCTTTGGTTTATTTGTAGGCTTTTGGAACTCTATCTAATTTCTACTGAACAATTGAAATAGAAGTAATCATTTCTTGTGGTGGAGTGAATATTTATATTTTTGTTATAATAATTAATTTAATAATATATTATTACCACTTCTTAATATTTTTAAATTGTATCACTGGGCTATGAACATCTCGATAGCTTCACCTTTGTATAAATCATACTCTTCAGGAACGGTTACTTCTTTGCCTTCATAGTAACCATACAATTTAACAGATTTTTGACAGATTTTTTCACAGAAAGCTCTTACATGTTATAGCTTCATACCCTACATAAGGTATATTCTTATACATTCTGCCTCTTCATCTCCCCACACTATTTTTACGGTTGTAAATCTATATGGTGCCTTCAATGGATACATTTCTTAATATATATGTTCTTTATCACCTATCATTTCTACATATACGTAAAATTATTGTTTAAACATTTTTTGGGTGAATTTTAATTCATTTTTCATATGAATTGTGGAATTAAATAACTAAAACAACTTTCTTTCATTGTTGTACTAAGCTGCCTTTTCAGTATCTAAATAGAAAAATCTTAAATCTACAATTGCTTTGTCCAGATGTTAAAACTGTTTGAATTAAAGTCTAGCAGCTCCCTATAATGAAAATCGATCCCAAAGTTTTTTGAGTTGATCTTACTCTTCATAAATAGTTTAATGTTGTGATATTTAAAAGTTGTTGTAGACATCGTTCTCATGGTTTAATATAAATTAAAATGCATTTTTCTATTCTGTTTAGTTATATGTAAACTGTAAAATCAAATAGTGTTGTTGCATAACGTCAAATGATGATTTATATTGGGATGCTTTGGCAAATATTTTATCAAGTGTAAAATTCGAAAAGTCTTCTTTGGATTATATCAATGATAGTAATGGTTTGAATTGAGTTTTTCCTGCATGTGATACTTTTTGTACTATTTTTAAACTAAATCCTAAATCAGAATCACCGATGTAATTTTCTGATATTTGTACGAGTTTTTTAACAGTTTCTTACTTTCTATGTCTTTTTGAGTATACCTGAGTTGCGTTATGGTCAAAGATGTCAACTTGGTATCCTTCTTGTAATTCTGAGAGGTATTGTTGAATTGCTGATTTACTTTCAAGTTCTTTAGCTGTTGTCTCTATTGGTTTTCCAACGATGAGTGGGCAGAAGTTTTTGCTCAATTGTGAGCCAATTATTTCATAATAGTAACTGTCTCCTTGAATCAGTTCAACTACATGTTCAACGTCAGATTGTTTTTCATTTAGTAAAAAGTAGTCCTAATTTACATTCTTCTCATAAATAAGTATTTTTGAAACGAAATCTGCGAGTTCTGGAACATTTTCTCCGAGGAGTGACATTCCAATTGCAGTTTTGATAACGGCCACATTAACAACGTTTTGTTGTCCGACGAACAGTTGAGAAGCAACTTTGATCGCTTATTCGTTTATTTTAACAACGTTCTAGTCGTAAGTTCTGATGTCCTGATCGAATCCGATTCGGGCAACTCTAAGATACTGTGAGTGGAAGTCGTATGGCTCCTCAGTTTCAAATTCGACAAAGATATACGTTTTCTGCTTGAACTCAGTCAGATTGTTCTGGAGCGGTTCGTCAGCGTTGAAATTGTTGAATATCTCGTACTCGCGTTAGAGCTCAGCTTCGGCGTAAGTTCTCCTAGCTGGGATTTTCTAAACTGAAAACTTTGCGAGTGAAGGAACGGTATAACCTTTATCGGTTAATCTTTGACAAAATAGTTGCATCAGCTACTCGCCAGATTTTCTATAGTCAAAGTCAATTTTTTCAAGCAATATCTGATTGTTTTAGTACGTAAATAAACAGTTTCTAGCTCTGCCATCAGTTATATTGCTTAAAATACAAGCCTCAAAGCGCATTAGAATCTCTAGCTGCTCGGTATTGTCCTATTCAATACTCTCGTTAACTGTTTTTGAACTCGCAACAGGTTCCTGTTGCATATGCATTGACGATAAGACATTTTCATAAAAGTACATATAGCCAGTATTGCCAAAACCAGTCATCTTTTTAATTCCTTCCTCTTCCTCATCTAGTTTATCTGCCTTGCCTGCAATATACTATAACGTATTAGTTGGTTTTTTAATATCATAAAACGCTTCATCATTTGCTTCAAATAATTTTAGCTTAAACTACTAATTGTCTAACTAATATTTATTGTGCAATGTGTAATAATGTCCTGAATTGATAGAACCAACATGGCACACAATAGAACTTAAAATGTACAAACCTTTCGGTATTTCTAAATCGATTAAAGGAACTTAGTAATACAAATTATTTACATGTGCATCTGTGTAACAATCTACAGAACCATTTGGATAACTTTCAAATACATAATCCAAATACTCTTAATCATTCATTATCAGTGATTACACTGTTTTTGAAGTAATTGAACCTTTGTTCAAAATAATTTGACCATTTATTACTGTAAAATAAGCCCAAGGCATCATTAAAACACGTATATACTCTAAAAGTCTATGTAATTTTTGTTCTGATGGTTAGTAATCATCATTTGTACAAAATTGTAAATAATTTGCTTTTTAAATGAATGTGAAATCTAATGCGACAGGACAATTGACAGGAGACGAATCTTTTTTATATTCATCAGCCATCATATCGTATCCAAATCGTTATAAGGACATTACAGCAACCAATGGTATATGTGATATTCTGATAAGTTTAAGAGCCGTAGCTATTTGTTAGCATTTTTCACATTTATATCCATCGATCAACTCAGGTGCAAGAAGTTGCATTAAACACTAAAAGAAGTCATTTCGAATTGGCATCATAAAATCAGTAAACGGAACATTGTTTTCAGAAATATTTCCACAGTGTGTACACACTATCATTTGAATATTTTAACCTTCAAATATTTATTAGTATAATTCTTTTGATGTGGTTTTGGACTTTGGTTCTTGAGCAGATATTTTATCCATATGGTCTATCAACTTTTTAAGCAATTCATTTGCATCTTCTTAAATCATCATATCTCTTTTGCTCATTCCAAGCGAATGACAAAATGTCATTGTATTTAGTGAAGGTCTGATTGATTTATTCATTAGTGTAAATAATAATTTTAAAGCACCTATTATTGATTTAGATTCTTACTACATTTTTTCAGTAGGTGGTTCTATCAATAGTTACTCAACTAATGAATTTTCAATTGGCGATTGAAGAACTCCATATCGATATGGAGTTGTATGATAAAGAGCTTAAATTGTAGAGTTTAAATAACACGTCGCACCGTTATTGTTTAAACCTCTAAATGGTTACATTTGAAAAGAAGTGGTAAAGTGCAATCTATACTTTATAATAATATGATGTGTGAAATTATTATGCAGGTTCATTCATCATTTAGATGATTTATATCTTGTAAATTAATAAAATACCTAGTTTACAGTTATTTATAAATTAACGACTCAATTTCACTTATTACCAAATCTACCACCCTGGCTTTGTCCACCAAATCTATTTCCACCTTGGTTGTTTCCTCCGAACCGGCCACCTTGACTTCCGCCGAATCTGTCACCACCTTGTGGTCTATCTCCGCCTTGTCTGTCGCCTCCAAATCTGTTACCGCCTTAGCTATTACCACCGAATCTGTTGTCTGGACCTCTGTTGAATGGTTTTTTGTCAAATCTTTGTGGAGCGCCTCTTTGAACTCTGCCTTTGCTATCATCCTTTTTCTCCTTGTGGGCTCTCTTGACAACCACAACTGGTTTGAAACGTTCAACTGGAATCAATTGACCCATTCTGATACCAAATGAAGTATTGGAAGAGATTTTTTCAACGTTGTATCCATCAACACCCTTGAAAGCAATGTAAAATTGCATGAGGGGACCAAAAACTTCTTCAATCTTGCCAATTGGCTTTTCAGATTTATCATATACAAATGAATTGAATTTTGGTACCAATTTGTTATCAGCACATTTGCAAACAGCCAAGTTCTGTTTCTTATCGTAGCAGATATGCATAAAACTAAGAGTGAACTGGACAGCGCCGGTTTCTTCTTTTCTTTCTTAACCTCTGTATGACATTAAGTAAAGTGGTAATAAAATAATAGTATTAATTGTATATTTTAATTTATAATATTTTTCGCTCCGCCTCTCTGTCACATGAAATATAAGAACGATGTTCACATTCACAACGACAAAAACCTCGAAAACTCTTGGGCTGAGTCTGCATTTTAGTACGCAGAGTCATTTGAGAAATTGATATTCAAAACTGAGGAGGGAAAGTTAAAAGCGTTCCGATTCACCGCCAACGACGATAAAATATTCGATAAATACAAAAAGCTGTTCCCAAAGGTTAAAGTGGACGTTCTCAACGTTGACGAGCTCAAGTCCCAGGCCAACAAATCAAAGTGGTACGAATTCCTTGAAGCTAACAAACACATCGTTAAGGAATATAACCTCGGAACCCTCATCAGAATCAACTCTCAGGAGAAGTTCGGCCCACAAAACTCAGTCGTCGTTCCCAGACTCCAGTACTACTGCATCGAACTCCAAAGATTCAGAGAGGGATTCAACCAACAATTCAAAGCCAAGTTCCAACAAGACGTCAAAGTTGAAGAAAACGTTGACCTATAAGAACAACCGGCTGCACAAACGGACGAGATGAACGCACTCCTCAAAAAGGTTGAAAACTTGATAGATACTAACAAATCCATAGATAAGAAGTGATTTTGGATTATTATTTCCACTGAGACGATCATATACAGACACCTAACACATTATATGCTGCTTTTAGAAGCATCTTACAAACTATGTTACCCATTTGCGAATGTGTTAAAACGAGCATTAATTCCATTCATATTATCACTATTGAGTAAGAATTCTGCTTTAATTAGTACCAAAAATACGTTATTAAGTCAACACATATACGTATACCTTTTATCAATAAGGGGTCTGTATTCGAGGTAAAGTATTTTGAACACACTAGCTTCATATTGAATACTTGATGATGATACTAAGTTGTAACATATCGATATAAATAAATACTATCACACGAAAATCACTCCACGTCAAAAGATGTCTTAAAACCCACCAAAAATTGGTTTCGGCTTCCCAGCTCCAGGCGGCTTACAACAACCTTCGATGGGATTTGGTAATGCTACCGCTAAACCAACCGGTTTTGGTGCAGCCCCACCGATTACAAATGCTCCAGCAATGGGTTTCGGAAATGTTGTTCAGAAGCCTGCTTTCCAACCAGCCAACGCTTTCCCAGGTCCAACCAATAACGGACCTGCTATCGGCTTTGGTAACACGAAGCCAGCAGTAACCGCTCCAACTGGGTTCGGTAACGCTGCTGGAAATGCCCCCGCCGGCGGATTTGCTATGAATAAACCAGCAACCACATTTGGTGCTCCAAAGGAGGAAGAAAAGAAAGAAGTAAAGTACGAAGCCCTTGGTGCTAAAACTACTGACGCTCCAAAAGTTGCCGCTGGCACTGAATTCGGCAATGGTGGCGGTTTCAACTTGGGTGGACTCAACAAGCCAGCTGAGACAAAACCCGCAGAAACTAAGCCAGTTTTCCCTGGCTTCCCGAAAGCAGAAGAGAAGAAAAATGAGAATTTAACGTCAATCTAGAATAAAGAAACAGATCTATCACACAATCCGTTTTTACCAGTTAAATCTGAAGACAACCCAGTTAATCAACGCGAATTAGATCCAATTTAAGAAAAACATAAAGAAGCGAGCAAAGTTGAATAAGGTAAAGATTAAAACGAAAAGAATACTGGCTTTGGCATTCAAAAATAAGTATTTAATGCTGAAACTTTATAATTTAAGAATGAAAAAATGGATAGCAAAAAGCTGGCACAACAACACACAAATGAGTAAATAGAGAAATAGGACAAGCCAGTTTTAGAAATAAAATTCAATAAAGGTCTTGATATTAGCACTAAATATAAAGAACAGTGTGTATGTTTTAACAATTATTAAATCGTGTCTCCTAAATTACTTCAAGAATATTTTAATGTTTTGAAAATCTCATATTAGATAAAATAATTATTAAATAGCTCATTATTGTTGACTTTTAATTAATTTAGCAACTACGAAAATGATAATTTATATGTTGTAATAAAATAATAGTAATAGTCGAAAATTACATTAATATAATTAATTAATAGAAAAATTAATTAATTAAACATAATGTAGGATGCTATAGATATTAATAATCCAAAATCTATTGTGTAATAATAACTTCCACCATTTTCTATGAAAGTTAATGGAATTATAATTGCAAACACTTTATAATTGGTTTTATAATTTTTAGCAGAATAAACCATGTTTTTGGTTGTGTAAGTGCCAATTAATGATTGTCTGTCGCCGTTTGTAAACAATACAGAATTCTATAACTTACAAAAAACTTTTAAAGTGATAATCATGTGGGCTGATACAGAAACAATAACTTTATTCATTTCATAAAAGTCTGTAAAAACGCATGAAATATCAACTCTTAACGGTATTGTAAATGTTGAACCATTGCATACAAACGAAATTTATAATTTATTCAATCTGGAATCTCGTTAATCTAATGAAACTAACACTATAAACATTTCCGCGCAAGGCATGTATCCACCTGTCTAAAATAACATGAAAGTTAAGTATTATACAAATAAAGAATCTGTTTTGCAAATCGTTAAAGATACCATTTAGTCCGGCCAAGAATACATAAGACACGATATATTGTTCATAAACTTGTAGGATGTAACCCAAGCCAAAGCAATGTTTGACTGCTCAATACTTCAGTTTAACTTCATTTGCTTCAACATCAACAAATCAGTCCTAAATAATCTAATCAGTCAGTTCCCTATGAATTTGAAGGTGATTGAGAAATCCGAAGACGAATTTGTAAACGTTTTAATTGGAGAGGACGTTTTGAAGCCATAATTTTACAACATAAAACTGGATGATGTTGAACTTTCTCCCAAAAAGGAGCAGTTTTAACTTTCTGAAGAAATAAACAGTGAGAAATTTGCCGATCACTTGAAATTGTGCACTGACTGGTTAAAATAAGTAAAGAAATACCAGTTCAGCATTAATTTACCGCTCACAATTTAAGGAGAAAGTTTTGACACAATCGCGGAAGAAATAGAACTACTGATTCAAAAGAGCAAACTCATAAAGAACAATACCGAAATCAACAAGTGCGTGCTTAATGGAATCGCAGCACTTGTTGAAGAATGGATTCAGCTGCTGAAAAGGTAAGAATGAAAGTACTAAATTATAGGTTATAAATAATAGTCTATAATGATTACTATAACAGTAGTACTGTGTGTAATTTTTGTAATTTTATCAACAATACTAAGGCTCAAATACTTGCTGCCACAAACTGATCTCTGAATAGCCTTCAGGCAACCTGACTTAGTTCGACTTTAACTGGTTATTTTTGTAATTATCTTCAGGATGTACTCTTAGGAGCTGTATAAGTGACTAAATTAAGAGTGGTAACATAGTAAAAATATACTTTACATAATTTGTTATAATACATTTTGTAGACAACTTATATAAACAATATTCACTCCACAAAAATGTCTTTTAATCCATATTCTCAAAAGTTACCTTATCCGACTTAACCAAAAATTGGTTTCGGCTTCCCAGCTCCAGGCGGCTTACAACAACCTTCGATGGGATTTGGTAATGCTACCGCTAAACCAACCGGTTTTGGTGCAGCCCCACCGATTACAAATGCTCCAGCAATGGGTTTCGGAAATGTTGTTCAGAAGCCTGCTTTCCAACCAGCCAACGCTTTCCCAGGTCCAACCAATAACGGACCTGCTATCGGCTTTGGTAACACGAAGCCAGCAGTAACCGCTCCAACTGGGTTCGGTAACGCTGCTGGAAATGCCCCCGCCGGCGGATTTGCTATGAATAAACCAGCAACCACATTTGGTGCTCCAAAGGAGGAAGAAAAGAAAGAAGTAAAGTACGAAGCCCTTGGTGCTAAAACTACTGACGCTCCAAAAGTTGCCGCTGGCACTGAATTCGGCAATGGTGGCGGTTTCAACTTGGGTGGACTCAACAAGCCAGCTGAGACAAAACCCGCAGAAACTAAGCCAGTTTTCCCTGGCTTCCCGAAAGCAGAAGAGAAGAAAAATGAGAATTTAACGTCAATCTAGAATAAAGAAACAGATCTATCACACAATCCGTTTTTACCAGTTAAATCTGAAGACAACCCAGTTAATCAACGCGAATTAGATCCAATTTAAGAAAAACATAAAGAAGCGAGCAAAGTTGAATAAGGTAAAGATTAAAACGAAAAGAATACTGGCTTTGGCATTCAAAAATAAGTATTTAATGCTGAAACTTTATAATTTAAGAATGAAAAAATGGATAGCAAAAAGCTGGCACAACAACACACAAATGAGTAAATAGAGAAATAGGACAAGCCAGTTTTAGAAATAAAATTCAATAAAGGTCTTGATATTAGCACTAAATATAAAGAACAGTGTGTATGTTTTAACAATTATTAAATCGTGTCTCCTAAATTACTTCAAGAATATTTTAATGTTTTGAAAATCTCATATTAGATAAAATAATTATTAAATAGCTCATTATTGTTGACTTTTAATTAATTTAGCAACTACGAAAATGATAATTTATATGTTGTAATAAAATAATAGTAATAGTCGAAAATTACATTAATATAATTAATTAATAGAAAAATTAATTAATTAAACATAATGTAGGATGCTATAGATATTAATAATCCAAAATCTATTGTGTAATAATAACTTCCACCATTTTCTATGAAAGTTAATGGAATTATAATTGCAAACACTTTATAATTGGTTTTATAATTTTTAGCAGAATAAACCATGTTTTTGGTTGTGTAAGTGCCAATTAATGATTGTCTGTCGCCGTTTGTAAACAATACAGAATTCTATAACTTACAAAAAACTTTTAAAGTGATAATCATGTGGGCTGATACAGAAACAATAACTTTATTCATTTCATAAAAGTCTGTAAAAACGCATGAAATATCAACTCTTAACGGTATTGTAAATGTTGAACCATTGCATACAAACGAAATTTATAATTTATTCAATCTGGAATCTCGTTAATCTAATGAAACTAACACTATAAACATTTCCGCGCAAGGCATGTATCCACCTGTCTAAAATAACATGAAAGTTAAGTATTATACAAATAAAGAATCTGTTTTGCAAATCGTTAAAGATACCATTTAGTCCGGCCAAGAATACATAAGACACGATATATTGTTCATAAACTTGTAGGATGTAACCCAAGCCAAAGCAATGTTTGACTGCTCAATACTTCAGTTTAACTTCATTTGCTTCAACATCAACAAATCAGTCCTAAATAATCTAATCAGTCAGTTCCCTATGAATTTGAAGGTGATTGAGAAATCCGAAGACGAATTTGTAAACGTTTTAATTGGAGAGGACGTTTTGAAGCCATAATTTTACAACATAAAACTGGATGATGTTGAACTTTCTCCCAAAAAGGAGCAGTTTTAACTTTCTGAAGAAATAAACAGTGAGAAATTTGCCGATCACTTGAAATTGTGCACTGACTGGTTAAAATAAGTAAAGAAATACCAGTTCAGCATTAATTTACCGCTCACAATTTAAGGAGAAAGTTTTGACACAATCGCGGAAGAAATAGAACTACTGATTCAAAAGAGCAAACTCATAAAGAACAATACCGAAATCAACAAGTGCGTGCTTAATGGAATCGCAGCACTTGTTGAAGAATGGATTCAGCTGCTGAAAAGGTAAGAATGAAAGTACTAAATTATAGGTTATAAATAATAGTCTATAATGATTACTATAACAGTAGTACTGTGTGTAATTTTTGTAATTTTATCAACAATACTAAGGCTCAAATACTTGCTATATATTTGTTTCTTATTGATCATTGGTTTAGAAAGGAAAGGAAATGTGACGATCAGAGAAAAAGGGTCAGTATAGAAAGGATCAGTATAGACGTAATTTATGGTGTAATGTTTTCTATATTGATTCAAAATGTACAATATTTGTATTTTAAGAAAATTATCATCGTATACAAATACAATAAACATGAAACGAATATTAAAAATAAAAGTCATAATTGGGTACTGCAGACTCTCGAAGATAGTACTCACCCCAAAACTCGGTTAAAGTACTCGGTCACTTAATGTCTTCAAAATTAGACTATTAACGAAAAGTGATGAACGATATTGGATTACACACTATTCCAAAACACAAAACTTAATATGTCACTATAATCAAAGTGGTTAAACATATTACAATTTAATTACCACCTCACACAGTGAAAAATAATATTATCGTGTTAAGATTTGAATTTTAATATAACTTATTTTAATCATTAACTAGTAATATCAAGCGATAGAATAGAATCTCGCATTTCAATATATAAGATTTGGTATTCTCATCTCAGTTAATGTCTTTCAGTTTTCGGTTAATGAACTATTTTAGATCTAAACCTCTCACTTATAGTACAAAGTCTCTCAAAAGACATTAAGTGATTCTAAGATAGGTCATTAAGTGAGTTTGAGGGTGAGTACTATCTTCGAGAGTCTGCAGTACATTTTTTTTATCAATTGGTAAATTATTATTGTTCGTATTGTACTATTAAATAAATATTTTTAACTTCACACCTAATCCAAATGATTTCAATTTTTGTATTAAGTTAGCCACCAATAGTATTTTTGCATGGCTTTAACAGCAATGCGTCCCTTATGGATTTGGCGGTGAATATTACAAAACAATAAATCCCCGGTGTGTATGCAGTGTCTTGTGAGATTGGCAATGGTGTGCCTGATTCCATTTTCACTGATCTCTTTTGGCAGCTTGAGTAGTTCAAAATTTGCATTATGAATGATCCGCATCTTCAGAATGGTTTTATTGGTGTTGGTCATTCGATGGGTGCGTATTTGATGCGTGGTTATTTGTAGAATCGCACTTCAGATTTGCCGCGCATGATTCGGTTCATTTCGGTTGCTGGTCCGATGGCAGGCGAGTTTTGCGGGATTAAGTCTTCCTGTAATGAGTTGTGGGACGCGATGAAGCTCATGGACAGCGCTGAGCTCGCCTACTCCAATTTCGTGCAGAAGCACTTCAGCCTGAGTAATTTCTGGAGGGATCCGTACGAACCGAGGGCGTTCATCGAAGCGAAAACGCACCTCTCATATCTGGACAATGAAGTGGAGCACAACGAATTATTTAAGGAGAATTTTTGCTCGGCCGAACTTATCGTTCTCTTCGGCTCATAAAATGATGGAATAATAGTTCCTTACTAGAGCTCCTTCTTCGGGCAGTACGAAAACGGTGACGACGGTTAAGTAAGTGACATGCAGGACAGGGACGTGTACAAATACGACAAATTCGGGCTGAAAACGATGCACTAGCAAGGAAAGCTCATCATGGTGGAAACAAGCTACAAGCACACAGAATACTTCCACAGCGTTAAATTTTTGAGCGTTGAACTCATCAAATGGATCAAAACAGACGAGTGAAAGTAACTATAAAAAATTATATTTTATGGCTTTCAACTTGTAAATAATACATCATTCAACATACAGTAAATAATAATTTTTATTGTTCTTTAAATCAACATATTATCAATTATATGTTAAAATATATTTGTCCGCTCCACTCGCAATTCTCAAATGTAAGCGCCAATATCTCCAGGATTATTAAGAATGAGCTAATTATAAAGTCGTCTCACATAAGTTACAGATCAATCAAAAACTGAACGAGACAAATTACGAAAAGACATAGATATAACAGTTAAAAGCATTGAAGATATATTATAACGAAACTAATAGCTGGATCGAAACAGGTTTGCTAATATAAAAGACGTATTCACATAAATATTTGATGGCTTGAGTAAATAATAAATAACACGTGATACATTGGATCAAAAATCAACAAACGATATTCTTATATTTGAAAATGGTTTTGTAATGAATCACTAAATAGAAAAATAGCACTTACGAGATTTAGAAGAAAAAATGTTCAATATGGTCTCAGAAAAAGCTCTTGAGTTTAAACAAATGTAGTAACAAGAAAATCTTTATTTGTTTTAAAACATAGATGAACTAAAATAAGAAATAGCCACAAAATTAAATGATATTACATAATCAATGAACGAAGAAAAAATAGAAAACAATAAAAAACTTGATGAAATTGAATTATATATGAAACAATCTTGTTAACATGTTAAAGATTTGTTTGCCCAAGAACGAAAAGATCGATTATAAGGTACTGATGAAGCGTATGCTTCACTAACAGTTATGGTTAATAGAATGCAGGCATAAATGAAAGATGAAAGAGACGACAGAGAGGAATGTGAAGAGCAACTAATAAAACTACTTGATAACACTCTATCAAGAATGGGGAAATGATGTGATATAAGTAATTTTAAATTTATATAATTTATTATAGTTATTTCAAAAAGTAGGATAGGTAGCAAAGTATAACTAATATATTATAGTATACTAAAATATTTTGCCTATATAAGACGACCACTCCACAAGTAAAAATTATGTAAAATAGAGATTTAATTGATGAAATTCAAAGACTTGGTAGAATGGAAAGACACTTTGATAGAAAGTCAACTGAATATTTAGCATAAGTAGAACCATAGGTTCAATAAAAGCATACTACAACAAAAGCTTACGGTCTTGCCAAAGATATAGCAGCATTAAAGGCTGCCGACAAAATCGCTGCAAAGTACGTCTAAAGCGATTTGTAAGGTTCACTAATTGATTAAATTAAGAATGTGGAAGCAAAAATCTCAAGAAAGCAAGAAGAAACTGAAGTTTATAACGCTAAATAATAAATTCGCAACATGTAATCTCTATTCTAAAAAGATATAGATAGTTTCGGACTGTCAAAGTAGCCAGATTAAAATGTTAATTAGAATGGAGAGGATTTAAAGTCGTTGCAAACAGTTTATAATTAATTATTAAGGAAGCAAAAAATGTTGCACTTGGCTCACTTGGAAGATTTAATGTTATCGCCCAAAGTGATAAAGCAGTAAGCTCAAATTTAGAATCAACCAAAGCCGAAGAGTGATTTGATGATGCGTATTGAGGCTATGACAACAAGAAAGCCCACTTTTGATGAAAGGCTGCTAAAGTAAACAGCACCAAAGATGCCTCAAAAGCCTCCAATGACCTTCGCCTCGAAAGAGGTAGAAGACAGAGTTAGACAGATAATGCGCTCTTCAGTGCACGAGGACGTAACTAGAGAGCTAAAATCAACCGAGGACCTCAGGAGACAGTAAAAAGCAGAAAAGCTCGCTAAGAGCATCAAAAAGGAGCAAAGTGAGGTGGACCTCCAGCTAAAAGAAGAGGAACGTCACCAATAAATGACAAATTACTTCTCAAAAGATCAGGAAAAGCTATTCGAAGCAAAATAAGAAATAAGAAAACTAGACATCATCAGCCAAATGAACAAAAAAGAATATATTCAGGCCGAACTACATACACCAAAAAAGGAGATCAAACCAACTGAACAAAACACAGCAGTTCAAAAAGAAACTATTCAACAGAAAGAGTATATTTTGAAAGAAAATATTACTCAAAACAAAGAAATTAACAGAAAATCGATTATTTCCAGATCAAGACAACAAAGGAGCTTCTCACCATAAAAGAGCATTAAAGGGCACACAATACAAAGCCTTCAGATGCAAGAACCATTGAGACAAAATTACGTTAAAGATGATAGATTTGTAAGTGAAGAACCAGCCGTGCATTTAGAAAAAGTGGATTCACACATAAAAGATATGGAAATAGAAAGACCTAAATCCGGTATCAAATAACTGCAACGGACTATCTCACCAATTAGACCATCAACAGCTGTCAGCAAAAATGTGACATAAGGTCAGTCACCAACGAGAACGCCCTAACACTTCTCACTGTAATCAATGTAATCAAAAACTCCAAAATCAAGAGCCGTTTCTAGAACATCAATTAATATAAACAAATAACTATCAATAGTAAATAAATAGCTCAATGAAATTGTTGCTCCGTCTATGAGATCAAGAACATAAAATAGAGCCAGTAAACCAATCGCATACACTCTACCTAGTGAAGGTGTCGGTGCCACATAATACAGTGCAAATTAAGATTAATACAATAATAATTATCAGTCTAGATAATAGTTTGTTTAAAATAATAATTAAATCTTAACAAATATAGTTGAACCATAAAAATAGGAGCTATCTGACGTTCCACTTGTATAATTGAACGTAAAATAAGTAGTATAATAAAAATAATATAAACCATAAGAAATATAGTCGCCATAAATTAAATCACATAAAGTAGCTAACACGCCAGCTAGTATTATAAGCGTGAATTAGTAAGTTAAATAAGATTCCTAAATCAAATCTAACGTTACATAAAAGTAAGTGTCGATTAATGCTAAACCTGCTGAATTATCACCTCAGTTGTCTACATTAAGTTAATAAAGCTCTAGCTTAGTGCACTAGGCCTATACTCAATCCAAGTATGCACCGAATTTGGGATTAAGTCAAAATAAATCAATGCAAGTTGATGAATAAAAAACAAGTCATGTCACGCAAACATTAGTATAAGATACTTACAAATAAGATAACGATTTAAACTATGCTCCTTTTGTTTATGTGCGCCCTGGGCAGTAAATTATATATACACAGCCAAATCAATCAATTATCAGTTAAGTATTCCCTAATGTTCCTAACTAGTATATAATAGCAACATAGGAAGCACCCACTAAAAAGCAGACCAAAAAGCCAAAGCTACCTCCAAAACTTAATCCTGAAAAGGAGGGTTTGAAGGAGAGTGTTCATATGTCATTTGGAAAAAATAAGAAAAGGAAGTCAACTATAAAACCTATTTAAGACGAAGATTTTATTTCAGATGATGAAAATTTAGTCAATTCTGATCCGGATGAAACAACTGAATTACTATCAAAACCGAAAATGGAGATGTAGATTGAAGACGAAAACACTCATTCTTCTTCAATTAAGTCATCAAGCAAATCAAAGATCCAATAAAAAGTGGTTTAAATAGACGAATCGGAATCGCTAAAAAACGAAGAGCGTGTTCAACAACAAAACAGAACTTATTCCGATACAATTCACCCACAAAATCAAGTAACATTAAGAAATCCAATGGATTGCCCTGAAGAAGAACTTGTGTAATTCTAAGTTGGCGAAATATCTAAATAAATTGAAACACGCTTTATAATATAAGGACAATAAAATAGAACTAGAAAAACTTAGCCAATCATGCACTTCGATGAATCAGATTGATATTTTATTACTATTTAAATACCATATTACTGTATTATATCGTAATATAATTGTTATAAATATGATTAAAATGATGATTTATACTCATATTTTTGTTGAGAATTATATTTTACAATATAACCAATATATCTAAGAATCAAAATACTGACTGAATTCAAGCTACTACGTTTGCTTTATTTAATTGATTAGCTTTTTAGTATATTTGTGTTCAATTGGTTTGTTTATCAGATGTTAATTCACTCCTTCTTCTCTTCAACCTTCTTTTCGACGACTGGCTTAGCAACTTTCTTGGCAGCGACACGCTTGAAACGGTCAAGGGAGACTGGCTTTGGGAGACGTTCTTCGTGGGAACGAACGTGGACTAAGTGGTTGTGGATAGCACAGCTGACACAATATTGGATCTTAGTATAGAGCTTTGGGAGAACATAGTCTGTAACAACGCAAGCAGCTAAGACATCTTGTTGGATGTTAGATTCGATCATTTGCTTGATGTTGAAACGTCTGGTGATCTTATCAACTGGAACAAGGCGGTAACAGTTGTGGCAGTGAGCTGGAACAGTACGTCCGGCATGGTTCTTGCAACGTCCGTGGTTTCTTCTTTTGACTGGCATCCAAAAGAAAGGAAGTGGTATTGCCATAATTATTATTATCTATCATTACATTTAATTATTTTCACATCCACACCATTTCTTTTGGATTATGGCAAGAACCGCTGGTATCAAAGCAGCCCGTAAACTCAAGGACTCCTCCAGAGTCAACCGTTGGGCCGATAAGAGATATAAGAAGACCCATTTACTTGCTTCCCTTAAGGCCAACGCCCTTCAAGGTGCCTGCCAAGGTGCCGGAATCGTCACTGCTAAGATCGGTGTTTCCGCTAAGCAACCAAACTCCGCCGTTCGTAAGGCCTGCCGTGTTCAACTCACCAAGAATGGTAAGAAGGTTACTGCCTTCGTTCCAAAGGACGGTATGATCAACATGATCGACAACAACGACTAAGTCGTCGTCTAATCTTTAGGTCGTCGCGGTCGTACTGTTGGTGATATCCCAGGGTGCCGTTTCATTGTTATCAAGATCTCCAACATTGGTATCTATGCTTTATTCGACGGTAAGAAAGAAAAGAGAGCAAGATGAGATAATTATTTAATTTAGTCAAACAATAGTGTATTAAAATCGCTAAATAAACGACCGCAGAGTATTTGCTTTTCAGCTTTGTCGGTAAACAAATATAACACAATTACAAATCTAGCAATAAATATTTATATATTATTAGGTACATATAATACTGCAGTTAAACAGTTAAAATACCATAATAATTAAGCTCTTTGTATTTTGAAACTTTTAAACATTTTATAATTGTTGTGTGATTCTATTGCAAGACACAAATAGAAAAAGCATATATTAAATGACTAACTATAACTGTAACTTTTACTCAATTTAATCGAAGAAGAACTTTAAAAGCAAATATATTTTAATAATACTAGTAAGTCTATATAATTATAAGTAATGTGTATATTCTCCTATATATTGTTTATTTTAAAATATATTGCGTTATGTAAATATAGAAAGATAACTGTTTGTTGTTGCAGTTTGAGTGAGTTTTTTTATTATTTTCTTAACATATATACAAATTATGATCAGACATAGATACCTGCGAATGGGACTGGGGCGATATCAACAACCTTTGGAGCAGTGATAACGAAAGAGGCAGCTGGGGCAGCAACCTTACGCTTGAGGTCAACAAACTTAGCAGTTCCGGCCTTAACAGCTTGCTTTTGCTTATCGCTTTCAACAACACGGGCGTGGTGAGCGTCACCGCTGGTGGAGATCTTGAGGTGTTCAACGCGAACGTGTATTCTCTTCTTCATGATACGGTTTCCAACACGCTTGTCAACTTCGACACCGATGGCACGTGGGTTGATGTTGAAGACGATACCAGTTTTACCGTGGTAATATCTGTGTGGCATACCCTTGTGGATAGAACCATTGACTAAGATTTAGACGCGGTCGCCTCTGTGGTAGACAGTCTGGTATGTGGTGAGGTTGGCTCTTCCGTGTTCGCGGTGAGCACGCTTGAATACGTGACGGGTCTTGCATCTGTAACCTTGTGAGTGAGTCATTCCAAAAGAAAAGGAGTGGTATTAATTTAATTTGTAACATAATTTGGTAATTAGTATTTTAGTAGTATTTTATGGTTAATATTATGTTAAATGCAATAACAACACAATTATGTCAATTTTTACAAAATAAACAAATGAAATTTCTTACAGTTTATAGTTAAATGATTACAATCATTGAAACACATATGAATTGTAAGAGTTTCAAGACTTGAAATAATCTATACATAAACTTTAAAAGACTTATTGACATTGTTATATCAATACATATATACATAATTATTATAGTAATATACATTAAGTTAGTTATAGTAGTGCAAACACATAAAACATATCAGTTATACAATATGTATAACTTTTAATTTTAGTATATAACTTAATTTAAAGCAAATAAACTTTCTATGGTGTCTTAAAGTTAGCTGTTTAACTATTTAACGTGATAATTGTTATATAAAGTACAAAATATGAACTGGAATAAATGGTTATATTAAAATATTCTTTCAATTTTAATTAATGTAGAAGTGAATAATATTGTTTCAATAAATGTGTATATCTAAAAATTGTTATTTCATTTATTCCACCTCTTTGTTACATCATGGTTCTTACTACAACTTGTAACTACTCTGGTCGCCAAATCCTTCCAGGTTATGGTAAACGTTTTGCCAAGAATGATAAATCCATCCACGTCTTCCTCAACAGCAAGTGTGCCGCTCAATTCGAACACAAGTGGAACCCAAGAAAGGTGGTCTGGACCGTCGTCAACCGTCGTGCTCGTGGTAAGGATCTCGTTATCCAAAGCAAGCGTACCCACACCAAGAAGGCTGTTGCTAGCTCCCGTACCTATTCCGGTATGACTTCCACCAAACTTGATGAATTACGTAAAAAGTATGGTGATCTCAAGAAGTGATGATAATTTTTATGAGCCAACACCAACCTGCAGATACTGAAGAGAACAAAACGTAAAGAAAATACAATTGAACTTTGAAAAAATAAAGAAAACTTTTGAATTTCTTAGAAATCGTGGTCTCCATTTTATTATTAGCGTATTAATAATTAGTTAGTTTTCTATTATGTTATTATTTATATTTTAAATATTAACTACTTGAGTACTTACTTTAAATTAAAAATATTTTCACAAAGAACAGTATGATTAATTATAAAGAAAATCATTAAATCTCTTGGAAATCATAATCTCCTTCATCAACATCATTTCCAGTTTCTTAAATATAATCGTAAAGACCTGCCTGATAATCCTCTTCATAATCTTCTTATTATTCTTATTAAGAAATTACTTAGTCAAGTTCAACTCCTGGTCTTGTATCCATCAATGATTGTTACATATTTAATTATTACTATTATTTGTTAATTTCCACTTAGTTTTAATAAATTTACTAATTTAATATTGGTTTATCTATTTTTGGAATAGCTGGTCGTATAGATTATTCGATAGTTGGAATTTTTGATTTTTGTGATTCGATATTTTGGGAAGGTTTAGAATTGAACATAGCATTAATTAACTCTTAATTAGCATATATATCACCTTGTTATTCGATAGGTTCCCAATTTTATTCAATGTTGGGAGTAGAATATGTTGTAGGATCTTAATTTATTATGCTTTGAACAACTTCTGGTGTTTTTTATTATGCTTTGACTTTTTATTGTTAAGGAGGTGTTTTAGCTCTATTCTTTGGTTCTAAGGGGTTGACATATTGCAATTCATTCTTCTTTAATTTAACTACACTCTCATTAATTATTTATCGGGATTATTTTTATTTAAATTCATTATATTATCTAATTTTTTCTTCTTTGAGTCTAGTTTTTTACTCCGCAGTTAAGCTAGAATCTTCTGAGTCAATAGGCATTTCTGAATCACGAATTTAGCTAGGAAGTGCTTATTTTGGGGAAGCTATCGAGATAACAGATTCTTTCTCAATATTTGACAGATTTAAATTATCAACTGTGATTTATCTAATTTAGTGATCAATTTCCTTTATTTAGCTTTCTAATTGATTTTCTTATTCAGTGAGTTATTTAATTTGAACTTATAGCGGATCGTACTTTGGTTGTGGTTTAGGTGGTTATTTAGGTGGTTTAGGAGGTTGTGCGACTATTTGACTGTTTTAAACTTATGAACTGTTAACTTAACTTTTCTGGATTGGTTGAGCTTTGGTTTATTTAGCTATGTTTTCATTTGATTTATTTTCGATTTTAGCTTCAACTTTGGCTTCCTTTTTTGGTTCTTATTTTACAGCTGCGCTTTGTTTTACGGCTGTGTTCGGTTGGTTGGTTTTGTTATTAGTTTGAATATTATTTGTTTTCGTGTTTTACGGTGGTTATTTAGCAGTTGTTTTTGGCTCGTTTTCTTCCTTTTGGCTGAGCATCATTTTGTTCTTGTCTTGTTTTTGTTCGATTGCTTTCTGGGCTTTGTGGAGTGAGTTGAAGAATTCTTCTTTGTAAACCAGTTTCCCGTTTTTGTCGATTACGTTTTGTCTTTTTTGCTCGTAAACTTTCTCCGGCTTCCTCTGCTGCTCCCGTTTTGAGGTGAGGTCTCTGATTGAATTCATTAACGAATCGTTCACCTCAGAGGACGACTCGTCGTTCGGGAGCAGGCTGACCGCAATTCGTTCGGACGTTTCGGACATGTAGTCGTCGTCCCTCTGTTCAGGTATTTGGTTTTGAAGTTGAGACTGTTGTTGTTGTTGTTGTTGTTGTTGTTGTTGTTGTTGTTGTTGTTGGGATTGTTGTGATTTTTGCTCGAGCATTTTGCTTATGGGTTGGTATGATTGAGTTTGAGTGTTGGGTTGAATTTGTTGGGTATTTAGTTGTTGAGAAATGGGTTTGGGTTGATCGCGCGGCTCGGATTTTGATTAAGCCTGGTTTTATATTTGATTGAGTGGTTGCAATACCTAACGAGGAGCAGACTGTGGTTTGGGCTGCAAATAGCTCAAATCCATAGAAACCTGATTTCCAGAAGCCTGCTACACATTCCGCAAAAATCGCTGGAAATCATCTTGTACCGTTTTCTTCGAATCTTAAGATTTGTCATGACCTGGATACTAAGGCGGTGGCAGAAAAGGCTCGTTGTCATTGATAATCTATCGTTTTTATTCTTTTACATCTATTATCTTTTACTATTCTGCCTTTTCGGCTATTTATCTTTATTGCTCTATTCTTTTGAGACGCTGCTAGGTCTCACGAGCTAACTATTTTTCTCGTTCAAAATTGGACATTTAAATTATGGTGTGAAATTTATTACAAATATGTATTTAATAATACAATAATTACAATTTCACATCCAAAACTTTTCAAAATATAAAGTATAAACGACAATTTATTCTATATCAAAGATACTTATTAATATTGTAAGTAATTAAATATTAGCAGTAAAAAACCTCATCAGAAATCAAGTAAATCGTTGCCCTTTGGAGCTGGTGCTGGAGCATTGACCTTCACGGGCTGTGGCTTGTTCTATATGGGTTGGTTGGCAGCTGCAACTGGTCCTGCAGCTTTCTTAACCATATCTCCAAACATATCCCAGTTAGCTTTTTGAGCACTGTTTTGATTTCCGGCATTATTGTTACCAACAAAAGCAGCGGCATTAAAGCCAGCCTTAACATTGTTGATGGCAGCAGATTGTCCTGCGTTGAAAGTTGGTTGTGGATTAGGATTGAAAGTAGCATTAGAGTTGAAGGTAGGTTGAGCGAAACCACCTTAATTTGGTTGGTTAGTTGGGGCATTGGGGTGTGCATTGAAGGTTGGTTGGTTAAAGTTGTTATTTGGTTAATTGTTAACAACTGGTTAAGCAACTGGTTGAGCGGTTTTAACTGGTCCTGGACCAAGCATATCTGCAAATGGATCGTCTTCAACTGGAGCTTAAACTGGTACTGGAGCTGGAGCATTCTTAACTGGAGAAACATTCTTGTTAGCAAATGCTGGTGGTTGACCAAATGGTTAAGTCGGAGCTGGTCCACCAAATTGTTGTCCATAAGCTGGTTGTGGTTGTTAGTATTATGTGACAGGTTGCATTGGCTGTTGCATATTTTGAATTGGTTATGTTGGTTGTTGATACACTGGCTGTGCGGGTTGTTGGAATTGTTGTTAAGCAACTGGAGCAGCTGGTTTAATAGAATCATGAGCCCATCTTTTTTCAACATACTTGATATTCATAAATTCACGAGCACGTTCAGTGTCTTCATTTCCGGCTCCTGGAACTTTATAATATGATTCGTTCCAATTGCAAAGATATAACTGAGCGTCATTTTGGTTACCAAGAACGCCTGCGACTTCTAGTGCGGTAAACTTAGAAGCGGTTATAGATTTAACACGGTGTGTTAGATCTCTGTGTAAAGCTGAACATCTTGTACAAACGAATGTTCCGAAATCTAAGCAAATATACGGGACAGCCATTGATGCGCAATTAGCGCATCTTCTGTTTTCTGGAAGTTTTCTCATAGCTTCTAATTGCTTTTTGCACTTTTCTACATCACGATCAGTCATTGATTGGGTGAGGAGTGGATTTCTTTAATAATCTGGTGTATTTACAACATAATAATTATTTGATATATTCATGTAAAAGACTGATTTCTTTTTGGTAAATTGAGATTGGTTTCATACTTTTATGAAATAACTGAGACGAAGATCGATCATATTAATAAAGGGTGTTTTGAATTATCACAACTTCGATAAGGTAACTAACTTTCAAAACTAATCGCATCATACCTCTTCAAGGACTTGAACATTGTCTGATGAATGTTTCGTTTATTCCTTCTTGTATTCTAAAAGTTAAAATCACCAGAACCTTGCCTATATGATTTCCTCTTAACTGGCTTCGCGCTAATTATCAATTAAAAATCCATTAGTTAAACACCCTTCGCGTCTTAAAAGTTCAACTGAGCTAAAATCATTTATTTTATTCCCCCGCAACTCGGCATAGTTCAGTTTCTTCAGATATTTTAGAGATTGAATGTTCACAATCTCGTTCTCGTGCAGGTACTGTTACTCGAGGTTCACAAGTTGTTCGAGCCCCTTAACTGTTTTAAGGTTCGAGTTAATGCATCGAAAGCGTTTTAAGGTTCTTGGAACCCGGAGTAAATGCGCATTTTTGCAGTTTTCAAGCCGAAGGTCCGTTATCTCAAGTTATTCGATGAATTTCAAATCCCGGATTTGCTGATTGTTATTAATCACCAACTAAGGGCCAAATCCGCACGGACCGTTTGGAAATTAATTGGCTGGGTACTACTATGCACATTTGTACTTAAATACCATTGCAGAATCGTATTTAGCTGGATATTCGTGAATAAGCTCGTTCGAGCGACTTTACTTCGCTGTGGATAACTCTTTAAATTAAATTACTGAAAGATCAGAACAAATATCAGTCAAATAGTTCTAAATATCTGAGTCTGTTGGAACACGTTGGTAGTAAATAGATTAAATATAGTAAGGAAAGAGATACTCTAGGTCTATTATGAAATTGTTATCTATAAGTATTTATTTAATATTGGGAAGAAAATGCAGTTATCGCATAAATCTAGATATTATAACTTGCATGCACTCTCTAAACCTAATATATTCGTAATTTTAGCGTTATTTATCGTAAGTGACACAATATTAGATGGTATTTTGTTCAGTTTAATATTTACACAATTATTCAATATTAAATTTACAATGGGAAGTTTACCAGCAAATTAACAATCTATATTATCAATATTAGTATTTATTTTCGTAGTTTAATTATAAATTTAAAATAAATTTTATTATTCTTCCAGAATACTGAAAGATTCAATCATTTTTATTTTGAAGAAGTGAAATCATCAACAAAATATTGACACTGTGTCAGTAGTTCTTTCTATTATTGATTGTAACAGTTCAATTATAATGATGAAGCTTTTTTTTTTGTAAGTATTAAATTGCAAAATTATAAGATAATTAGTGATTTTATTATTTATTTATATATTATATTCAATGTTTAATAACATTCCACTTCCTTTTATTCCGCAATTAATGGACCTCGATCAAACACAGGCTAGATAAAATCCATCACCATTCTAATACAATATAAAGTCGGCAATTGGCACTGGTAAAAGCTTTTCCTTGTCAGGAAGAGTTAATACTACATAATATACTGGAATTCCATCTCGTTCCAACATTGGTCCTGAACCAACCAGTTACAACGTCCCATCATCACTTTGCAAAGACTCCCCAAAGTTCAGCCTAGCCGGTAGAACCAAAAACTTTTAAGTTTATAACAATCCAGCTCCAAACGCTTATAGTATTTCTCCATAACGTCATGGCACAATGTCTTCACTAGCTGGAAGAACAAATTTGCCAAGTTTATCACCTAGCAGACATGCTCCAAGTCCTAATGCATATGATATTCCTACTATGATTGGAACAAGTGCCAAAGCTAGTCTTGCTGGAAGAACTAACTTCTAGAGCTTTTATAAACAAGCTGATATGTCATCAAATATTGCTCCTAATGCATATAAAGTTGAAAGAGTTCCAGGATAAGGCTCACCTAAATTTACACTAAAATCCAGAATTGATAGCCCAAACAAAAATGCTAACCCTGGTCCAGGTGCTTACGATCTACCCAATAAAACAGGCTTTGAACCAAAAATTAGTTTTGGCGTTAAACCTGAAAGAAGAGGTTTAATACTTGATGAAAGAAAATATTTCAAAGTTGTTGAATGAAATTGAATGAGATAGTAAATTAAAATAAGTATAAGAACCAAAATCATCCGCAACAACCTTTCTTAGCTTCAGGGGCTGGCTCCTATTCTATGACAACTGCTTTAAAAGCTTCTCTTGGAGCTTCCTCAACAACATTATCGGCTAACTTTCTTTTCATAATTTATAATACGATTTATTTAAATGCATCTTCAATGTTGTTGCCGGTCATTGCTGAAGTTTCTATAAAAAGAAGGCCTTGCTTATCAGCTTCATTTTATCCTTCTGCGATTTAAACTTAACGACTTTCTTCAAGATCAGATTTATTGCCTATTAACATGGTGTCAACAACTTCGTTTGAATTGTCTTTTAGTCTTTATAACCAATCGTTAGATTGTTCAAAAGTAGTTTTGTTAGTAATATCATAAACGATAATTGCACCTTGAGCTCCTCTAAAATATGTTTTTGTAACAGACTAATATCTTTCTTAGCCGGCGGTATCCCATATTGTTAACTTAATGTTTTATTTTTATCCATTAAAATCTACTTCTATAGTTTTGATTGAATACTCTACTCCTAATGTTGAAACAGAATCAGGTTAAAACTTATCAAAAGCAAATTTTGATAATATGTTTGTTTTACCAACGCCAGGCGCACCTATTATCACTAACTTGAACATATAATCATAGGTAGTCATTTGATGTGGTAAAAATTGATTGGTTTATTTATTGGTCACAATATTAATATATAAATATCTTTCCTCCAGAATAATAACATTAACAACCTAAATAGTAGCATATATACATTAATAATAGCATATATTCTTCAATTAATTATAATATTTTAATGGAAATAGAATGTTCAAACAGCGGATATTATTATGGACCTTTCAGAATTTAAATGAATATTGAAGGACCAATAGTTCACCCAGAATGATCTCCTGTTTGGAATTAGACAACATTGATCTAAATAGCTGAATTCATACTGTCCATTCATATTGTAAAGATCAATTTATATATTTTAAACTGTAGATTATCATATTTTTAATGTTCTTTATTCAATCGAAATATCACTGGTTTTTATATTCTTCTGGTATTTATCCATTGTGTGGACGTCTAAATAGCAAAATATGTGGTTCTGGTCTATGAAAATCATAATGTACCCATCCAGCGCTCATTTAAATACCTAATGATCTCCATTCCTATTCTGCGAGTAGACGTTCCTAAATGTTATATTTGCGAGCAACTTCTTCAGGTAGTATAACATGTCTATATTCAAATGTCTCATCATAATATTTTCGTGAATAATAGAAACCATTAGCTGATGTCATAATTGAGGTGGATTAAAAGACACTTATCGTGTTTCAAGTATATTGGTATATTGATTATTTCACATCATATATGTCTGATGTTGTCGTGATAGGTGCTTTCTTCACAGATTTAGTATTTTACTGTGAGTAATTCCCGTCCCCAGGCTAAACTATTCCAGGGCGTTTCGCTTCCGGTTTTGGCGGAAAAGGGTCCAACCAAGCCATCGCGTGCCACAAGATGCAGTCCAAGCCGTCGACCCACTTTTTTTCGTCTGTGGGGAAGGACGCCTTCGGAGACGCGATAGCAGCCCACTACGCGAAGCTGGACATCAAGGTCACTTTCGTGCGTTCCGAACAGCCGACCGGATCCGCAGGAATCTACGTGAACGCAGCCGGACAGAACCAGATCATAATCTCCCAGGGCGCCATGAACGAGTTCTCGCTGGACAAGATCCAGGTGCAGTTGCAGGAAGCCTTAAAAACGGCGAAGCTAATTGTGTTTCAGTCCGAAATGGGCTTCGAGCCGCTCTTGGAGATGATGAAGTTCTGCAAGGCCCACAAGCTGGCTGAATGCAAGATCGTGTTCAACCCGGCGCCCTTCAGGCCGGACTACGACTACAAGCAGATCATCCCGCTCGCAGACTTCGTGGTCCCCAACGAAACCGAGTTCGCGGCGCTCGTGCAGAAGGGAGTAGACTTCGAACACGCCAAGGTGATCAAGACCCTCGGGGAACACGGCGTCGAAGTGGACGGAGTCGTTGTCCCAGCCATAAAAGTGAAGGCGGTCGACACCACCGGTGCCGGCGACTGCTGGATCGGCGCGTTCTGTGCCTTCTACGCGCAAGGAGAGTCCATGGGCGAGTGCTGCAGAAAAGCGAACTCTGCAGCCGGAATAAGTGTCACTCGCTGTGGTGCCGCCGCTAGTTTCCCCAGCCACTCTGAAATCCAGTGAGAGCTTTTACATTTGGAAATGCAGTAAATATTATTTTAATTATGATACGACATTTAGTTTGTTATTCGTCATGTCTTGAATATATCATCATAAATAACAAGTAACGAACTTCGTTTAGGGCATTTTGGAACTTCAAACTTTATATGCTCATGAATTGATACGTAAGTTGAAATTAAGATTTTACTTAACGTTTTAATAACTTGTGTGCTAGACTATAATACTGACGAATGAACCAATATTTCAAAACCCTACTATTTTGAATATGACGATTTTGATGTAATTTATAACAGTACAAAGTATAATTAACTTTTGAATAAAATGAATTTATGATAAGACATAGAATTTAAATGAGATGAATATCATATGTGTTCAGATGATCACTCGATGGGGAAGCAGACCTTGGTGAGCTGCTCTTCTTCCTTCACTTCAGCAGGGTCGTTGAGGTAGATCTCAAATGGCACCCCTCTCATCTTGAGGTGCTTGGCGGCGACCTCGTCCGAAAGCGCCTGGTACGCGGCTCCCACCTTGTTGTACGCGCCCTTGTGGATGGTGGTGAGGTTGTTTCCGCCCGGGATGGTGTGCTGCTTCACGCCCTCAATTGGCGCGAGGGCCTGATGCGAGCCGATGAGGCATACGTACTCGTGGGTCGGGTTGGCGAACTTCTCTGGGGTGTCGAAGCACTGGAAGATGAAGAGCATCTCGGGGAGCTTGAGCCCTTTCACGTGCTCCCACAGCGCGTTGTACAGCTTCGGGGAGTCCGTGTACGGGGCGTTCACGAACATGGCGTGGCCGTGGATGGTTTCGATTACTTCTGTTTGCATTGTGGAGCGGAGTGGATGGAAGCGGAGTGGTGCTAAAGAAATGTCAGCTATCAGATACCAGGTAGTGATAGTTTCAGCAAGATATGGAGATATTTGTATCCGTATTCCAAAAACAATATATTAAGATGCTAAAGAAACTCTATTTTATCGGGATAAGCATTTACGTGCAGTTTGAAGTTTTTGGATTTGGTAATTTCTATGTCCTTTCCTAGATAATATCAACTTATGATTTGTGTCTATGGTATTTCTGCTATTTGAATAGGTGTTTTAGATTGTTTATATTAGCGTATCAAAGACACGGATAAGAAGATATTTGTTCCTGTACTTCAAAAAGTGGTGCTAAAGAAAGCTGGTAAATGTTAATATCTGATTGTTTATAATATATTAATATATTAGACGGAACAATATTCTTCTTTTATTGACGACAAACTGATGATAAGTGTTTGCAGTCAAGTCCGTTTTGAAATTTCTATACCTATCATGATAACAACTTATAAAATGTTATGAACGTGTTTAAGTTGAATGTTTATGTCGTATCTTCTATGATGTTTATAAAATGTAACTTCAACGAGAGAGTTGACCCAAGACATAATATTTTTGTTGATAGCTGTAACTACAGTAATGGACAGCTCTTATCACGTTCGTTAATATCTAACACATATACTCACTTTGAAACTAAGTGCATGTAGACCACTCTTTGATCAGCACCAGTATAATCTTAGAACCAGCCGTCACACCGAATACTCAACGTTTCTCAGTCGTACACGATGTTTCCGTCTCGCACATTGAACTGCTTCTGTTTCTGCTCCACGGCCAGCTGCCGGATCTTGGTTTCCAGCTGCCTCGCCTCTATCTGTTCCTGGTCTTCCGTGATGTTGTAGTCGATCAACGACTGCTTCTCCGCCAGACTCGCCGTCATCTGGCCGACTTTGCTTTTCCTGACGCCCGTGAACAGTCTGGTGTTGTTGTGCTTGCCAGATATGAACACCGAAGACGACATCGTAGCAGTCCTGTGCTTCTGGTTAATCACAGGCAGCACATCTAGCTCTGTATAATTTTGCTAATTTAATGTATTATGTTGCATGTGTTTTAATTAGTTGTAAAATAGTGTAGTACTTATTATAGAGTCTAATACTTACAAATTATAACGTTTATAACATTATTAACGGCTATAGTATTATAATAATTTTTCACTTCATCAAAAATGTAACCAATTTATGCTACTACAATTGATGGTATAAATTGTATATATTCAGGGTTCAAATGGGATGTTATATTTCCATTAGTTTAAGGGAAAAAATGTTTTTACAAGAAGTTTCCCACTGTTAAAGAAGCATAATAACACTTTGGAGGTAAATCTGTAGAAATTAAAACAAACACAGATTCTTCAACAGCACAATAAGTTAAAGAATTTAAAACATTTAAATTGACTCCTGGAACTATTTTATTTTAATCGTTAAAAATTAATTAAAGTGTTTATGAGCGAGCCGTTCAGAAATTTCCAATGTTAAAAATTAGACAAATATTTCAACTGCCTGAGGAGTTCAATCTAGAAGTAGTATTATTTAATTATTATTTAATTAT
>CAXDID010000358.1:0-57002 GCA_963988835.1 Hexamita inflata | reverse complement strand
TTCCATTAATTTTGTAGTTTTGAAAGTTAAATGACTTGGCTTTAGATTCTTTCTAATTGATGTTTTAATAATATATGACTATTGATTTCCAAAGCTTATTCATGCGATATCTAGTTTAGTCTTATTTGCCATAACCTATGTAATCCATTTATTTAATCAATATGTCAATCGTATATCGAATATCACTTACTTAATTTGCAGGTACATACTATAAATAACTTAACTGACTTTCTAAATATGCAATCAATGCTGTTGAGTGAGTCATGTTATTATCAATCACTTAGTACAACAATAAAAATATAAACATTCAGTAATTGAAATACAGCTGCAATTATAATAATATATCAATGAATAACTATGAATATCAGTAAGTATACACAATATATCTCAAAAGTGAGAAGTGTGGATCTCAACTAATGCGCTTTACAAACACAAATCACAAAAATAACTTCACTCAAAATAAACAAATTATTATAAGATCGTTGAACAACTTTATATCAAACTTTTACACAGCGTGTAACCCACTGCATGCACTTCCGTACTCGTTTACATCCAGTAGCTCACAGGAGGTTCCCGCAGATCGTCTCGAACGTGTCTTCCGCCGGCGTGTCGAATATGTTGGTCGAGCACCGCGGAATTTTGCAGAAGTTCTTCATCAGTAGCTTCGGCTCTGTCTGGTACTCTGATATCGACACCGGCTCGTTGTGGAAGAACGTGATGTGGATCGGCTCGTGGTTTAGCGACTGGCCCATTTGGGAGTGGACGATTATATTATATCGCTGGAATTGCGTCGGATGGAAAGATGAAAATACGTTTTAAAATATAACATTGGAGATTCAAATAAAGTCAAATCAGTTTGAATGGTTTTACTTTGTAGTCAATCGACTATAGGTAATATAATTGGAGAAATTCAATGGGAGAATTCAAATCATTTACCACCATCTTCTGGATGTTTTTGTAGTCAATAGAACATTAATCACTTTAGTTTAAAATCTTGAGTGAATGAAGTTACGGTTTGAATTTATTGAGGTAGATAGAAACTGGCTAGATCTAGAGTTAAAATATCTATTATTTTGGAGAATTCAAATCGAGTCTTAATCTTACATAGTTAGATTCCCTGTAGCAAGTGTTTTAGAGATAGTTTACATAAGTTAGTCATCACTGGTTCTAGAATTTAGATTTAGAATTCGCGCGATAGTGATATGAAAGTTCAACCAGAATAATTAAGCTTAATTATTTATATTCGATCTAGATTAATGATTTCAATTTACTATTTTAAAAAATTCAAATAAATACATTCATTCTGTTTCGGTCTCATCTTTCCTTCCTTAACCATAAGTAACATAATCCTCTGGTTGATATAGAAATATCGCTCATTACTATTGTAATGATTCACAGTAAATATATTCCTGTAGATACTTTGAGTTCGCTTTGAATATATCATGTTCAATAATATTCCTACATTCTAGGACCGCATTAAATATGAGGATACTATATTTAGATAGCAACATCACAAAACTACATTTGACACATTCAGCCTTCTTCTGGAACCTATCTTATACAATCACAAGTGTAGTGTGAAATACATAACTGAAGATTTACTTGAATACATTGCAAGAATCAACTACTAGCGTATTGAGAATGCGCGCGGTGTATTTTCAAAGATTCACTTATTAAGTGAAGTAAACGAAATTCGTCTAACGCATTAAATCGTTTACAGAATACCCACCATATGCGCTTTCCATCCTTCCAAGATAGACAGTCACCACTCCAGATATGGGAAGCAAGCAAAGCGCACCTATTCACCTCAACCTGCAGTTCGACACCACCTTGACGATGAGCAGAACCGAGTCCCTGAGCTACCTGGAGTTCGAGTCCGCCGCCAGTTCCGGGAGACTCAGGTGCTCTTCCAACATAAACCTGCTGACCGACGAAGAGTTGTTCAACGAGTCCGTAGGAGACTTCTGAACGCGTCGCCCTCGATGGCGGGAGCTAGATCTGTAGCTTCCTGAAGAGGCAATAAGAAAGAGAAGACCTTGTGTATAAAGTGATTGATTGAATAATACGATCTTATACAAATTTTATGGCATGCGCTGGATCTAGCTCGGTTACGATTTTAGATCAAAATGGAGACTAACTTTCTGTAGGTTTCCAACCAGGGCCTGGATCAGGTTCGAGACCCCGAACTGCGTGTTCTCCGTCAGGTCGTAGACGATCTGCTGGCCGATGCTCTGGCTCAGAATCTTCCCGAGCAGCTAGCAGGTTATATCGATGGTTTGGCGGGAAACGACCCCTCTCTTGATGTACGCGCGGATGACGCACTGCACCAAGTGCTGGCTCACGATTTGCTTAGAGAAATTTTGCTGGACTAAATAATTATCATTATATAGTGTAGATTTGAACCAAACTTCAAATACTATCAATAGTTGAGCTATTATAATGAATTGGTTAATGTCAAGTATATTTCCACTTCAATGAAAAATATAATCAATCTTATATCAGGGAAACCATAAGAAATAAGAGCAGTAATGCTAGGTTTAGATAATTCCGGTAAAACAAAAATACTACAGCAGTGGAAATAATCGGAGGTAGTTTAAACAAACCCAACTATTGGGTTTAATTTTGAGACCATTTAAACTTAAAAATAAAATGTATCTATATGGGATGTTGGAGGTTAAATTAAACAAAGAAAACTATGGTCATATTACACTGTTGGGACAAATATATTAATATTTGTTATAGATTCTACCGAAAGAGATTACAATCGAGTCTAATAAGCAAAAGCCGAGTTGTTATAATTGCTCTAAAGCGAAGCATTAAACAAGAAACCATTTTTGATATTATTTAATAAGAGTGATTTACCAAACAGTATGAGTAAAGAAGAAATATTGGAAGAATATTAGATTTCTTTGGGTATATATTCATAAATAATGTAAACAAAGCACAAAGTAAACGTTATAAAGTATTCAGCTATGAACAATCAAAATATCGAGCAAGTTTTTGATTGGATTCGTAGCGTAAGTAAATTTTAACCACAATATATGTAGTGACTTGTTTTTATATTTATAATTACGCCTTTAATCTTACATTTTTCATAATATTTCACACAAATATAAAATGACTCACTTAACTGTAACCTTATCATCAGTACTAAGGCTCAATTCAATCATTCCATCTTCATCTCATTAATCATGACAATCCACAACTCCAAACTCAGTTACACATAACGTTACCTCAAAACTAATCTCAACATCATACCTCATCTTCTAGGATTGTCACTCTGAATAGCCTCCTCAGACAACCTAAGTTAGTTCGGCACTTGAACTAACATTGTTGACCTCGGAAGTTATCTTTGTAACTATCTTTGGGATGGCTGGTATGAATCTTGGGACTAGCGTATCAGCGGCACACAAATATATAGAACTTTGAACAGAGATTAAAGTTTAAGACTGATTAAAGACTTCGTACTTTGATTTGAAGGCCTTGTAGCCATTTTTCGACACTATTGGCAGGCCTATTTAAATTTTGGGGACTGGTATATTTTCGCCGTGATTAAAGTGTTTACCTGAAGAGATTTTTGATTTGTAACTCTTTTAAACTTACATCGTGTCTTTTGCGGAGAACTTTTTTAATTTAATTACCATTTTACTATTTGTTCTAGCTTTGAATTTGTTCTAGCTTTGAAACTGGAGGAAATATCTTAAAAATTAGTTTTTGGGTGGTTCAGTTTCGGTCCCGGAAGTGTTATTTTCAAAAAAAGGATTTTATTTTCGTTAGGAGAATTTTTTAAATAGAGGAACATGATTAAAGAAGTAATAAATAAGCAAAATACAACAAAATTTTTTCTCGATGACCGCCATCCCAATAATTATATATTGTTCCCACTTCCCTCATCCCACTTCCTAAGATGCAGCTCGGACAAATCGGTGGCGGAAGGTAAAATCCCCGGTTCAAAGTGCTGAGCTGGCATCATCAAGGATCGATATGGCTAAGGGCATGCCATCAACGAGCCTTCAGGATTGGAAAGCGGCAACCGCTCCATTGCTTCCTTAGAAACGCAGGTACGACGCAGGTGGATTCCCGTATAGATCGGCTTGCATGAAGCAGCCGCGTTACGCCCCTGGATGCTTGTACCCGAGTCGTTGGTTGCCTTGGTTGCGGAGGTGCGCCTAACGTACATAGGTGTGTCTAAAACTAATGATCATTCGCGTGAACTTACAGTTCCTGTACAGAAGACCGAACTAGTATAAACGAAAGTTAAGTGATAATAGTAATAGTCTAGATTCGTCCTAGAACAGATTATTTGTAGTGAAGCTAAATACTCAAAAAAAATATTTGTTTCTTCAGATCAAAAAGAAACTTTCAAATTGAAATATTCTTTTATTTTGAAATTGAAAGATAATATTTTGAAATTGAAATGATTTGAAACAAATTTTAAATGAAAATACAATTAAATTTTAAACGATAAATATTCGAAAGAGAATTCACAGCCGTTTTTTAAAAACAGTCAGTCCCCGAAAAAAACGGCGTTTATTTCCAAACTCTTCAGATTCAGGTTCGACGAGCACCGTATTCGCCCGGAATTGGTGAACGAATCGTCTGCTAAGGTCGTGTGAATAGTTTGATTCAGTGTGTTGAAGTTAAGCGATAAATGAACCGGAGAAGATTGCTTGCTTCCCATTTGGAGTGGGTGGTTTTATTAAATTTAATTTAAAATTTAAAATGGGGAATAAATATTTGTGTTCTTGGAATTGAGCGGGACGGGACAAGTTGATCAAATAAGAAAAAAATGGAAAAGATTAAAGGGAAAATAATGAGTTGGGGAGGAGAAAATGGAAGAATAAAGCACTTTGATATTTAATGTACATTTAAGGAGCTATTTTTATTTGTTTTATTTTTATTTTTTGAAAATAGAAAAAGGAAAATAATGCAAAACAATATAAAATATTAAAACAATTAAAGAACTGACAAGTTTAAAAACAAACAATAGTACAATTTAGATAAAGAAAGAGCAAACGTTCGAGCAAAGGATAATTTCTTTATTATTTTAATTTATACCAATCGAAATGAGAGAGGATACAGGAGACCAAATGATGTATTTAATCTATTTCTAAAATATAGACGTGAATTATTAAAATAAATATAGAAATGATAATAAGAAAAGTTCATAAACAATTATGATCAATTCATATCAATTCGGTGATATTTGAAAACACGAGATCTTACTCTAAAATTATTACTATTTCTTTCCATTTAATGAACTCTGTTTATCCAAATGTACAAATATCTCATATCATATTCAATCTTTCTCAATCCTATATGTAATTGTTGCTTGTGCTACTTATAAATGAATATACCTTCACTAACCTACTTGATATTTGTTATAGCCGATATACGCTTCACCCGAGGAACGAGTCGAAAAACTCCTCGAATTCGGGCATTTGGATGTCGGACGAGCACCGCGGGATGGTAATTGGCGGATCAAAACTCTGTGACGTATTTATTTTTACCAGCTATTCGTCCTATTCAGTTTTTTTCACGTTGAAATTAATGTGAATTGGTTGCGCGGTTGCTCCCATTATTAATTGGAGTGGATTCATTCGTTTATAGTGCATTAAAATTAAACACCGTGTTCTTGCAATTACCATTCTCAATTACAAAGTTATAATAAGTTTAAGATCGATGTTAAAATATAAGATTGTAGTTTTCCTATAATTGGAAATTGCTATACATACGGCTATGTTAGGAACAATATATAAATTGGAAACACTATTTAATAATTATAAAGTGAAAATGAACAAAATATTATAAAATTGATGATGTATCATTTCATCATCATAAATATCAATTAATAGCAGTGTTATCATACACTTATAAGAATAACCGTAAGAATTTAGAATAACGGTAAGAATTTAAATTCAATAATGATAAGATAAGTGCTTTGTACAATATATACTAATCTATAATAACTTTTTAAATATTCTATCAATCACTTTGTAATATAAATGTTGACAGAATCGATTAAAATTCCAATATAACTAATAACTGTGAATATAATAAATCTATTAGTATACACAATATATCTCAAGAGTGTGGATCTCAACTAATGCGCTATACAAACACAAATCACAAAAATAACTTCACTCAAAATAAACAAATTATTATAAGATCGTTGAATTACTTTATATCAAACTTTTGCACAGCGTGCAACCCACTGCATGCACTTCCGTACTCGCGTAAATCCTGTAGCTCACAAGATATTCCCGCAGATCGTCTCGAACGTGTCTTCCGCCGGCGTGTCGAATATGTTGGTCGAGCACCGCGGGATTTTGCAGAAGTTCTTCATCAGCAGCTTCGGCTCTGTCTGGTACTCTGATATCGACACCGGCTCGTTGTGGAAGAACGTGATGTGGATCGGCTCGTGGTTTAGCGACTGGCCCATTTGGGAGTGGACGATTATATTTTATCGCTGGAATCGCATCGGATGGAATGATGAAAATAGTTTTAAAATACTACATAACCTCGAATTGAGACACCCACCCCCTTTCACTTACAGACACCCGAAGTGCTCAGATACAGACACTTTCGATTTTTTATATGTAAAGGTGTCTATAACTGAACTACAAAAGGGGTTGTAAGTGAATTGAACATTGCAAATCTCTTCTGTATTTAATAGATTTATAACAGCTTTGGAGCTTTGTATGACCATATATATATAAATTATATGCTACTTAATCTTCTATATAATGGTAATTTATGCAAATTAGATCAAGAAACCAGAAATTTGATAAAATTTTTGGAAAAGGTGTCTGTAACCGAAATGGAAAACCAAATCTGACACAAAAAATATACCAAACTGGGCCAGATTTGCTCTCACTTATAGACACCCTGGCAATGCATGAAAACTGCTCGGGTGTCTGTATTCGAACAAGGGTGGGTGGTTCAATTCGAGGTTATGTAGTATAACATGGAGATTCAATGGGAGAATTCAAATCATTTACAACCTTCTTCTGGATGTTTTTGTAATCAATAGAACATTAATCACTTATACTATAAAGTGATTACTTTTACTATAAAGTGATAAACTATAAAGTTTATAGTTTAAAATCTTGGTGAATGAAGCTACGGTTTGAATTTATTGAGGTAGATAGAAACTGGCTAGATTTAGAAATATAGAAAAATATCTATTATTTTGGAGAATTCAAATCAAGTCTTAATCTTACATAGTTAGATTCCCTGTAGTAAGTGTTTTAGAGATAGTTTACAAATGTTAGACATCACTGGTTGAAGCTTGAATTTTGATTTAGAATTCGCGCGATAGTGATAAGATTATTTATATTCGATCTACATCAGAAATAGTTTTTAATCTTAGATCTTCATCAGCGATGGTTTTTCATACCACTTTGAAGTATAATTCCAAGTCGTATAGATAGTGGTATTAATTTCATCATCTTGGTCGTGAAATTCATTTTGAGTTTCTCGTATATGTTGATTCGATATCACTTTTTAAGACAAGAAATAAAAGCAGTATAACTTGAGTTCATCTGTATGAGATAATATATTTTATGAATAAACTCAAACGACAACTATTTGTTCCTGCTTAGAAACTTGGTGCTGAACCGTTTCGCTTTGCATCTTGCAGTTTAGTTTCTCAGTTTCCTCCAAAGACTGGTAGCTGATCAGCTTTCTCTACTGACAGGTTCGCCACAGCAGGTACAAGACAACATAAAGCACAACTACAGCCGCGACGATGGCCCACATCCAGTTCTTCCAGCCGGGGTAGTAGTCGCTGCAGCAAAATGTTGTTGTGTGGTCTACGCAATACCGTTTATCGCACCTGGATAGACACAGGCTTTCCTGCTGGTAGCACAATTCGTCGCCCATTTGAGATGAAATGAAAAAACGGTTTAAAATACTAACACTTTATAATTCAATAGTTAAATATTACTTTGATTTGGAATTAATCAATTAATTATTTTTTAATACTTTATTACTGAATTATTACCTTGAAGATTACAGGTTTCTAATTTAAACTGGTTTCACAAATATGATACGTCAAATATGCGTTTCGAGGATTAAGGGATTTTCGTTGTCAACGGTAATTATCAATAACTGACATAAGTTGTCTAGATCATTTCACTCCATATTTTTAATAACAATTATTAATAATAAGTATGTTAAATATTGACTTGAATGTTACTATTCACATGTTTAATGATCAATCAAGTCAAATAAGTTTGAATGGTTTTAGTATCTCTAATCGACCAGTCGGTATATAAGTATTAAATCTATCTCTTTTCCAAAGCCATTACTTAATGAATTTATTGAGATGGCTTGAAACCGGTCTGAAAATAGAACCCTGCATATAAAATAGTAATTTCAATAATAATACAGATAGATTTTCAACTATAGAGATATTTAATAAGACATAGTTCATCATAGTTGAATCTATATCATAGTTCGAATTAACATCAACAATGATACATGTTAAACATTGTTTTTTGATCGATTGATAAAAATCCAGGCGCTACTAATGTTGCTGGATGTCAATGCATACATACCTCTTATTTTTGGTCGGCTCAGAATAACACCTGTACTTTGTGCCCATTTGGTATCGCTGACAACGATAATAACTGCGTTTGTCCAAAATATTCTTAAATTAACAATTAAAATAATGGATATATTTGCTACGGAAATTATGTATTTGATGGTCATGTTCTACTCGTCTGGAAATAACACCTGTGAATAATATCCGTTGAATTCGCAGCCATATGTAGGTTAAACAGGATGCGAGCCAATTTTTGGAGCTGTTAAGATCAACAACACTTATAAAATGTGCCCATAATCTAGTATTCCGAATTCGAATAGAAACAGTTGCATGTGCTAAGTTGAAAATTATTACTTCGACAATATCTATATATCCTGCAACTTATGCTGACCAGGATAATTCGTGAGTGCTCTTGGTAACTAGTGTACCTCTTGCTAATCTGGTTATGTATTGTATGATGCGTCAACATGCATATTAATTTAACAATGCATAGGATATATTTCATAAGATCAAAAATTTGTGTTCAGAATTGTTCTTATAACGGACTTATTATATTGATAACATGAATAAAAATTGTGTATTAAAATGTGGTGTAAATGATATAAAGTACAACATCAGTAACATATTGTCTTGCAAGAGCTGCTCGTAATTCAGAATTCTGTTGCTTCAGCGGATAACAAGCGCTGTGAATGTTCAAGCTCAACTATGTTGAATCTTTTCGGCAACATTTGCGTATCCGAGTGCTCAACGAACGAATTATTGAATTCATCGATTAATCAGTGCGTGTGCACGGTAATAAACAATACCTTCAATTGCAACAGCACAAGTATTTCATTCAAGAACACCTGCTATCAGTGTGAGTCGAACAAGTACCAACGCATCTGCGAAGTGGCCCTCTCTCTGAACTGGATGCGTTGTGTTCCAGAGTGCGGTCCGAACGAGCATATTGTAAACAAACGGTGTATGTGCATTAACGACCTCGCGAACGGGACCTGTGCATCTAATAAGGCCAAAAAGAACTGGCTATTTTGTGGCCGTTTTAACTATAATTTGCGTTTTGGTCGTTTTGTACACCCGAAATAAAATTAAAAAGAGCCAAAAGAAAACGAAACCGGTCATTGACCTAACACAGGAGCCAGTTCTGAACGAAAACTGGTAAATTCAAGAAAATGATGACCAATTCATTGACGAACACAGTGATTTGATCGACGAGGACGATATTTTTGAAGGAGATGAAGAGCTCAGAAGGCACATTCAGAGAAGAATCGTCGTCGAAGTGTGAGAGAATATAACATAAATAACACGTAACCATAAAATATATCATTATATTAGAACATCTATTGAATATTCAAAATTTATGCTTTGTTTACATTTTACATATGAAGTGAGATTTTTGCATAATTAACGTTTAATAAATTTTATGTACTTATGAATTTAAAATTAGTGTTGGGACAAGGCTTGGGACACGTATATAATAGAATATAATCTAATTACAGGCAATTTACTTATCAACTAAAATTGATTGATAGATCATTTCATGTCGTCTAACGTAATTTTCTATTATAGTTTACATAAACAACTATTGTTATTAAGTATACATTTTCACGTTATTAAAATTGTATAGTAAGTTTGTGCGAATGAGTTATATTATTTGAGGTTTCTAAAGTCTGTGTTATTAAATGTTGAGTAATCACAATAGTGTAACTGGATATATTTCAAAAACAATATAATTAGTCGTTATAAATGCATTTTCGTGAAATTAAATTATTCTATTATATACATAGTATTGTATATGTATATTATTCATTTTATTTATAAGATATACACTATTAAGTTGTATACTATATGCTACTACTGTATAACACCATATAAACATATGTTACCACTTCTTATTAAATATGTTCTTATTATTGTTAAGTTATCAACTTACTACTGAGGTAGTAATTGACTGCACTGGTAATTTTACTTCCGTTGGAGGTCAGTGCTAATGTTAGTCGAAGCTCAGCTCCGACGGTTTGTAATGCGTGTCCAAATGCGCAGATATTGGTGAGGCCTTGAAAGAGTAGGGGAGCCAACTCTAAATTAGTAAATGTCACAAATGTGACCAGAAAGTAAGTAGCGAAGACGACAACTACTGTTTATCCATCCAAAAGCTGAGCGCGATGAAAGTTTGCGGGAAATATGCTAGGCCTGATCCAAACTTTCTTGAAACATAGTGCATTTGTAATGATTCATCATTAGTATTATTAACAAATGGAATCGATTGTAAGTGCTAAAATAACTTGTATTATAATAAATTTTATAAGACTTGTTTATAATGTCCAAACAATCAAAACCCAGATCTATCATAATAATTTTGTCTATGTTCAAATAATTCATTATATTTTGATCATGAAACCGTGTAATGTAAATCGTGTGGAACAGGTTCATTGACTTCGTGGCTCAAATATTTGTACGTGTTCGACTATCAATTTCTATATCAAAGGAAGTTCATGTACAAAATGTAAATCTGGAACAAGGTCAACTGATAAATAAACTTGTTTGTGTCCCACTAAAAATAGATTTGATGAAGCTAGTAATTAGTGTATTTATTGTGGGAATTCATTTTAAAAATCTATGCCAGTAAATGATAGAACTGTTTGCATATGTTCAGGAAGTAATGTAAATATTGGAAATAACACTTGCTAAGGATGTGTCTCAGGTTCAACTTAGAATGGATATGAATGTAAATGTAATGATAATACCTATATTTGGTCTTCTTCGACCAACACCTGTACATAATGTTTGTTTGGAGTGGCTAATTCATCAAATTAATGCGATTGCCCTCAAAATTCTCAGTTTAATAACGACGAAACCAGTTGCATTTGTTATGGAAATTTCTATTTCGACGGACACAACTGTTAATCATGTCCATTGAATTCGGTGGCGATAAATAATATTTGTGTATGCGATATCAACTCATTATAAATTGGAACCTCCGGGATTTTGCCGATTTGTTAGGTGTGCCCACCTAACTCTGCCCCGGATGCTGGTAAAACAACTTGTTAGTGTGTTGGAAACTTTTTCTATACAGGTTCTAACAACACTTGTACGGCCTGCGTTGATAGTTTCATAGCAGTTTCTAATTTATGTGTTTGTGATGCAGATTATATATTAACTAATGGTGTTTGCAGAAAATGTCCACCATTTTCAAAAGTGGTGTCCGGTTAGCTGACGTGTTCTTGTTTTGATAATTTTTGGTTTAATGTGTAAACTATGAGTTGCGTGGTGTGTTCCGCAGATTCGCTTGTTAAGAACAATTTGTGTGTTTGTACTGAGGTAAAATTTATGAAAAGTAATGTATGCACATCTTGTCCAGCTTCAAGTACCCCAGACGCCTCAAAACAATCTTGTATATGCACAGATCCTACCTTTTTTGATATTGCTGCCGTTAGTTGCTTTTCATGCCCAGCTAACTCTCAATTATCAGCAGATAAGTCCAAATGCGTGTGCACCGATCCAGCTCTTTAGTTCGTGATTTCTTCTAAATCTTGTGTTTCATGCCCATCAGGTTCCGTGTTGACGAACAATATTTGCGTTTGTTCAGGAAACAGTTTCATAAAAGCTTCCGTCTGCACTTCTTGTCCCGCGTCTTCAACCGCGAATTCAGATAAAACGAGTTGCATTTGCACCGGAAATTAACGGTTTGACGGAACTAACTGTGTAAACTGCCCATTGAATTCATTCCAGTAAAACGGAGTTTGCATCTGTTCGAGCGGTTATTACATGTCTGGAGTTTAATGTTACAACTGTATCGGAGGAAAAGTACCAGACGAAACAAGGACGAAGTGCGTTTGCCCAGGAAATCAGTTCGATAATGCTGGATCTTGCACACAATGCGCCGTAAACTATTCGGTCAGCAACAATGTATGCAGAATAAACGCCGATTTATTCACAGATAAAAATGGACTGATACAAAAATGCCCAATAGCTTCCATTCCAAATAACTAACATACATCCTGCATTTGCGACGGCATAAATATTTTCGAAGCGTATTCAGTTCCGTTGGTATGCACACCTTGCACTCCCAATTCAGTTGTTATTAATAACGTGTGCTTCTGTCAAGACAACGCAGTGAGAGAAAATGAGCTGTGTAGAATTTGCCCATAAAACTCGAAACCAAACGGTGATTAATCAGATTGTATTCCTGTGAGCGGTGCATACAAAATAGACAAAGACACATTTGTTGTTTGTCCAGCTGGATCAACTCCAAACTAAAAATTAGCAGGCTGTGATTGTACAGACATAAAATAGTATTTTGTGCTATCTAAAAATTAATGCGATCCGTGTGCACCAAACTCATAGGTAAAGTCTTTAAGCAATGTGTGTACCTGTGACGATCCTCAATACTTTATGACCGCACAATACTATTGCAAACCTTGTCCGCTAGAAACAAAGCCAGACGCTAAATAAATTACATGTTTATGCGATATTCCGGACTATTATTTGAATAGCGATGAAAAATGTATTAAATGTCCTGTTGATACACAAAGAAATACCAACGGAAGTTTTTGTGCATGTAATGACATCACCAAATACTTAAACTATGAAACTTTGATTTGCATTTCCTGCCCAGCTGATTCAGTTGTGGCTGGAAATTCAAATACATGCGTATGCAACGATGCCATCAAATATTTTGACAACATTACTAACACGTGCATTCCTTGCCCATCAAATTCCGTTGTGTCCATTGAGAAAAGTTACTGTACTTGCAACGATTTACAGAGCTACTTTAACAGATCGTCCTTGTTATGTTATCAATGTCCATCCAACGGGAAACCTAACGTAGACAAAAATTTTTGTGAATGCAACGACAAGAATGCATATTTCAACGTATCGACTTTGCAGTGTATATTGTGCCCGTTAAATTCAATGGTTATTTCCAATCGATGCTAATGCAATGATAATGCGGCATACAGAGACTGGTAACTGATGGAGTGCAGGGTGTGCCCTGTAAATACGGTAAGAGATGCAGATGAAAACTATTGCATATGTGCCAACCAATCCCAATATTATGATAACGTTAATAGTATTTGTAAATCATGTCCAGCCACTTCGACCTTAGACGCCAACAAAATGTGTTAATGTAATGACCTTTCGGCATATTTCGAAAAAACTTATTCTTAGTGCGTTGTATGCCCATCTGGATCTTCTGTCAGTACCGAAAAATAATCTTGTTCATGCACAACTATAACTTAATATTTTAATGCGAAGAAAAATACGTGCGAGGACTGCCCTGCAGATTCTACTATCAACACGGCCAGAAATTCTTGTATTTGTTCAACGAATACATCGTACTTCGACCTACTAGATACTCAAACGTGTATTGGATGTATCACTGGGTCAGACGTTAGTTCTACGGGAGATTCTTGTATTTGTTAAAAATAAATGTATCTATCATATGACAAATTAAAGTGTTCGTATGACTGTTAACCACAATATTTGAATAGACAATCAAACATGTGCGTACAAGATTGTTACAGTGAAGATCACGCATCTGTTTTGGCGGTCAATAAGTATTAATGTGCGGTCAGTTGTTCAAATGGATATTTAAGTAGTAATGGGAAAATATGTGTAATAAGTTGTGCATTAGACGATAGTTCCTATTTAAATATTTAAAAAACGTCATGCGTTAAACAATGCGAAAATAGTCACATAAATATGGCGCATACGATATGTGTTGTGGATTGCGATATCAACGATGGACATTCAGTTTTAGATGTTGGTACAAATACATGCAAACCTCCATGTCCAATTGGAACCTATAAGAGCAGACTCAGCGCAAGCTGCATTGCAGATTGTTCAACAGAAGGCGATGTAATAAATGCAGCCAAAACTATTTGTGAACCTAACTGCATCCCCGGAACCTATCTGGCCGTTGATCAAAAGCACTGCGTTTACGATTGTTATGACGAAGATAACTATGCTCTTTAATCTCTGGCTAATACGTGCGTTGTAGATTGTCCAAATTCTAATTATCAAAACACAGCTAGAAGAAAGTGCGTCGCTGACTGCTTTGTGGACGATTCTGGAGCTTATATAGACGTAACAGATAAAGTATGCCAGTACGCGTGTACCCAAGGATACATCAATCAAGCTAATAAAAAGTGCATTCTTGATTGCGCAACTGATTCACAATTTGGTTATATCAGTGCTGATAACTAAAAGTGCGTTCCAAACTGCGATGCCAAGTTTATAAATATGGTTGGAACCAAGTGCGTTGATGATTGCTTTAATGACGATTAGAAGAATAAACCGAACGCTGGAAATACACAGTGTGAAAGGTAATGTGCAGCTGGGACGTTTTTGGATATTGATAATACAACATGTGTCGCTAATTGCACAGCTGCATCTTCTTCTAAACTAAATGCGCTTAAAACAATTTGCGTTAGTACCTGCGATAAGAGCTATATTTCCACTGACGGAACATTTTGCGTGTTTGATTGCTATTCAGAAGATAGTCATTCTATGATAAGCGAAGATAATACTAAATGTCTCACTGCTTGCTAATTCGGAAAGATAAATATCGCCAAATCTAAATGTGTTACTGATTGCTGGGAATACGATAATCACGCAGCGTAAACTTTTGATAATACATCCTGTGTAATGGCATGTCCTGCTAATACCTACATGAATTAAGCTAGAAAATAATGTTTGCAAAGCTGTAAAACAGACGGAAACGCAGTTCCGAATTTAGCAGGCACTCATTGTGTAACTAACTGTTTATCTGGCGGTTATCTTAATGTTAAGAAAACAGCGTGTGTTTCAAGCTGCACAACTCCAGATGAAATGCTTAAAAAGTGCTTAAATCCATGTGCATCCGGTTATGTTAACGTTTTAGAAACTGGCTGTGTTGAAAGTTGTTTCAATGACAACAACGGCGCGGTTCTTAATGTCGATGCTACAAGTTGTGAAACAGCATGCTCCGACGGAATGCTTAGCGCGGATGGAACTCGATGTGTTCTGAATTGCAAGGTAAATGATAACTCTCTTTTGAGCGAAAATGGATAAAGGTGCATTTCGAAGTGTAATTATGGTTATATCAACTTAGCAAACTCAGCGTGCATTCTTGATTGTGATGGAATTGATCACGCTAAGTTGAGCCATGATAGAGTTCGGTGTGTGAACACATGCCCTCCATATTTCACATCTGTGAATGGAAAGAATTGCGTTGAAAGTTGCAAACACTATGATAACGGAGCATTCTTAAACTTAGCCAAAACAGATTGTGTAACGTCTTGTGCTGGTTCATACATAAATATGGCGCTAACTCAATGCGTAGCTAACTGCCAAACTGACGACGATCTAGCTGTAGTGAGTGGCCCGAATTGCGTCCCGCCTTGTCTAGCAGATTCTTATCTAAAAATAGACGGAAGTGGGTGCGTTGCTGATTGCTCTGCCGAACCAGCCCCTGGAAATATTTTGAATGCCGCCAAAACTGCGTGTGTATCTTCTTGTAAAACAGGTACATATTTATCTATGGATAGCAAGAGATGCGTTTCAGATTGTTATTCTCAAGACAGCTTCGTTTTGCTGAATGTCGCCGGAACCGCATGCGAAAGAACTTGTTCGAGCGGCTTCACCAACGTAGCCCAGAGAAAATGTGTGGCGAATTGTTTCACAGACGATGGTTCAATGTAATCTAACGATCAAAATATATGTGTCACAGTGTGTACTGGAAGTGTTCCTAACGTACAAAAATCAAAGTGTGTTACTGACTGTAAAGTTTAAGATGGATCTGTATTGAATTTGGCTAAAACAACGTGTGCGTCTAATTGCGTTGACGGAGGATATATTACTGTTGGAAATGATAAATGTGTCAATAACTGCACTACAGACGACTCAAGTATTTTGAACGTTGCCAAAACCACTTGCGTCACCAGTTGCACCGTTGGACACTTGAATATCGCTGGAACGAGATGCGTAAACGATTGTGGAGTTGATGATAATAAAGCTATTTTGGATATTCCAACAAACAGATGTAAGAGCAAATGCGGAGCATTATTTTTGGCGTTAGACGATAGCTGCGTGAGCGATTGCTTTGCTCACGATGGAACGCTTAGAAATGCAGCCAAAACGGCTTGCGTAGCTACTTGCGTGGATTCTTATAGAACTGTTTCCAGCAATATGTGTGTTTATGATTGCAAGACTGAAGACGGAAATTCGTTAATTAACACTGCAAAAACTAGCTGCACATCTACCTGTATCACCGGATACGCCAACGTGGCCAAGTCCATGTGCGTGCTTAGCTGCTTCAACGAAGATTCTGCGTCGATGATATACATTTCAGCCGATTTATCATAAAAGTATTGCACGAATTCTTGCCCTGTTGGGTTCCCAGCCAGCAACAAAACCATGTGCGTGGCCAATTGTCTCACTAATGACTCTTCGGCTCTAAATTTGGCTGGAACTTTTTGCGAAAAGGTTTGTGCATCTGGATATTTGAAGAGAGACAAATCCCGTTGTGTGTCTAACTGTACAATTGATGATTCACCTGCTTTCTTAAACGCTGAGCAGACTCAATGCGTTGACGCCTGTGTCGGAAGCTATTAGAATATGGCCAATACACAGTGCGTATCGAACTGCCAGCTCTATGATAACAAAGCGAAACCAAACAACATCTTGATGATATGCGAAAGACCGTGCCCAGTAAGAGAGTATCTGATGCAAGATGATACCACGTGCACAACTGACTGCTCAACCGATAGCGGTGCGTATGTGAATGTCGCTCAAACGGCCTGTGTTTCCTAATGTTATGGTTAATTCATCTCAACAGATGGAAAGCGCTGTGTTGTAGATTGTTATGTAGATGATTCAAATGCGCTAGTTGATGCGGGTGGTTATAACTGTGTGGCAGGGCCTGACTGTCCACCTGGCTCAGTATTGTCTGTTTCATTAAGAAAATGCGTTTCTGATTGCTGGTATTATGATAACAAAACTATTTTATCACACGATGGTAAAAAATGTGTTAATTCTTGCCCTAAAAGTCCAGAAATTTCGTCCGACTCCTATCTTTCAGTTGATCTGAGACGCTGTGTTCTAAACTGCACTTCGGACGACAGTGAAAATATATTAAGCGTAGACTAAACTAAGTGTGTAACCTCATGCACTGGAGCTGGAGTCTACTTAAATATAATTGGATAAAAGTGTGTTTCAGATTGCTATCTGTATGATGATAAATCGAGGAACGATGCGGCAAATAATAAATGTGTTTATCCGTGCCCAGCCAACAAATATCTCAAGAGAACATTGATAACTGCAGGGTAACCTCAAGATGCCGATTGCGTTGATAGCTGCTATAATGAAGACGGAAACTCTAAAATAGACGTGCAAAAGAAATACTGTGTTGATATATGTATACTACCATCAATTCTAACTTATTAAAAGCACGCCTGTGTGACAGACTGCAAGACCGGCGATTTGGAAGAAGTTTCTCCGAATTCAGTTATCAATTTAGCTGGAGACCGCTGTGTTTTGGTTTGTGGTACAGGGTTTATAAACTTAGCTAAAGTGAAATGTGTGGATAGTTGTTGGGACAACGATTCTAACTCCATTCAAAACCTGGACGGAACTAAATGCGAGACCTCGTGCTCAGCTGGTTATCTAAACTTAGCTGGAAAAGTTTGCGTCGCAGATTGCAAAATAAATGATAGTCCAAACATGCTGGACGTGACCAAAACTCATTGCGTTGATACATGTGTATCTTCGGTCGTAAATGTAGCTCAAACTATGTGCATTGCCACTTGCGCCAGCGAGGGCTCGTTCTTGAAGAATGTTGGTGGAGCTTGTGCTACTGATTGTTCTGATGGAGGTTACGAAAATGCTGATAGAACCATTTGCGTTACAGACTGCTTCAACGATGATAGTAATAGAGCTCTTGATGTAACAGGTAAGAAATGTTAGTCTCTATGCTCCCCTGGCTTCAAAACGAATAGTGGAACTCATTGTATGACAGATTGCTCGACGGACCTTGGTTATCCAATTATGAACACAGTTTTAAGCACGTGCGTGAGCTCGTGTTCTGGTTCGTACTTAACTAAGAACGGGTCTCTGTGTGTTGATGATTGTAAAACGAAGGATCTCGGAACTAAAATTGACATCGCCCAATAAAACTGCGTTGATTCATGTATTGGAAGCTATATCAACGTGGACCAATCTAAATGTGTTCAGAGTTGCTATTTAAATGATGGCGGATCTGCCATAAACACAGATAATCTAAATTGTATTCAAACATGCGTATCTGGAACATATTTGTCATTTAATAAATCGAATTGCGTAGATTCATGTTATCTTAACGATGTTCAAAGAACAATAAACTTGGCTGGAACAAAATGCTTAGACACATGCGAGCCAAATAGCTATCTTGCTGTAAATAATTCTAAGTGTGTTGCCAGCTGCTACCTTGATGATGGAAGTAGAGCTATTGATAAAGACCACAAAAAGTGTGTCATGCCGTGCGATTCTGGATCTTACCTTACCGTAAACCGTTCTCAATGCGTAGCTGACTGCTATACCGAAGATATCGATCCTAAAACGCATATAGGTGCAGCCGTTCATACGGATTTGTTGAATTGCACCATGACCTGCCCAATAAATAGCTACAGAACTGTTAACGATAGCTTTTGTGTTAAGGATTGCTTTGTACAAGATTAATCGCATCCATTAAATGTTGAAAAAACTCATTGCGTTTCAGTTTGCGCTGCCTCAAGCTTTTTAACTAGAAACGGTTCTATTTGCGTCGCAAATTGTAAAACTGAAGATACAATTAATCTTAACGCAAGCTATATCAACGCTTTGAATACAACTTGTGTCGATTAATGTGCTCCTGGAACTTATCTAAACGAAGCTCAAACACGATGCGTACAAAACTGCACTACTCAGGATGGAGGAAAGTTGTTGAACTTGGCTGGAACCGCTTGTGAGTCTCAATGTTCAACAGGTTACGCCAATGTCGCTAGAACTAAATGCATTACTGACTGCAAAACTGATGATAGTTCCGTGATTGATACTGATAGAAAAACGTGCACTTTGCTTTGTACTCCACAAACAAGTTTCCTAACAATTAATGGGTCAGTTTGTGTTTCTGATTGTTTTACTGAAGATAATATAGCTCCAACATATATAAACGCAGAAAATACAACTTGTGTTCTGGGATGCAGGCCAACCACTTATATGAGCTAGGTGAACAAAAGATGTGTTTTCAACTGCACTTCGGAAGATTCTGGACGACTTACAAGTTTGGCTGGAGATTCTTGTGAATTAACTTGTTCAAATGGATACGCGAATGTGGCCAGACTCAAATGTGTGGACGATTGCTATACAAAAGATAATCATTCAGCTATTCATATTGATAACTTAACGTGCATTACCATATGCACTTTCCCGACTAACTTTTTATCAACTAACTTAAAGTTCTGCGTTGCTTCTTGCTACAATGATGATTCTCACAGCGCGATTAACTGCGAGAAAACCAAGTGCGTACCGTCATGTCCACCATCAACTTATCTTTCGGTTAGCAAAGAGTTTTGCGTTAAAAACTGTTATAATGAAGATAGCCATAGCATGCTAAGCCTCAATAAATCGATTTGCATTACTTCTTGTTTTGAAAATCCAAATCAAAATGGATATTAAACAAATGACTCCACTATGTGCGTAGCGAGCTGTTATGATGACGATAATCACCACGTTTTGAATGTAGCAAAAACTCACTGTCATCTAAATTGTGATGGAGCTTTTTACAGCGTCGACAAGAAGTTCTGCGTTACCAACTGTAAAACTGATTAAAACGTTCTTGCCGATTTAGGTATAAATAATTGTGTTTAAACGTGTACGTCAGGTTACGTTGATATCACTTCAGATCACTGCACCGCCAACTGCACTGCAGATAATGCCTTAACTTTCACCGATTTGAAGCAAAAGAAATGTGTAGATTTATGTATTGAAGGTTATCTTAATGTTGCTAACCTGGCTTGCGTAGCTGAATGTTTCACAAACGATCACTCTGTTCTAAATGCAGCCAAATCAAAGTGTATTTCAGTATGTGACGGCGTGAATGAGTTTTTAGTTGTGAACAAAAAGAATTGTGTTGTAAATTGTAAAAAGGATGATAAATCTTTCCTGAATATGGATAATACCTGTGTGTCTCAATGTAAAAATAGCTACGTGAACTGGAACAGCGAGAAATGCGTAATAGATTGCCATGCGGATTACAGTGATTCTGCCATCAGCTTGGATCAAACAGTGTGTGAAACCACCTGCTCCAGCGATTCATTTAAAAATAAAGCCGGTACTCATTGTGTTTCAAACTGCTATTCTGATGATTCGCATGCTATCGTTAACTTATAGGGAACGAATTGCGAGGCGTCGTGCTCAGATGGATTTATGGATCTGCTTCAAAGAAACTGCATATCGATTTGCGTCGGATTCGGAGTCGTAACTAGCGGAAGCCAATGTGCCTGCGGATTCATGTTTAAACTTGTAAATGGTCAATGCGTGTGCGACATCGACAAAGGCTATTTGTACAACAACGCCATAAAGTCGTGCATCTGCGACGTAAATAAAGGGTTCCAATATTATCCAGATGCAACCACTTAGAAGTGTAACTGCGACACAAGCAAAGGATACAACTCCGTTGTAAATAACTACAAATGCGATTGTGACACTGCGAGAGGTTTCCTAATAGCTTCACAAAACAGCCAGTGCAACTGTGACGTTTCCCAAGGATTCCTACTTGCCGCCGTAAACTACGTTTGCCAGTGCAACGTAAACTAAGGATTCTTGTAGTCCGCCGTTGGATTCGTTTGCGCATGCGATCCCCTAAAAGGATTCACCTCTCTAGCTGTGTTGAACGGGGCCAATAAGGAGTGCAGATGTTTAGAAAACGCTGGCTTCTAATTGCAGCCAATTTAATTCACATGTGTATGCAGGAACGATAAATACCTTGAAATAGTGCCTGGCTCTAAGTCTCAATGTCGGTGCGTAGCCGGGCGATACATGGCGAACGCAGCTAGCCTTACATGCTCATCTTGTACTGATCAAAATACTGTTCCGAACGCGCTGAGAACGCAGTGCGAATGCGATGCTGTGAACGGTTTCAAAAACGACACTGGAACTTGCGTGTGTATTGGAACTACGTAGTACAAATTTTTGAACATCGTGGGAAATAAGTGCACTCAATGCGACGAGAGATCTCAATTCAAGCAAAACGTAAATCTTTAGGGAAAGTGCGAGTGCTGGTCTGATAAATACATTTTGAGCTTGGACCAAACAAAATGCATTTCCACCTGCGATGCCGGGTAGTTTATGAGCGTCGATAAGAAGTCTTGTGTTCCTTCTTGCGGGTCTAACCAGTAAGTTCAGCCAGGAACCACCGATTAGTGCATGTGTATTTCAACTCACTACTGGACCGGAAGCCAGTGCGTGCAGTGCGGACTTAACTAAATCTAGGGTCCTAGTGGCTCGTGCGTATGCGTCACTGGCTACGGCGGCGTTGGCTGCACGTAGTGCACTTCTGGTTATGTTAAAAGTGTCTAGAACACTTCGTGCATACTCATCGGACAATGTACGAACTATATTTCTGTTGACAAAATGTATTGTGTCTTGAATTGCAGCTACAAGACAGGAATAACGTACTTTATTCAAAATGGATAGAGTAACTGCGTCAGCAGTTGTTAAAATGGAGAGCATCTGAACTACACCAACGGGCAGATAATGTGCTCTTCGGAGACAATAGTGGGTCTTTTGACTGTCGAGATGAGAGTAAACGGAGTTACCGGGAACATATACCTGAAGCTGTGCAACACGGTGACCGGAACAAACGGCCAGACTTATTTCCTGGACAACACCAAAACGAAGTGCGTTAGCCAGTGCAGTTTCAACGACATGATTATATCGATAGGAGGAGAGAAAATGTGCAGAAACTGCTCGGTGTTGATTTAGAACTCCGTGGTTTCTGCGGATTATTCAAAATGTATTTGTCAGGGCATCACTCCAAAACTCAGTCTCATGGGCTAGGTTTGTTAGTACTCCTGTGGAACGAACGAGGTTTACGACACCACTTCTCAAAAGTGTGTTTGCACCGCTGAAGCAAGTATCGTCAACAACTTATGTTCATGCAACTCTAATTTCATTTCAGTTAACAATCTTTGCGTCGCTTGCAGATAGTACGAAGTTCCAAATAAACAAAACAATCTTTGTGTTTGCAAGATAGCTTTAGCACTCGACAAAAAATCTTGTGTTCCTGAATGTGGTCCGAATGAAAATAATGTTAACGGGTCCTGCTAATGTTCATATAAACAAAATAGTAAAGGACACTGTGAAGCTAACAAATCAGCTAGAAACGCCATCATAATCGCATCAGTTTGTATATTCATCACTTTAGTATTATGCATTGTCGCGCTGTACATTTATAGTAAACGAGACAAATCCAAAGTTGACAGAGAAGTCGTGATAAATACATAAAATGTTGATGATTCAAATATTAGTTAACCACAAAATGACGAAAACGCCAACTAACTAGACAATTCACTTATTCTGAATCTAAGTGATACCACGTAAGATACTGCTACAAAACAGTACGTGGTTGACGAATCATTATTCATTGATTTGTGATACTAACTATTACTACATTTAATTACATTTACTATTACATATAATACACTTATATACATAACAAAATGATGCGAATATTGAGATATTTCATAATCTTTCTGAATTATTCAACGATTTATATAAATTACTAAAATAAAATATTAATATTATATTATATTTCACTCCACGAAAGAAATGTGTCTGGAAAATGCCTATAAAATTACCAATTGACTCCATATGCACCTGAATAGTGGGCGGTCCACCAGAAAATACTCTTGGCTTATAGTTTGGAGTCTTGATTCACTTTATATTTAGAAAAACAGCGAAACCACTGGCAAAACAAATCACGGACAATCTCAAAAAGAAATTCGATAGATACGCAAAATTAGACATTCCAAACAAGGATAAACTTCTACTCTTCTGCCAATGCATCGTAAGATGTTAAAAATAACACTTCTGTTTTTGACCAATTCGAAGAGAGCAAACTATAAAAACTGAATTCTTTCTAAGTACATTTGTTATAACTAGTAGGGATAGCGCTTAATAAAGACTGGATATTTATTTTCGTATATCTCTATTCGTGGTTTAAAATCCAATAATCATATTATACTATATTAGTTATATAATCAAACATATTGGCATTCAATATTATAGTTTATTTGGTTTATACGAATATTTAATATTCATTTGATTAAATATGACATATAGAGATAATATCATTTTTAGCTATTTTATTATGCATGTTATATATAAATGTAACTAAAAATACTTATATGTTTGTATGTCTTAAATTATTTGTTAAAATATGTATTAAATATTGTACAAAATATTATAATTTAAATCATTCAGTCGTGATAGCAAGAGCTATAAGCGCACAAATATAATTATAATATATTAATATAAAATAATCAAAAACAATAAGTACATTCACTTCTGTTCAAACACATTAAGTTTTTATACTTGACATTGTTAATAAAAATGAGACTCAAATATTATATAATTTCTGTTTATATAATATACTATCAGGAACAATTCAACATCGATACTTCAGGGAATAAATAACTTACATTTTATATTGTAATTTATATTGTAATTTCTGTAAATATTGTTATAAAATCGATATTAAATAATAATTATATTTTTATTGACAAATTAAATATTCTGTTATATCTCAATATAGTTGTGAATAATATTAGAAAGAAAATCGAAATATGTACTGTTTGAGACTTTAAAACTGAAAAATTACCATATAATACATGTATTTTAACAGCTAACATTCTTCTTATTATATAGTATCTATTGCATATTCATCTATTCACTCTTGATCGAAATTAATACAACTTAAAGACATAACGGTTGATACGTCTAACTCAAATTCAACACAAAAATCTGATGAACTTCTAGGTCTCTTTAAAGATAGTGTTGACACATCTTATGCGTTTAAATTCATATATTTATGTTTGTTCAAATTTTAAAAGCAACAATATATTGAACTAAAAATTACATAACATACGTTACATTAGATAACAAATTTTTGATAAGAATAAGTACAGTAGCTGTAACATATTATAACCACCATATCGACACCCATCATCTCGGAAAATTTAATAACCTAGCATGTAATAATGTTATATAAATATTAATAGCACAGTAATAACACAATATAGTATAAAACAATACTATCATTTCTGAATTGATATAATTTGACGACATCTCAAAATATTAACACTAGAAATATAGAGTCCTTTATGTACATAGTTACAGAAGTAAAGAACGCATTAAAATGAAAATTTCATTTTTTAATGTTCCTGTGATTGAAGTAATCGATTATTGTGGATGTTTTTGAGATGTACCAACAGAGTGAGCCGATATATATATATATATATATATATATCTCACTTCCTCGAGACGGCACAAACAGACTTCATTGAGACTTTCGAAAGCAAAACATAGGCTCTCGCACGCCAGTGTTTCCACTTTCAAAACGGGCTCAACCCGTCATTTATGCCCACTCAGTAAAGACCCAGCGGGCCCTCACTGAGTCGTCAGCGGACCAGTTTTACCTGATTCGCTAACTTAATTTCCAGAAACTGGTTCTCGCGTCTCAGTTTCTCTTTGCTCGTTATTTCCTTCGGCTTGCACGGGAGGTTGTTCCGTTGTATTGGCATTGCTTGGTGGTGGTTGCCTTTGATGCACTGTTTCATTAACTTGATTAGGTACCTGGGGTCCTTCTTAGTTTATTTGATTTTGCAAATTCCTAATTTCGGGGTATATTGCCGGTGGTAGATTAACTTTTTCCTAGGGTTTAGCTTCGCTGATATCTTCCTTAGCTCTCTATTGTTAGATAAACTATTTCTGATATTCCATTTGGAGCTTCTTCTTCTAGGCTTTCGTTAAGATTGGCTTGGTTTCCTATTTTGCGTCAGTTATCGTTTTTTATTCATTTTGACCATCTTTTGGCTATTCGACAAGCTTTTCTAAGACAGGTTATTTATCCTCTTTCTTTTTCTAAGTTTCCTTTTGAGGAGACTTTGCGTTCGATTGGGGCATTTTAGTGGTCTTTTGATCTTGTGACTTTTAGACTGGGGGCTTTTTCTCTTTCTACTTCTGAGCGTCCTTAAGCTTCGTTTTGTCAGGCGCTTTTTCTTCGATATTCTTCGTAGGTTCAGCTTTCTAACTTACTTCAGTCTTTTTCTTCTCGTTTTCAGGCTGGGCTTCGGCATTGCTTGTCTTTTAAGTGATCTTCTTGTCGTCATGCTTCTTTTTGGTTTCTTTGAATTTACGCATCACTGCCGCCGCTGTATCAAATTAACTTTACAATTCTCTTTACAATTTGGCGATCTTCTCTTTGAGAGACTAAATTTTCTTGTCATTGCCTTTCGCGTTGGGGATTACTTTGGTCTGGGTGGGTTTGTCAGGTTTTTTCTTTGTGGACGTGTCCTCCAGTTTATCGTTGCCTTTTTCTGCTGTTTGCGTCGACTTCTTTTTAGTCTTTGTTTTGTGGGCTTTTTCAAAGTTTTTCTGTCTTGGCTTTGCGGGCACTTCTTTGATTGGAGATTGTGTGGCTACCTTCATCATCCCTTTTTCGTGAAGGTAATCAAAGATTTTCCCGTAGCTGTCAGTGTGTTTGAATTAAACATCACTGTCCGCTAGGGAGGCAAAGCGGTTGGCACTTGGTTTCTCTACATCGATCTCGCTATGTTTTTCGCCCCGTTGGACTACTTTCTTTCTATACATAAGCTCGGCTCGGTGTGTTTGTGAGGTACTTATCATGTAGCCAATCTCTTCATAAATTGTCTCGAAATTAACTCGGAGTTCTTCCAAGAATTCTCTCGACTTTTAATGAATGGTGAGATTCTTACCGATTATAATCGGAATAATTTTGAGCGGGTTACCATTTTAATCCTTTTTGTCCCGATAATACTACTCTTTGAGAGCGTAGTATTTATCAAGATCCCAAGTGATTCCAATATCCAAATAAATCTGAACTCCGTTGACCACAATGCTGATGTCCGGTTTAGTCCGGTCTTCCAACCTGTTGTCGTTGTCTTTGCAGACTTTTCTGGCTTATATATATATATATATATATATATATATATATATATATATATATATATATATATATATACAAATAACTTATACATTTAAATGCAATTTACGGTTATGCTTATTGATAGATTCAAAATAGTAAGACTAAAAGCAGACTAGAGACATTGATATTGAAACGAAGTTGTAAGTTCAATCAATAAATATAAACGCCCCTATGTTATACCTCTAGACTATGTTAGTCCAATATACCAGGAAAATCAGACCTTGGTTTTAGTGTGTTTATAATTAATAATTTCGGTAAAATAAAAATTTATTCGTCGCACACTTTCAATGGGGCATGTAAATATTATACTTGTTTCACTCCAACTATTCTCAACTATAAAAGTAGTTATGTATCTTATACAATCGCAAGTGTAGTGTGAAATACATTACTGAAGATTTACTTGAATACATTGCCAGAATCAACTACTAGCGTATTGAGAACGCGCGCGGTGTATTCTCAAAGATTCACTTATTAAGTGAAGTAAACGAAATTCGTCTAACGCATTAAATCGTTTACAGAATACCCACCGTATGCGTTTTCCATCCTTCCAAGATAGACAGCCACCACTTCAGTAATGGGAAGCAAGCAAAGCGCGCCGATTCACCTCAACCTGCATTTCGACACCACCTTGACGATGAGCAGAACCGAGTCCCTGAGCTACCTGGAGTTCGAGTCCGCCGCCAGTTCCGGGAGACTCAGGTGCTCTTCCAACATAAACCTGCTGACCGACGAAGAGCTGTTCAACGAGTCTGTGGGAGACTTCTGAACGCGTCGCCCTCGATGGCGGGAGCTAGATCTGTAGCTTCCTGAAGAGGCAATAAGAAAGAGAAGACCTTGTGTATAAAGTGATTGATTGAATAATACGATCTTATACAAATTTTATGGAATGCGATGGATCTAGCTCGGTTGTGCATTTAGCGCGAAATGGAGAGTTTAAGATTCTGCGCTATCTATTGTTGGATAAGTGAAATTTACACACGCGTGTAGTATTTAGAGAAATGCTATAATTATGCACATCTTAACCTGTACGCACTGTAATGTGAATACACAGCTAGAAAGTGATATTTAAAATTATCTTTAACAAAGTAATGAAACTGAAATACAAAATCAAAACTTCATTCACTGCCCTCTGATGGCCGCAAGCGCCCTCTTGAGCTGCTCTTTCACATCTGCGTTCAGCCTGCTCTTGTTCTCCTTGTAGAAGTCGTGCAGGGCCTGGATTTACTCTTTCGTGAACAGCGTTCCTCTGGACAGCGCTGCTATGTATTTGAGGAGCTGGGCCTCTCCGAAACTAACTTTCTGCAGGTTCTCAACCAGGGCCTGGATCAGGTTTGAGACCCCGAACTGCGTGTTCTCCGTCAGGTCGTAGACGATCTGCTGGCCGATGCTCTGGCTCAGAATCTTCCCGAGCAGCTAGCAGGTTATATCGACGGTTTGGCGGGAAACGACTCCTCTCTTGATGTACGCGCAGATGACGCACTGCACCAAGTACTGGCTCACGATTTGCTTCGAGTAATTTTGTTGGACTAAATAATTATCATTATATAGTGTAGATTTGAACCAAACTACAAATACTATCAATAATTGAGCTATTATAATTAATTAGTTAATGTCAAGTATATTTCCACTTCAATGAAAAATATAATCAATCTTATATCAGGAAAACCATAAGAAATAAGAGCAGTAATGCTGGGTTTGGATAATTCCGGTAAAACAAAAATACTACAGCAGTGGAAATAATCGGAGGTAGTTTAAACAAACCCGACTATTGGGTTTAATTTTGAGACCATTTAAACTTAAAGATAAAATGTATCTATATGGGATGTTGGAGGTGAAATAAAACAAAGAAATCTATGGTCATATCACACTGTTGGGACAAATATATTAATATTTGTTATAGATTCTACCGAAAGAGATTACAATCGGGTCTAATAAACAAAAGCCGAGTTGCTGTAATTGCTCTAAAGCGAAGCATTAAACAAGAAACCATTTTTGATTTTATTTAATAAGAGTGATTTACCAAACAGTATGAGTAAAGAGGAAATATTGGAAGAATATTAGATTTCTTTGGGTATGAATTCATAAATAATGTAAAAAAAGCACAAAGTAAACGTTATAAAGTATTCTGCTATGAACTATCAAAATATCGAGCAAGTTTTTGATTGGATTCGTAGCGTAAGTAAATTTTAACCACAATATATGTAGTGACTTGTGGTTTTATATTTATAATTGTCTATAGATGCCTTTAATCTTACATTTTTTCACAATAATTCATATTACTATATTTCAGAATTAAAAAAATGATTCACACAAATTTATAGAACTTTTAACAGAGATAAAAGTATAAGACTGATCAAAGTGTTTACCTGAAGAGATTTTTGTTGATAACTTGTGTTTCATTTTAAACAGACAAATTTCTAGTCTAGATTCGTCTAAAAATCAATGAACTTGCTCCGTTAGATGTCAAATAGAAGTTAAATTCGACCTCAACAAAAATGAATCTTTTTCTAATGCTTCTATTTGAACGATATAATTAAATATTATTATTAATAATTTATTTAATTATAATATTTAAATTGAAAACGATATAAACGATAAATAATTAAAAGAAAAATAACAGACATAATAGGCATAAATGACGGGTCGAGCCCGTTTTGAAAGTGGAAACACTGGTGTGCCTATGTTTCGCTTTCAAAAGTCTCACAATCGTCTGTCTGTCAACATTATTCACTTATATGCATAAAATAAAAATGTTCGCGCTCCAATATTTTTCACACCTCAATAAATACACCTTGAAAGTCAATCTTTACAATTAGGATTTAAAAGCTAAAAAACAGTTTCTATAATATTTCTAATTACCTCTTATTGCCAAAGCTTCATTTTAGCCTTAGGAAAATCATCATATCAGGAATGTAAAAATTGAAAGAAGCGATATCCTTGTAGGACAAGCTGAAGATGTAAATTATAGTGGTCATTTTTTAACGTTGATTTATCAAAACCAAAAATCATTGCAACAAGATTCTGATATGTTGCAAGCCATATAACCTTTTTGCAAGCTAAAAAGTCTAAGAGCTAAATTATCAATTGGAATAAGCCAACTAATTAATAGCAGACAACGAGCAAAAATATATAGCTCAGAGCATCTTCGCTCAACAGCTCGACCACAACATGACCCTATTCATGCAAAAAGAGGAGGATTTACAATTACAAGTGCAAAAGAACCAGGATTTGGAGAAGGAACTGAGGAAAACGCAGTTGAAAACGAATCAGCTGGTTCAGTATTTACAGAAATTCGAGAGGGAAAACACGGAACTGAGGCGCATTTTAAAGGACACGCTCCAGAAAATGACTATGATGGAACGAAAGAAGTGATGACGTTTGATTTTTAAAGTAGACGAAATATTTAAAGTCCATTAAATGAAATTTTATAAATATCAATTTTTGGCGATTTTGGTCAATTTTTGGCCAACAATTTTGGTAATTTTATTGCTTTTAAATACATGATGATAAATTGCCATCATGAATAACAAATTGTGAAGCACAAAGGTGAGTAAATACTATTTCGTATGTTAAAATTCATTGTATAATTTTTTAACAAATATCATTCAAACTCTCATCGTGTCCGTTATCACAGCGCTGAGCTTCAGGAACAGGTCGTCGCAGTTAATGCTGTTCATAAGCGAATTTAGTTACTCCAGCTGTTGTTTCGAGATGGATTGGTTCTGGAAAGTGCGGAACCAGGGCCTGGATCGCGATCCAGTCTATCTTGATGGTCTTGTATTCCCTGGCCGCGCTGATGATGTAGCGCGTCTCTTCGGCCGTCCACTTGTTGTACTGCGTGCTGTGCATTTAAATATGGGTGTGGCAAAAGAGAATTAAAGCTGTAATTCACTCATAACAGAATAGTAGGTGCGAGGGATACATACATCGTCTAATTGTATCCTGCATCAAATCTGCAAATCACAAAGCGTATGTCCCTGTGATTTAGTAGTGATTTAAAACAATACACGAAAGATAATTTCAGATACACATATAAAATTCGTTTCATTTCAAACACTGAACTTTTGAAAAATGATTTTATTATGTGAAACAAACGAGATTCAGATTTCTTTTAGTTTTTGTTCTAATATTATAAATCTTTGCAAACACAATACTTTCTTGTCTGTACAATTTCTTACCCAATAAAACAATAATAATATAATACTGCAAAGTATACAGATTTAGAGAAAACATGGGATAGTTTAGTATAAATACAGTACTGTACTTTGAATATTAACAGAATGTAATTTTACTTGCATTCCAAATCTCAATGTATTTATAGGTTAGAAAGTACCTAAATACGATAGACTCTTAACAAATCGCAACCGCTGTATTTCGAGCATAAATATTGTATTATAGCCAGCTAAGATTATCTTCTCTAGAGATGTTACAAATACTTTAGTAAATTATCGCTGTTAGGTAAACTTGAAGACATACATATTTTTGCAGATATAAATTCCTAAATCAAATTACTAGGTCAACGTATTGAGTCAATACTTTTACTGTTCATCATACCACAGCAAATATCACAAAAACTGATATTAGGAATGAATCTGGAGATTTGTTCAAATTTAATTTTAGAATGTGTTATTTAAATGAGCAGTCATAGTTTCATAAATGTGAGTTCATCTTCTTTATACACCACGTAGTACGTAATTGATACAGCTGGATTCACACATTTAAGATTCCACAATTAGTAATTTGGATAATATTTAAAATGCAAGAAATTCCATTTCAATATATTTATTATAAAAATGGTTATAAAATAAACGAGTACCAAATCAAATATTACATTGGTCGATCCAACAAGTTGAGATTTACTTAATAACGCATTATTGCGCTTCTATCATTTACAGTTTGAAACGAATGATAATTTTTCTATAATACCAATTTTTAATTGTTGTGTTAAGAATTTAACGTAAACAAATTATAGTTATATATTGTATAATTGGTATTAAAAGATTACTAAATAGAACACTAAAATGTAAATCAACCGAAAAGATAGCAATGGATAAGTACTTGTTATATTGTAGACTTCAGATACAAATAACACAAAATAGTAATACAGAACTGGTTGGTTATATTGGGATACTTTCACCAAAAGTGTTTCCAAATCAAATTACTAGGTCAACGCTTTTATACCAATATTCAAGTGTACAAAGTATTAGTATTAAACTGCACATTCACAAAGCAAAAAACTGATTAAAATATGAATCTAGAGATTTACTTTCACAAAGTATTAAAGTATTAATGTTATAATAACATTGTTATATCAAAAAGTGAGCGAAAATCTGCAATAATATAAAAATTTGAATTCTTCTACTCTATACAATATTCAACAAACAAAAGTCAGTTTACTAAAATCTAGGCACATGCGATATATCTGTGTATCACTCCACAGATGCAGAAGAAGTACCACGGCTGGACAGAAGGCGAAAGAACCTACATCCTCAGCGCGGCCAGGAGATCCGGCCCCAAGATAAACTGGATCCAGATTCAAAAGAACCTCCCGCACAGAACGGTGCAGCAGTGCAAGTCGTTTTACAACAACAGCGTGAAGTAGTATTAATTGGAGCGCCTTCTTCCGAAGACGAGTCTAACAACTATAGCCAGGATGGCCTTGAGCCACCTGTTAACCGCAGACGTGTCTCAAATTAGAGACCGCGAGAAGCAAGCCTATATCAATTAAATTACTTCTGACATGCTTCTGAACGTCTTCCTGGTGCAAGCTGGAAACTTCAAATGCAGTTTGGACATAAATCTCATAGCTCTAGTGCGAGAGATGATCATTGTTTTCAACCAGGTCAAGGCCCAGATGATCGAAGAAATCTACGTCAACGGGTATGCCGTGTTCGAAGGTAGTTGTGTATCTCAATAACAACTGGATTCGGTTATTAAGCTGACGGTGACTTACAAAATAGATGATCTCTTTTTGTAGCTGTCCACGGTAGTTGCCAATGGAGAGTTTTAAAAGTGAAATGCTTAAATATTTTAATTTATATCGATAATGTACAACTTTCTGATATGCTAAATTATTCTTAATAAATTTTGATTGAATGAACCTAAATACAATATTTAACTAAAAACTGAAAAAGTTCATAACTACCATCGTAACTCAGTAGTTACAAATGAATATAATGTTAGATGATGTTGAAATAGAGTGATTAGAATATGATTCAATGTGGAGAATGTGGAGAATGGTAATATTGAAGTTCAAGCGTATATAACTTATATATAACGTATTTGCTGTGCGAATGCAGTTAATTATTATACGAATTATTAACTCAAATGAAAATAATTATTTTTAACCAAAATATATGTAAAGGTTCATTTTTTAGAATTGATGTTATAAAATTGATGTTATAATTATCTGTAAAGTACGTGTCTCGGTCATAGTCGGATTGAAAACTTTAAATATTACGTATAAGAATTCTACATATTTTGTGGCAGTAACAGAACCACAACAATCTTATAATTTAGTTATAAATTATTTATAATTTTAGCAAAGTTCAGTAATTTAAAATTCAAATCTATCACACAAGCGGTTTGAAAATGCCTACCGCTACGATAAGCCCCATAACCACAACGACCCCGAGAACCAGCCACTGGACGTTCTTCACCGCCAGAACAGCCGTTCCGTCACTAAAAGAACTAATCGGAACAAAACTGCTTCCAATCTGAACCACCCCGCCTGTAATTCCTCTGGCCTGCTCGCGGCTGAAAACGGAATTTGCGCAGTACTTGCTCTCTGTGTTTGGGAACTCGGCCTGGGTTGAGATGTTAACAAAATTATTTGAGCTCTTGAACGAAAATATGAAACGTTGATTCGACGTGGCGTTCGAGCAGATGTTGGTTATGCTCACGCAGGCTTGGGAGTCGGAGATCAGAGCAGTCGCGTCTTGAAGGCAGCTCACGGACAAAGTGGGAGACAGCGGGAATATCTTCAGCAAGACGTTATTTTTGTAAATTAGCTGCTGGGCGCTTAGCTGATAGCTTGAAATAACGGACTGCTGCGCCAGGATTTTCTTGCAGTAAGTCGCGTCGGTGGAAAGGCCGCAGTCGAGCCACTCGGAGGAAGAGTTCAAGACCTGGGACCTGGTGGTGAAATCCAGGATGAACACCTTCCCGGTCCTGAAGTCTTCGTTCTCCTGGAAGATAACTCTGGTTACCATCTTATCGTAAGCGAAGCCGATGAAGCTGCTCATCGTCGCGTTGCAGTAGTTGATAGCGGGATTCATCGTATTAGTTAAAAGAAGGGTGTTCGCGTAAAGTAATATATTCTAACTCGAGTAGCAGTCGAAAGTGGCTTATAAAGTATTAACCACCACGTTCGTCTCATATGAAATTGAATAGTTGGCTACTCTGGTTATGGTCCCGTCTCTGTTTGGAACCTTTCCAGGTACAAAATACTGCACTTAATTGTACCCAAAACTTTCAGTTGCGAATGTTTGTATCATACTGTTACACCAAGAAATCTTTTCAGGAGAAGGCATCATCACACAAGGATAAGTACCTTGTTAAAAAAGCATTGACAATGTAACGCTAAACTGTACAGATTCTAAATTGAAATTTGGATACGCAGAATATTTGATTACAGCTTTTTTCTAGGTTGGATCGTTAGCGATAAGAGTGGCCATGGAATCCAAAGGATACTTGCAAATCTGAGTTGGTGTTCCTGAAAACTTAAACACGTTAGAATGCACGCCCGGAGCTATTTGGATATTCTATCCGTACAAAAGCTTCGGGTCTCGAACGCAGTCTTTTCTGTTGAAATCGACTCTTCTTAAATTCTAAGCCGCTTCGTTCACTACGACCTTCGCGTTCTAGAACTCCATCACGTAGATCGCGGACGTCGCTTTGAAGGCAGAGGCACAGTTGTTCACCAGATCGGCGCAGGGGATGGTGATATCGATCGATGCTCTAACTCCGTACGTTTGAAGCTACGAGAGGGCGTACGTGTAGGAGCCCGTCTGAATGGACAGCTTGTACAGATCTCCGCTCAGTTATTTGCACACGTTCAGTTCAGTAGACGAGTCTGTGCGCGGCCACGCCTTGAAAATGAGGCTACGAGTCTGGACGTCGAGTGAAACGGTAACGTTCGTTTGGAAGCAGACTAGAGTCTGGATAACGCAAAACTGGATCATATTAGAATGGAGTGAATTAATAATAATAAATATATTAGAATATTTTATATAATTATTGATATTTTCATTTTTGAAAAAAATGTTATGTTAATGGGTACAACATGGGTACACCATAGTATATACATATGATGTATATTTTTATATATTATATTTCAACACTATAGTTTAGAAATTATTTAATTGAAATAGATTTGTGATGTTGTTTTCTGCATTTAATATACTGATATCTAGCTATAATATAGATGGTAATAACCAAGTTATACAGATTTTTGAAAATATTTAATAACTCTGACTCTACGGTCTTTATTCGTTCAGTTACAATGGATACAACTCATATATATACTAGGTACAAATTGCTCATATACATTTCACTTTATATGTAGGTATCTCAACTTATTTGTATATAGGCAAATCAAATCTGTAGCTAAGCAAACCAAATTTGTATGTAAACAAGACGCCTTTATTTGGGCTAACCAGCTGATTTCAAGCTTCTTTACCATTTCATGTATTCCACTTCTTTATTTGCCAATGAACTTCCATGAGTCGTCCTCCATTTCCAAAGAGCTAAGTCTCAGGCTATAAGAAGCTGATCAGTCATAGGGTTATTATTATTCCTATACGTCAACTGCAGCCAATACTTGCTAGGCGTAAGTCCAAAACCAGTAGGTTCAACCAGCATCACCAGCTGCACCTATCACTTAAAACAGAGCCCAGCCTGTGAAAGTGGTTAACAAAAAGCGCTAAAGCTTCTCTTACAAACTCAAGTAGGAAGTTATTAAGCACTATAAAGTTGAATTTCTTGCTTGTCCTTGTGCAGCCATGACTAACACTGTTACTTATTTTGCTCTGAGCAATGTAAAAGAACACAGTGTGCAAAACTTCTTGAGAAAGGAGTATCAAAACAAATACTCCAGGCCAATGGTGAGAAGATTCTCGAGCTAGATAGAATAAGAACAAGAAAAAGCACTTTCCCAAAAATTGAAGAGGGACTCAAGCAATTCTTTGAGGCTAACGTTTGTTTGAACATTTCAGATCTTAGAATGCAAGCAGAGCTGATTAAATCAAGTTTACCTCCTGATGATAAGGAAAGGAAATTTGAAGCTTCCAGGTTACAGGTTAATATCTTCAAGATTTTTAAGATGTTGTAGCTAGGTTCAACTTGTCTCCAGCTTAAATATTAAACTGTGATGAAACTTCAGTTTGTAAAATGATGTGTTTACCAAAGTTCTTGGGATACATCAATAACAAAGCATAAACTGGTACTGCCGCTCTAAAACTGTTTCAATTGATACAGATTACTCCAGAGATAATTATACGCTGATGCTTACAGCAACAGGTGATGGAAGGCTTATAAAGCCTTTATTATCTTTTAAAAGGCTGATACTTTACCTTTAGCAAAGCATATTTAAGAGGGATCCATCATAATTATTGTCTTAAAGAAAGCTATTTCAATGATAAAGCCGAGTGTTATCATCCATGGATTCGAGAAAACTCAGTTGATTCGTTCTAATACAACATAAGAACCATTAAGATTGTATGTGTTGTCTGATGCAGAGAGAATTATGGGTTTTGCTTAAACTACAATTAATAAACGTCAGTGGTAAGAACAACAGCAACATGAAGTAAATAGAACCTTGTTCCCAATGGATTATAGTGACAGCGAGGATGAATAGATGCTTCAATAAGACATTGACTACTAATATTTCGGTGTGGAGTGAAATAATTATTCAGTGTAAAATATTAAATGTCATTTTGTAATCACTCCAAATTCGGTGAAATTTATCTTTGGATAGAGTCCGTATAGTTGATAGCGATTATCTTTATAATTTCATATTTTGTATATAAATAATCTATGTTGTATATAAAAATCATCTTTTGTATGTACACAAGAATCAAATGTATATAAACAAGTTACATGTTGCATATCTCAATAGATACAAAATTGCTTACATACATTGAGGTTTTCCGATGTATGTAAACGAGTTGTATCCATTGTAACTGAACGAATAAAGACCGTATCTCTTGACCAGTCAGTATATAAGTTTTAAATCTATCTCTTTTCCGAAGAAATCGTTACTTAAATGAATTTATTGAGATGGCTTGAAACCGGTCTGAAAATATAACCCTGAATATATAATAGTAATTTCAATAGTAATTTCAATAATACAGATAGATTTTCTACTATAGAGATATTTAATAAGATACAGTTCATCATAGTTTAATCTATATATCTATATCATAGTTTGAATTCGAATTATTTAGAACTCCTGGTTATAATTATAGATAAATTCTACAAGCAGTCGAATAGCTTTCATTCCATGTTATTAAACTCAGTATCACCTATCAAGATAGGAAAGTGTTGATAATTTTATAGACAAAATGTATTTAATGGGACAAAATACTGTATGAATAATCTCAAACGACTACTATTTGTTCCTGCTTAATAACGGGGTGCTGAACCGTCTCGCTATTTAGTTTCTCAGTTTCCTCCAAAGACTGGTAGCTGCTCAGCTTTCTCTATTAACATGTTCGCCACAGCAGGTACAAGACAACATAAAGCACAACTACAGCCGCCACGATGGCCCACATCCAGTTTTTCCAGCCGGGGTAGTAGTCGCTGCAGCAAAACGTTGTGGTGTGGTCTACGCAATACCGTTTAGCGCACCTGGATAGACACAGGCTTTCCTGTTAGTAGCACATTTCGTCGCCCATTTGAGATGAGATGAAATTATTATTACTTTACTTTATAATTAAATCTAAAATAGTACTTTGATTTTTATAGGTATGTATATTGAAGTAAAATAAGAGTACTCAATCTAATATCAGATTAATTAATAACAAGATGAACTGAACAACTGCATTACTTGTTAGGTATAGGATATTAATTGATAGATTTAGAAATGAACGCTAGGTAGTAAATTAGTTTTCATATTTCACTAATGCTTCAGATTTTATGTATAATATGAAATCTATGTCCCAGTATAAATATAGCATAAATATAAATGTACTAATATAATCCGTCTATAATCAGTTTAACCAAGAGACAGACATTATCATATAGTGCTAAGTGTTTTGTTTTACCTTACTTTGTAAACGCTGTTATTTTGAATACTAGAAAATACATTAAATAAGTGATTTAGCATAGTTGACCTTTTATATATCACAATATAACAGCTAACTATTTTTAAAATGAATCAATCGTCTGTATAATGATCATCATTATTCTTTAATAATAAATTTCCTTCTAATAATAATCCAATATACACGTTGCACTCAACCAACCAAGCATCATTATTGCTCGTCAAATCACCTTATAGAATTCGTTATAAATGAAAAGCAATATTTAACTGCTGTGCTATAATAAGGTCTGACTAAAATATAACCTATAATTGTAATGTAACTGTATATCATCAGTACTAATCTCAATATAATACCTGCTAGAAATACAACCCATTACTATTGTAATGATTCACAGTAAATATATTCCAGTAGATGTTTTGAGTTCGCATTGAATATTTCAATATTCCTGCATTCTAGGACCGCATTAAATATGAGGATACTATATTTAGATATCAACATCGCAAACCCACAGTTGATTTATTCAGCTTTGTTCTGGAACCTATCTTATACAACCACAAGTGTAGTGTGAAATACATAACTGAAGATTAAATATGAATACATTGCCAGAATCAACTACTAGCGTATTGAGAATGCGCGCGGTGTATTCTCAAAGATTCACTTATTAAGTGAAGTAAACGAAAGTCGTCTAACGCATTAAATCGTTTACAGAATACCCACCGTATGCGCTTTCCATCCTTCTGAAATAGACAGCCACCACTCCATAATGGGAAGCAAGCAAAGCGCACCGATTCACCTCAACCTGCAGTTCGACACCACCTTGACGATGAGCAGAACCGAGTCCCTGAGCTACTTGGAGTTTGAGTCCGCCGCCAGTTCCGGGAGACTCAGGTGCTCCTCCAACATAAACCTGCTGACCGACGAAGAGCTGTTCAACGAGTCCGTGGGAGACTTCTGAACGCGTCGCCCTCGATGGCGGGAGCTAGATCTGTAGCTTCCTGAAGAGGCAATAAGAAAGAGAAGACCTTGTGTATAAAGTGATTGATTGAATAATACGATCTTATACAAATTTTATGGAATCCGCTGGGTCTAGCTCGGTTGTGCATTTAGCACAAAATAGAGTGTTTAAGATTCTGCGCTATCTATTGTTGGATAAGTGAAATTTACACACGCGTGTAGTATTTAGAGAAATGCTATAATTATGCACATCTTAACCTGTACGCACTGTAATGTGAATACACAGCTAGAAAGTGATATTTAAAATTACATCTTTAACAAAGTAATGAAACTGAAATTCCAAAATCAAAACTTCATTCACTGGCCTCTGATGGCCGCCAGCGCCCTCTTGAGCTGCTCTTTAACGTCTGCGTTCAGCTTGCTCTTGTTCTCCTTGTAGAAGTCGTTCAGTGTCTGGATTTACTCTTTCGTGAACAGCGTTCCTCTGGACAGCGCGGCTATGTATTTGAGGAGCTGGGCCTCTCCGAAACTAACTTTCTGCAGGTTCTCAACCAGGGCCTGGATCAGGTTCGAGACCCCGAACTGCGTGTTCTCCGTCAGGTCGTAGACGATCTGCTGGCCGATGCTCTGGCTCAGAATCTTCCCGAGCAGCTAGCAGGTTATATCGACAGTTTGGCGGGAAACGACCCCTCTCTTGATGTACGCGCGGATGACGCACTGTACCAAGTGCTGGCTCACGATTTGCTTCGAGAAATTTTGCTTGATGTACTCGATGGATCTGAAGTGTTTCTCTGGCGCTTCACTCGTGCAGATTAATTCGGTGTGTCTGATGAGCTTGTTGTCGCTCATGCTCTGGCTGAACAGCACTTTCCGGCCAAATAGTTCTCTAACGTGTCTTTGGATTACTAAAACGTTCTGAAGATACTTTATCTGCTTCTAACTCATCATGTACTGAGTTGGAATGATTTTCTGCAAATATATGAAGTCCTTTGCGTATCGTGAATGGAAACTCATGTACTTATTCGTTAAAAATTTGAACCTGTAGAAAGTCTGTATCGTGAAAGCTGCATTTCTTCTTTACTTGAATTGAGTCCTCTGCTTTTTGAACAAAAACTGCTCAGGTTCTGGATCGTTCATTTTAGTTAAAGTGATCTTAGACTGTTTCTAAATAACTTAAACAGCACTAACTATTGATTTTAAGTGACGATAGTCGAAAACAAGAATGTTAGGTTGCAATGCGATAATTTATTGCTTATTTGTTGTTGAGAGCAGTTTTCTGTTATTATTACATCGTGTTTTGTTTTATATACATAACGTACTTAATGTTATAAGCCTTAATATTTTCTTCATTACCGAAAAACGTTGATACAAATTAGTCACATTTACAAATTAGCTGATAATAGGATTATTTATAACCAAACAACGTGATTTACGAGAAATTAACACTCTGATTTGCGCTTGAATCGTTTTAGCTCCTTTGACTATTGAACGTAACTTTTAAGTTGTAAACATTGGTTGATAAAGATTCAAATATTCAGTCATATTGAAGTCTTGGATGATTTTTTATCTGTTATGCTACAATATATGATTTTTGATTGTTAAAACATGTTGTGTAAATGGTTTTGTATTGTAAAGCTGAATTTTATTGTTAGCTACTTTATAATGATTTAAGAATAGTTTGAAAGAGATATCATCATAATTTAGTAGTTTAAATATCATAGCGTAGCATTCCACTCTTTCGGTAAGTTTTAATTATTTGTACATGAATTGGATTTTGGTAACAGATGGTGTGATTTATTTGTTAAATTGGTATTCTACTTTGTTCTGAGAGTTAGTTTTGAAATTTTTGATTTGTTATTTTATTTAATTTTGTCTGTAGTAGAATTGAATGCATTTAGTTGCTTTGTACACTTTTTTAACGTTACAGCTTTCAATTTTTAGGAATTTGCAAATATTATTTTGCAAGTATCTATATTTGATAAGCATTCCGGCAATAACGTATTTGAAGAAGTTTGTTTTTACTTATACAATGGTTTATTGCATGTCCACAAACTACTGTTTGTTGAAAATTACGTGAATTCTTTGTTCTCTATCCAATTTAACTTGGTGCTTTAGTTCTAAAGTTTTTTCAGTCCTGATAGCTAATGTGACCAGTTTCGCGAATATTTAATTTTTGTAGTATCTTTAAATGTATAATGCAGATTCGATTAGCCCTTAAGTAATAGAGTCATTGATTGATAATAGTTGTAGTTTCATTTCGTTTTAAAATGGGGTTTCCACTTCAGGTTCGTCAACAAAGCTTATTTGGAGGTTATCGTTTAAGGTATTCAGGTGCTCGATTGTTTGTTGATTCTGTTTAAAGTTAGTTTTAAGGGGAGACGAGTTAACAGATTCGATAACGATAGTTTTTGCCATACTAAAATCCTGTATTTGTTATTCATTTTGATATTCATCTTTGTTTTATTATTGTTCTTATTTTACATATTCATATGGTTATTTGATATTTTGTTGTTATTAAAGCTCTTATTGAATAGTTATTTGCTGCGTATTTGATTATGATGAATTCGGAGCTAATTGGAGTGTGGGACTGGTGTTGGTGCTATTTTGTGTTATAACTGGGGAGTCTTTAGTTAGAATTGATTATGAAATTACCACTCTGCGTTAAAAATTAGATTGGGAAGTTGATAAAATGTTGGATTATTTAACGCTTTCAACCGGATTCAACTAAACTTGGTTGGGCAGGCGCAATGATGTTGTTTGATGTGAATTGTTGTGATTTAGAATGTCATTTTCCGACATCTTGAACGCATTCAGAGTTAGCTAAGATTAGATTGAAAAGGTTTGATTTGTGTTATAAGTATCATTTACGACTTAGGCGCTTTGATAGGTATTTGCATCAATTTACGAATTCAATAATTGATATATTTCTTATTTTTGTTCATCTTCCGCTTCAACTGAATTTATTATTTCGTAAATTTGCTTGATATCTTCTCTTTCCTCTTTCGTTTCAAGAACTTTAATAGACTCGTCACTATTACTTTCATTTTCTTCTTATTTTTGCTCTGACTCCTAATCTGGTTCGTTATTACCTGAGTTTATCAGTTTTTAAATGATATCCATCTGTTCTTCTTAAATTGGGTTTTAATCAAAGTTGTTATTTTCTTCAAAGTCATAATCGTCGCTTACTTCACCTCCGATTGTATCCAATAGTTTTTAGGCTTCGTTTTTAGTTTTGATTAAACTTTCTGCAATCAAATTAGGCGAATTTTATTTTACAAATTAATAAAAATCGTTAACCAATAATTAATCGTTTTTGGCATTTTAATTGTTGAATGCATTTTCGGTGTATAATTGTTCATTCGAAGGGTCTAAATCATTTTATTCTTCTTCATCAAATGAAAGGAATTCTTGTTATTTTCTTTCTTATTATGGTGGAGTTTGTCCTTTAACCATTTTGAAGTTCAAGCCATTATATTTCCATTCTTAAATAGGTATATTTACTTCCTACTATTTAATATCTTTTTGTTACTTATTGGCAGACTATGTTTTTTCAGTTCCTCTTTGAGCTCTTATATTTTCTTACAGTAATTTAGTGGCTTAGAGTTATTATTTCTCATTCTTGTAGTTTATTAGCGCTTTCATAGCTTTCTATATCTTAATAATTTTCAGTTCAAATGTATTTTGTATGAATTTGTAGTATTTGTTGTTTAGTTCTGCTTGTATTTATTGAATGAATTACTTTTCGAACTCAAACACGGAGAATTCCGAGAATTCAGTGGTGAATACTGGGTAAAATGCGAATTATTCTGAGCTAAAGAATGGCGTTTTGAATTTTTCTATTATTTGCTTGCATAGTATGACTTTGAGTGCATCTGTTGATTTGAAGAACACGCTAGTGAATTCTTTGTAGCTTCCGTACAAGAAATCTGTTTATTTGATCCTGTTCTGGCACATTGCTCTGATAATGTACAGTTGTTGTAAAATAGTTCCATTTTACAGTGGCGTTAAAAATGTGAGCATATTTTGCACGCTATTTGGTTTGCCCATTATTTTATTCAGTATTTGCATGTGTGTAGGGACCGTGAATGGTATTTTCTTGCTCAGTTCGAGTATTTGCTTCTAAAAAGTGCTGTATTAAGCGAATTCTTGTATTTTTGTTATGTTCACGCGCAAATCCTTGTAGTTCATTGACTGTACTAATTTATTTATGTTCTCGTTCCCTCCTAGATAGTAAAATAGAATTTATATTATCTGTTCTCCCTTCAAGTGCATTCCATTGCTCATTTAACAGATGAATCTATTCTGAACATTATTTATACAATCTATTAAGCAGAACATTTAACAAAATAATATTTTATTGTCGAATTGACACAATTCCTCGTCCGTTTTGCTCGTTATCCGTTATATAGGTTGACCAACATTTACAAAAGATTCAACAGTTTAATTTTAAAGGAACAAACTGTTTATCTTCGCCCAAAACGGATTCACTTTCTTCTGCAAATCGTCCGCGAAGTATACGCGCTGCTATTATTATAATTGTTATTTAATGCTATTGTACACAACTTAGATAATAGGAGTATTATGTGCCACTCCAAAGGAGCGGAAAATATCCTGAATCAAATTCTTCATCTTCAAATCGAATCGGAACTGCTGCTTGGAAAAAGAGAGGTAGGTGAATTAAGTAATGAATTGCTCTAAACGCTTCAAATCAACCTACAAATTTAGATTTTACAAAGATAAATGCTGCTGAAGAGATTAATAATGCCTAATCAACTTCGTGTCCGCACGCACCAAAGTAATCGTAAAACGCTCGTGCGCAGAGTCCAAAATTATCAGATTCAATTTATTTTAAGACAGCTTCAACTGAACACTGTCGAATGACTGCAGAGTGAAATTTTAAGGAAGTATTTCTTTCTGCTACACACGCACGTTCAAAATGGACTGAAAATTTGAATAAACCGTAATTTTAGACGCATCTAACGGCATATAACACGTATAGCTTAGAACACCAGGCTCGAGATTTACAAAAGCCATTTAAAAATTGAAGTGGCACTTTAACACACAATATTTACGAAAATATTATGCAATAATTTTATATGCGTTGAAACACTGCTTATTTTATGTTTCTTGTATTAAAAATATTATTAGTAATATTATCACTTAAGAAATCCAAAGCATTTTATAGAAGCATGCTGGTCTTATAATATTTATAAAGCAACCATTTATTCAGTCATATTTTGAGAACCAATATCTTTGAATAATTAGCTGAAAGATAATTACCTGAAAGTTTCAGGCTGTTTTTATTCTTGAATCTTTTTCCAGTTCTCTTCGTTTGTCTAATTTTTAAAAATATTCAAATATACCTTTTCCAAAAACTCGCAAGCATAGTAATAACAAGCACCTGCTTTTTTGTCTATTTCAAATTCAAGTATTTTGCTTGGAATCGTGAGTTAAATTAAAAAAATAGATACTGTTGAATTAAATAACGTCTAGCGAACAATATCGGTTTTTACCAACTCTGATTCGTATAAATTTTTTGTCTCTCTCTTATATCGTATCTCATCTTCAAAAAGATGGAAATATAGTGAAGTATTCAAACTAATGAGAATAACTTGAAGATATAAAACAGGCGTTCATTTTTACCAAAGAAACGCTCATATTTGTTTTATCGTGGAACTGCTCCAATAGCATCTACAAATTAGATAAATGATAATCAGTTATAAATAGAAATAACTATACAAAATTATGTTAAAGGTTATACCAAAGTGAAAATGACGCAAAAATTAAACAGGATACTATCATTCTTCTACAATCACTTTAGAGAACCTGGAAGCATTTTTGGACTCCGGTCTTATTTCAGTTCTTTTTAGACTTAGTAATTTACTTTCTCGTTACGCATTTACTTTTTATACTAACGAATTTTATTTATACTGGTCGCCTGTTAATTTATTAAGATTATTTATGAGATTCAGAGCACCATTGTAAAGTTATTTTGATTAGTTGATTGATTTGCTCATTGTGAAGTGGATAAATATTTCTATAATATAAAATGTTGAGTAGAATGGTTCGATTTAGTATAAATAATGGTCAAGAATGTCTAAGATTTGGAATGTGGAATTTGATTTCTCTTTTTTGAAAACTAATCTTTACTAGTCTGTACTTGTATTTATAAATTTGACACATAAAAAGTGTTTACATAACAAACAAAGTAATACATATGAATATTATAACTTTAATCACGCTGTAAATATTTAATAGAATCATCAGCCGATGAAAGAAAAATAAATTGTATATTAAGTAAAAACGAACCTGCACAAAGGAGCGACAATAAAATATCATTACAATAAAATATCACATATCATTCATTTGAATCTAGAGTTGTTATTTGTTTATGGTCTTGTTATAGAGTGAAGTTTATTTATTGCGTTATCATCAAAAGACTTTGACTGAAGAATTTTTTCATTATGTTATGCAATTTTGATCGCGTTTAAGTGTAGCTAGTTTTTATTGTAGTTATTAAACTATTATAACATGTCAAATGATTGGTTGTTTTTGGTTTTTGTCGCATTTAATTATAAACTTTCATTGCAAAGTTAGTTTTTCATTAAATGATGTGAAAATTATAAATACGTGCAAAATAACCTGTATTTTAATATATGTAAATAAATCGTGGATATGAAAATGTTGAATTTCTGTATCATTAGAAATTGATTCAAATTCCAATAGGAGAATATACAAACAATATGTTTGAGAAATAAAAGTTAAAATTTGTAGTGAATTAAATCCAGTTTCATGTAATTACAGGTACAGTGTTCTAACAAAGTGCAACATTCATTCATTCAATATGTAGTTATTATATGAAATTATAGGAACATAAATAAAACACGAATTTATTTTCCAATCACTCGAATCAAATCAGACTTTGCCTGCTTTGATCAGTTTTCCGATTTGTACGACGCGGTATTCCATATCTTGTATGAGGTTAGCGTTGCTTTATCTGAGTACTTTTGCAACTCCGTCAAAGCTCTGTGAGCCGTATCTGAGTTGGTAGAAGTCAATCAGTACTTATTGTCCAAATTGAGCAGTGTCGCCGTCCATCAGGCACTTCTACAGGTAGCTCAACGTGAAGACCCCAATTTGCGTTTTGAGGCCTGGTTTAACGTTGTCGAATGGTTTTCCGAGCTGGTCGAACATGGCCAGAGCGAAAAGGACCGATTATTTGCAGTAGGGGCTTAAAAATTGGAACTTTTTGTTCATTTGTTCAACGGCTTTGACGAAGTTCACCTGAGCAATTCTGAGGAAGGGGTTCGGGAACGTGTCGAGGAAGGCCATGAGAACGGAGAGGGTTTGAATTAGTTCACCAACTTCTTCAAGTTGTGAGTCCGAGGTGATGACAAGTTTTTCCTCTATGAATTTTTGGAGGTTTGAGTTGGTAGCTTGTGGATTAACAAGGGTTATGTTTTCAATCGCGTGTTGTATTTGGATGAATGTGGGCTCGTATTTCTGCTCGAGGCCGACTCTGAATATCTTCTGCATGAGAATGAGCTGGGCGCAGCCAAGGGAGACTGAGCTGGAGGGCATGAAAACGGTCTTCATGAGCTCGAGCTCGAACAGTTCGGGTGAAAGCTTCAAGAAGCACTCGGCCATGCAGAGAGCAGCTGCTTCAACAACAGCGTGCTCTTGCTCGGCTAGTAACACGTGCGCGTACAAAATAGCGATTATCTCCTGGTAAATGTTCTCAGAAGTGAATTTGAACTCGGTCGCCTTGTAGAACTGTATTTTAATTGACTTGATATTGGATGCACGGAGCATTCTCTGTAATAGGTTCATGATCCTGATTTGGAGATCTTGGCCAATTTTCTCGTTGATCTCGTACACCTTGTACTCGGCGCTCTTGAACTAAATGTTCAGTAAACCATGAAGATTAACTTCTGGCTTGGAACTGATCAGGAATAACTAATATAAGCACTCAATAGCTTGCTCCTGAACGAGCTTGTTCGTGTGCAGTAAGCAGAACTTCTCAACTTCTGGCCTTAAATTCAGGGCGAAACCGGAGATGTCAACTGATTAACACAGCACGGTCAAAGCCTTAGTGAACGCTATTCTGTGCTCGTCGGTTAAGTTCAAACGAAGAGTCATCACGGCACGGCCGGTGATACCGTTACCAACAATGGCAGCTGCTTTCTGGTTCTCAGCCTGGCCACCAATGGAGTAAATGAAGTCGTCGTACTTTATTTGCTTGCAGGTAGCATTCTGTTAGATAGCAAATGTGTGATTAGTGGACAAAGTGATGATCATCATGATGTTCAACGCGGATATTCTGGAAAGCTCCGAGTTAACCTTCGTATATGGTGATTACACCTCGCACAGGATCTTAAAGACCTCCAAGCAGCGGTTCTGAATAGCTTACAAAGCTGGGAAGTTAGCCTAACGAGCGAGCACACTGGATTACAATACCTGCTGAGTCTGGCTTATGAACAATTACAAGAACTGTGGAGTTCTCTCGTCGTCCGTTTTGATCTTTTGGTAGCAGTCAGTGAACGCCTGCATCAAGAAACCGGTAACACCGGCGAATTCCTTGTGGTGGAGGTTCGAGAAGCAGCTTTAAATGGCTGAGGTGAGTAGGGCTGGGCTGTCAACGGACTAAACTGGTTCGTCGTTGATTAAAATAGCAACCATGATAGCAGCTGGAGCCTGGACCTCGAGAACGTTGTTCAAAATGGTCTCGAAGGCCTTTCCAGAAACGGCGTCGAACGCGTGTGGATTAGTGGCCAGCATGCTCTTGATAATGGTGAAGCATGGGTGGATGGATTCAATGGGTTGCTTTTACACACAAACGGAGTGAGACTTCTCTAAAACGTCGAGGCCGTCCCTGAGTAATCTTGAAGAGCAATAACCAACAATGGCTTCAGTGTTTTCTTGCAATAACTTAGAGATGCTGTAAAATGCAGCTACGAACTGAGCTTGGTTGATGCTGATCTCTGGCTCGTCAATGCATTACTTGATCAACTGATTGACAATGGCGAATCTGGTACCAATGATGACGTTAATACCTTGAGCTAGCTTGAGCAGCTCTTCCTGGTTTTGAGCAGTCTTAATCTTGGCGATTTATGGTTGAACAACATTGTCCAAAAGCTGAGTGACATCAGTTTACAAACTACTGAGGAGACCAGCAGCGGCGTTGACAAGGTCTTCGTTATCAGCTTGCTTGATTAAACCTGGAAGCTCATAAATAAGGTCTTCCTTAATGTAAAGGTTCTTCTTATCGTTCTTAGCAATACCAGCGAATATATCAAGATAGCAAATCAAAGTGTAATCAGTGGCTGACTTGATTTCTTCGTGGAGTTACTCACAGAGTTAACCAAACATTTAATAGTTGAGGTTAATGGCCAATTCAGTAATGGTGTTAGACACTAAATACTTGTAGTTGAACTCACAGTCTCTATTTTTGTAGTAGCGTTGAAGTAATCCAACTAAAACTTCTCTGACAAAAGGCAAGAAACCAGCCATAGTAGTTAATGGCTTGATGGTAACAAGTTTCCACATATTGACGGCCTAGTGGCGCAAATTGCTTGTAGAATCACATCTGATCAAGAACAAGTGCAAAGCAAGTTTATAATAGACTTCTGGTGAAAGTTGGGTTATGGCATAGTTGATGGCCTTTTCTGGGATGAAAACTTTAATAGCCTTTTCTTCGGCTAAACCAGTAACTTTAATTTCGTTGATAGCCTGCTTAATTTACTTAAGCTCTTCACGCTCTTATTTGCTGGATTTCTCCATGACTGTAGCACCTATTTCAGAGATTACGTCACCGATTAAGGAAATAGAGAGTTCTCTAACATCGTAATTTTCATCTACAATGGCTTAAGTTAACAATGAAGCAACGACTTAACAATTAACTGGATGATTTAAGAATGAAGTAGTCAATTAACGAGCAATAGATGTGATCAACTTATCATGTCCCTTAAATGTCTTGGCGTCTCTTACTAAAGCTAAAACTTAGCTTAAGCATTGCTTAAAGTATTGTGAAGTAAAACTAGTTATTAATTCTACATCATTTATTTCAAGAAGTTTTTATGGGATGTATAAGAGATAAAGTGCAATAGAAATTAAATCAGCACTCTTAAAGGTTGTGTCTATTTAGAAAGTTAATTCAGCTCCACAAGTGCATTGGTGAATAATTCTTTCTTCAGAATCTAGGACAATTTGATTTAGTTTGCCACATTCACACTTTTCAACAACAAATTAACTATGTGTTCCATTCTTAAGATAGAGAGCTTCTGAGACTTAAGTTAAAAGTTCTCTCCAATTGTTAAGTTAAAAGCTTAAATGAACAATAGCCATGCTAAGACCATGAGCGAAAGATATATTTCTGCATTAAATAAGTAAGTCAAGCAGTTCATTTTGTAACATCTTAGCAGTTTATGGTACTTTTTATACTATTTTAGCTATTGAGATAGCACATGCCTTTCTAATTTCTTCATTAGTATCCTTGAGATTTTCAACAAGAATATCTTTGATTTACGGGATGAATGGAGTAAAGTCAGTAACATTAGTAATTTCGCTTAAGAGTGATAACACAGATGCTGCAATTGTTTTGATATGAAGATGTTTCATTCTATCAAAAGCAGTTGAGAATTAAATCGCAGAATCCTTTTTAAGAACTTTTTCGCAAATTGGGTAGATAAGTGTAACCGATGCAGCATCAATGTGAGTATTAAATTGCAATTCAGTCAAATCTATGAGCACATTTCTCATGTGATCAGGATGAATGTAAGCTTCAATAATTTTCTTGGAGACTGCTCTAATAATTGGGGATTAAATTAGTTCTGCAACTTTTTCAATTGTTCTCAATACGGATTCTTTAACTTATCTTTATGGGTGATAAATGTTGATTTAAAGTTTTGGTAAGAATTATGGTATTAACTTAACAAGCATAGCCTTAAATTATGAAATAGGTAATTTAGCGGAATTGCAACAAATGTTATAAACAAAGTCGGTAGCTCCAGCGATTAATTCCCAATCGTTCTCTTCATTTAAGGCATCCAATATAATTTGTGTAATATGAGAAATACCGAATTAACTGACAGATTTGAGAATTTACACCATTATTTAACTGGCTCTATCTACGATTTATTAATCTTCAGATGAATTTAAGAACAAAATATCTTAAATGAATACTGGCATATACGGTTCAAGCAGATTCTTAAAGTGGGCTAACATATCGCTAACAAATAATAAACCTTACACTTATTAAGCGATTTTTTCTGAACGCAGACAGAAACAACCGACATCTATTAATGAATTAACATCCTAAATAAGATAGCTAAGACCAAATTTACTAATAACACCTGTCAAGCAGTGAACGGCCCCAGGGAACTCATCAGCATTGAATTTAACAGTATCAGAATATCTGGGGATCAAATATTCTTTAGCAAATTATTCAATAGATGAATAGTTTTAGTGTGGATAATCTTATTTAGTTGATTATTTTATGATTAATCCATCAAGAATATCTTACCAGCAGTTATGGAGGGCTGAATTGAAGTTAGAATCCAATCTGTTATCAGATATTTAAGATAACTCCTCAAGATAATCTATTAATTGTCCTCTTACTTTACTATCCCATAAATATTAGTTACAAATAACAGCTTATAAACGAACTAATTGACCTATGCAATCTAAATCTATGAATTTAATTTGAGCTGGGTCAACGGTGTATTACATAATAAGACCATAATTTTTCATATTTTGTGAGTATTGCATGGCTCTTTGATACAGCTTATGCATTTATGGTGATATTTGAATATTCTTTGTTAAATCAGTACGACCAGTTTCGAGGGCATAGTTGATTTTAGATTTGAATTAGTGACCAAGTTAAGTGATTATTTATTTAACTGCTATAAAGGCAGTTTATTAAACTTCCTTGTCAAAATCAAAGATACCATAATTAAGGAATCTTTCAAATACTGCTTCAATAATTGTAATTTGTTTAGGATCTACTTCGAGATAAACAACGTTTCTACGTTGCAAATTCTTTAAGTAAGCATTCTTTTCTGCGATTGCAGGAATAACTTCATATTTACCTTCTTTGCATGGTAATTAATTGAGGGCAAAGCGCTCGCTGATACATTCTTTATGTTCGTACAAAGAAACTCCAGCGAATTGTGGAACTTAAGCACTGACTGGTTGGCATAAGACACCGATTGGAAGATCAGAATCGAACTTTTGGTCAAATGAAACTAAATATGGTGACATTTTTTCAATAATTCTCCATATGCAAGCTCTGTGTTTAGATGCTAAGTTATTAGTATCGAATCTGGTATCTTCCAAGTTGCATTGGATTGAATAATGCTTGAGAAGTAATATGTTGATCATTTCAAGAACAAATTCTTTGTTGGCGTTTTCTTCGCAAAGACTTTGGATGGCGCTTGGAACATACTCTAACAAGATTTAATTTTCTTCGCTGAAACACATGTCAAACAATTCGTCAATCATTTTGTGATTGTTTTACAGGTACTCAGTTCTTTGACCACAAGCTATGAAGAAACGCATAGTTCCGTCGTTCAAGTGCTCAGTTAGCAAAAGTCTAAGTTTATTGATATTTGACTTGATGATAACTTTATTTTGTGGTACAAATGATAAACAAAGCGCGGCAAGCTTTCTCTTTTCTTCGTCAATGTCTACGAGTGCGCTCATAATTGGCTGAACAAATTCTTCGTCAATATCCAACTTCAAGTATTTAGAATTCTTGAATACTTGTTCTATGGCAAGTTCATGTTGGAATCCTTGCACTTGCATTGAAAGGAGTAACTTTAAAAGTTGCTTATAATCTATGCAAGCATATTGCTTGCAATTGATGCTACTGCTGAGGAATACAAATTCTTTTTAAAGAGTTTGTGGGATTTATTACATACGCATTAAAAATGGTAGTAATGTGTGAACTGGGTAGGCAAATGAGATATTTTACCAAACTCCTAATTATTGAGATAAGAGTTAATCATAATTACCAGCTATTGAATGTTCTTTCAAGTACAAAGGATATTCAGAGTATTACATATTATATTTGTCAAATAACTCTTGAAGTTTAGTATCTTCTGTGATATTGAACATGTATTTTAACATGGCAACTAAAACAAGTGGTTGTGAATCCATCGCAACGCAAATACGTGAACCAGCAACATAGCTTAATAGTAAGTTAAGTTGTTTGAACACTTGTTTCATATACTCTTTCTTTTGAACAATACTGAAAATTGTAATAAGGGTATCAATTAATCCAACTTAGATAATGTTGAGTAATTTACCATTGGTTCCAACAAACTGTAACATGAAATCAATATAATTCATAGTTTTCTTAATAACATCAAGCATTTAGTTACGGTATATTTATTCCTTTTCAAGTTACTTTTTAACTAACTCTTCTCTTGCTTGATTATCTTTTTTCATTTTAATTTCTTGTTTCAAGTCGCAATTTTTAGGTATAATTTAAATGGCAGGTATTTCAGATTCATCAATTAATTAACCTTCAGCGGCCATGATAATTTAAACTTAAGTTTAACTTAAACTCTTAATTTGAGCAATAGTTTATGAATTTATTATTTATTCCAGTAAATGCTATAAAACAACTGGGACTGAATTCGTTTTTTAGACAATTTATTTCATCAAAAGTACTATTTTAGCATTAAATTAATCTAACATATTAAAAGATAATAAGTTTAATTGTTCTTTAAGTTGTTCATTGGATATTTGGATTTTAATTTAATTATACAAACCTAATAAGTCTTGGCCAGCAAAATAATTGAAAGTTTGTTTAGTTTCGTTCGTTAAAATCCATTGTAACAACATCATTTTAGCTTGAACAGAATTGTTAATAAGATGTAAAAATTCAGCAGAAACTGATGAATTGCCTATCATACTCATGAGTAGTTCAAACTTTTGTACATCAGCTGGATTCTTTAAAAGATATTGTACAACAGCTCCTTATAATTCTAAAGCTTTTACTGGTGTTTTTACCATTTCTTCAGTAACTTCAATATCACTAAGTTTGGCTGGTTTTAAGTAATTCAAATACATTTAATTTTGTGTTAACTGGTTAGCGTTCTTAGCTTCTATTAATTTGATTTATGCCTCATCAATTGGTGATTTGCAGTATACTGTTTCTCTGAATACAGTGGAAATTTAACCAGTGGTTAAGTTAATCCCTTTTACTTCTTATTTATGAAGAAGTACTTCAACTAATCTACTAATATAGACAGAACTACATTCTGTTTTAAAAGATAATGTGTTTTGCTAGAATTGTTCGTTAGCAAGTTAATGAAGAATAATGTTTGATATAACAACTTGGGTAGCTTCAGAAAATCCTTTCGGACATTTTATTAATGTTGATAGTGTTTAAAGCATTAATGTTGGTTATTTTTACATCAATCCTTAAATAGTTGTGTGCACTAATTCAGAGTTGATATTGTTCTATACTATTTGAAGTAACTAGATTTTCTTTGGATTTGATTGCAATACTTATAAATCTGACAAGATAAATTTGGCAAGTTGTTCGGATTTAACGTGAGTAAGGTTTACACAAGCATTTAAGCCTGATTTAATGGCTTATTGTACCAAAGCATCAGATTTTTAAATCTTGATTCTGTTGAACCAACCTGGGGAACTAATCTTTGAAAATAGTTTTGTGAATAGTGGCATTTGGTCTTAGATATTGTCATCATTCATAGTGGACATTAAATATTAGCAAGCCTAACATAAAATCTAATCAAACTGAGATCCTTAATTTACAGCAAGTTTTTTGCAAACAGAAAGATCCATTTAAATGAAGAGGAGTGTTATTCTTTTACAATTATATGTTGTAAAATAAATTTTAGTGCTTATAAATTGACGCAAAATTTCACTTCCATAAATAAATGTTAATAAATGTTACGCCAACTGAAATTAAATAAACATTTTATTTTGAATGCACTTAATCAGATTCAACTGAGCATGTGACTAGATTAGCCCTATAATTGCACAACTACGTTTAATACTTGACCAAAATGCAAGATTTGCTGAAAGATTTATCAAAACATGGTTAATTAAGAGAACCAGAATCACGTGGTTTAGATGAGAAAATAAACAACGAAGAATTTGGGCCAGATTAAGATAAAGAAAAATATAGAGATGGTTTCAAACCAAACGAACGTGGTCAAGAACTTTTATAACAGTGTGATTAAGAAATAACTAAAATATCAAAGACATATCCAACAACTCGCACACCCATTTAAATGAAGGATTTGGATAATATAATGGATATTATCAAGGGTTCTATCATGATCATTTATCCACAAGGTTTGAAGGCTCATGAATCTCTTAAAGAAGCTATAGAGTAAAAAGATGACTATGTAAATGGTCAATATAACGATGATGGCTTCTTTAACGTTGAATCTGGTACAGTATTCTTTGCTAATAAATCTCTTACTCAGCGTGGCGAGACTATGAAGTGTCTTAATGCTCCAGAATCTTCGACTATCAAGGTTATTCCTTCTAAATCTTAGAGTTATGCTCCACGATCTCATTAAGACTAGAATCAGGCTGAAATGATGAGATATTTATACACCAGAGAAGCTGAAAAGAAAAAGGCTGAGCTTATGACTGAAGATGACGTATATAGCAGAGAGTGGGCTGATGGTAACAGTCTTAAAAAGCAGTTCCATGGTATGGGCGACGTTAAATTTAAGTGATTCAAACTATTAACAATTAATAACCTGAAAAATAACATCATATTCTTTTGCATCTTTATTATTTGGATTCTCAAATGCTTCAACTTTCTTTATTTATTACTTTATGATTCAAATTCTTATTCGTCAATATATAACCTCTTATAAATGAAGATATCATAGATGGCTTCGTATTTTTGTTATTTCTATTTATAACATTATTATGTTGAAAACAATAATTAATTACTCTAGGGGAGGTGCTATTTCGTAAAGTAGGTCAACTCACTTATAAGGGAGTTCCTTCATGCAAAACTCCCTTACAACCAAGGTAGTTATTATCTATTAGTTAATACCTAATAATGTGAATTCGGAAATTCTAACCAATACAAAATATATGTACGTTTAAACACTCTACACGTTTTATGAATTTTATGAAATATATTTTCAATCAAACTGAATTAAATAATTAAAATATACTTTATTAAAACCTTATAAACAACCCTCTCACTTCAACAAGGCGGCAACGCGGAGCCCGAGCATGAACTTTTACAAAGCAAGCTTTTCTCCGCATCTTCGGGCGATGTTCATTCCGAACTTTTGGTACTCTTGTGCGGCTGCGATTCTAATTTTGTCCGATTAATCCAGAGAGATAAGTTTAGCAAAAAGTGAGTTCACGAGCTCCTCCACGTCAAAGTTGAACGAGGCCGTTTCTTCGATAAAGGAGAGGAATTCCTTGTCATTTGTTGAAGTTATATTCCTTAAAATGGTGTTAATCTCGTTTTAAGTGGTGATTCCCTGGACTAGGTTCAGGTTGTCCAGGTCTTTCAATTAAATTTGCTTCTGCCCCTGCTTCAAATCGCTTATTTAGCAGACCATTTAGAGCTGAGTTACCGCCTTACGCATATCACCGTTAGACTGTACAGCTAACTTCTCAAGCAGCGCGTCCTCAAAGATAATGCTCTCCTTAGCGCAAATCTGCTGCAGCCTGAGCTAAATAGCAGGAGGCGGAAGCGGAACGAAACGGAACTTCGCACACCTGGATACTATCGGCCCGATTATCTAACTCGGATAGTTGCACAACAAAGCTAAACGCGTAGTCTGAGAACAATCCTCGATAATTCTACGCAAAGCTGCCTGAGCATCACGCGTTAACGCATCAGCCTCCTCCAAAATAATAATTTGCAACGCAGGAACCGGATAATTATACCCAGCACGCGGCGCAACCGCAGATATCTTCCTCTGCGCCAAAGGCTTCACCCTGTCACGAATCACCTAAACCCCACGATCAGAAGACGCGTTAATTTCATGCACCCTATCCTTGTAATAATCAGGACCAAACAACTAATGGGCCAGCGCCTGAATACATGTAGTTTTACCAGTTCCCTACGGACCAAATAACAATAAATTTGGCAACTAACCAGTGGAAACACATTATTTAAAGGCACTCACGGCCTGCTCTTAGTGCTGAATGTCACTAAATTCTTTCGGACGATATAACTCAACCCATGGAATACTCATTGCACGTGAAGTGAACATAAAGAAAAGAACGCAAGTCCATATAAATATATGTACATATTTTTGCAAATAAATCCACATCATTTCATGAACACCGTTGTAGTTTTATGCACTGAATAGCAATACATCGAATTTATGGCTAAACTTGAGGACTCATTAAAAATGCTTTAATACTTCCATTCCAAAGAGGGAAACACTATTAAAATATAAAACAAATATTTTATTGCAACTGTAGAATTTGTAATGTCAAACTAGGCTGATTTATCTGCGCAATCCGCTGACGCTTTTATATTGATAAATAAACCAGTAAAGTTTCCAACACAAAAGCAAAAAGAAAAATTAGTATTTATCGCTGCACAAATAGAAGATGAAGCTAAGTTTGGCGAATGGGATCAAGGAGAATGGATTTTAGACTACTTCGTTGACGTAGATGAAGTAGGTGAAATTATTGGTTAAGCTCCTTTCAATAAAATTGAACGTGTTGATAAACAACAAAAAGAAAACTTAGACATTTAAACTTTAATTGCGTCTATTGAATCTAATGACGTTCGCGATGAAGTAGCTAAAATGCTGAGGTTATTCGAAAAAATGCACTTTGAGACAAATTAAGAAGACGAAGTAGAAGCGCTAGGAGGGGTATTTAAATAATTAGAAGATTTGTAGAAGTTTTTGGCATCAGCTTCTGAGAAAGACAGATCAAGCGCAGCTGCTGCAGTTGCTATAATGCTTGGAAAAGAACTTGGTAATGAGTGATATCCTAATTACAAAATAAAAATTGGTAAAATCACATTATTTCCGCTTCT
>CAXDID010000356.1:0-52701 GCA_963988835.1 Hexamita inflata | reverse complement strand
GCGCGTTCAGGAGCCTCTGCCAGAAGTTCAAGAGCCAGAGGAGCAGAAGCCGGAAGAACACGTTTTAGAACAGCCAGCCGAACTCCACGCCCTTCCAGAAGCCGAAGCCCAGATTCTCGACACCGCCGCCGAACAGCCAGAGCAGAAGCCAGAGGTCCAGGAAGCCGAAGCGCAGCCAGTCGTCCAAGAAGCGGAAGTCCAAGAGTAAATCGCCCAAGAGCCAGAAAAGCAAGAGCAAGTAGTACAAGAAGCTGAAGTGCAAGAGCCAGTCGCTGTAGAACTCGAGGTCCAAGAGCACGTCGTTGTAGAGCCAGAAGTCCAGGAACAAGCTGTTTAAGAGCAGGCAGCCCACGTAGAGCCAGAAGTCGTCCAGACCGAGGTGCAGCTGCCAGAGCCGGCCGTGGAGCAGGAAGAAGCCCAGCCAGAAAAGAAGCTCACCAAGTCCCAGAAGGCCAAGGCGGCCAAGAAAGCGAGAGAAGACGCGGCCAGAGAAGAACAGGCCAGACTCAAGGCGGAAGCAGAGGCGAAGGCCACTCAAGAAGCCCAGGAGCGCGTTCAGGAGCCTCTGCCAGAAGTTCAAGAACCAGAGGAGCAGAAGCCGGAAGAACACGTTTTAGAACAGCCAGCCGAACTCCACGCCCTTCCAGAAGCCGAAGCCCAGAATCTCGACACCGCTGCCGAACAGCCAGAGCAGAAGCCAGAGGTCCAGGAAGCCGAAGCGCAGCCAGTCGTCCAAGAAGTGGAAGTCCAAGAGTAAATCACCCAAGAGCCAGAAAAGCCAGAGCAAAACGTACAAGAAGCTGAAGTGCAAGAGCCAGCCGCTGTAGAACTCGAAGTCCAAGAGCACGTCGCAGTAGAGCCAGAAGTCCAGGAGCACGCTGTTTAAGAGCAGGTAGCCCACGTAGAGCCAGAAGTCGTCCAGACCGAGGTGCAGCTGCCAGAGCCGGCCATGGAGCAGGAAGAAGCCCAGCCAGAGAAGAAGCTCACCAAGTCCCAGAAGGCCAAGGCGGCCAAGAAAGCGAGAGAAGACGCGGCCAGAGAAGAACACGCCAGACTCAAGGCGGAAGCAGAGGCGAAGGCCACTCAAGAAGCCCAGGAGCGCGTTCAGGAGCCTCTGCCAGAAGTTCAAGAACCAGAGGAGCAGAAGCCGGAAGAACACGTTTTAGAACAGCCAGCCGAACTCCACGCCCTTCCAGAAGCCGAAGCCCAGAATCTCGACACCGCTGCCGAACAGCCAGAGCAGAAGCCAGAGGTCCAGGAAGCCGAAGCGCAGCCAGTCGTCCAAGAAGTGGAAGTCCAAGAGTAAATCACCCAAGAGCCAGAAAAGCCAGAGCAAAACGTACAAGAAGCTGAAGTGCAAGAGCCAGCCGCTGTAGAACTCGAAGTCCAAGAGCACGTCGCAGTAGAGCCAGAAGTCCAGGAGCACGCTGTTTAAGAGCAGGTAGCCCACGTAGAGCCAGAAGTCGTCCAGACCGAGGTGCAGCTGCCAGAGCCGGCCATGGAGCAGGAAGAAGCCCAGCCAGAGAAGAAGCTCACCAAGTCCCAGAAGGCCAAGGCGGCCAAGAAAGCGAGAGAAGACGCGGCCAGAGAAGAACACGCCAGACTCAAGGCGGAAGCAGAGGCGAAGGCCACTCAAGAAGCCCAGGAGCACGAGCAAGCTGAACTTAAGGCTGAAAAAGACATTCAAGAAAAAGTTGCTAAAGAAAGTTAAATGCAATAAAATGAATAACAAAGTCAAAGAGAAAAAGAAGTTCAAAACGATAAAATAATCGAATAAAATAAAATTGAACAAAAAGAAGAAGTAAAGAATAAGAAAACAGAAGAGAAGAATTGGATCGAGGAACGGTGGAAAAACGATTCAATCGGAACAAACATTGAAGAAATAGAGTGAAAATATATTGAAATTCAAGTATACGTTCAGCGAGTAATAATAGTACACCAGTTAAACAGTTGAAATAGAAAGACATCACACCGTAAATTACGTCTTTTTCTCTGATCATCATTTCCTTTCCTTTCTAAACCAATGATCAAAAAGAATGTCTTTTAATCCAACAATCTAATTTTAAACAGTTGAAATATAAAATGACTCACTTAACTGTAACCTTATCATCAGTACTAAGGCTCAATTTAATCATTCCATCTTCATCTCATAAATCATGGCAATCCACAGTTGAAATATAATTGATGAAATTATCATCATAAATCGCAATAATGAAAAGTTATTACACAAAACGCAACTATTATTTGATTAAATACACGAATTCCATAAATTATTGAGTTTCCCACTTCACTAACGTTTTATGATTCTACAAGTGAGTTTCTAGCTACTTCACTTTGGATTCGAAGACACACCTGAAGAAAGACAATATCCATGTATAGAAAAGCAAAATGAATACGAAATCTACAAAAATGGCTCCACGTATGATGGTGCTTACAAAGCAGATAACTGTAACAGAGAGTAATATAAAAGTGAAGGATACAATGACAGCCATCACCACCACCCTCGTGGACCAGATGATGAAAAATGCATGTACAAAGAATCAACTGGAACTTGCATTATCACATCCATTGAATATAATAATACTGTTGACGATTCACTGAATATATTCATGCAATTCAAACCAACTGCCGCTAAAATGAAGGATTCCGATGTCAGAACATAATTACTTATTGAAGACGACAATCCATCAGATAACTACTGTGGTCGCCAAGCCAACTTTGATTTCAAAAAATACTAACTATTTCAAAACTATTTTTTGTATTAATTTTAACTATATATTAACTCAATGTTTAGTAGCGTCTCCTTTCTATTTTATTACTTCTTCTAACCTTTTGGGCATAGAGTCAATCAAATGATTGATGATATCTAACGAGATTTACTCCAACGCCCTCTTTACTTCTTCATTTAATAAGTCATATGTGGTACATTCTTCAGGGGAAATGTTTGACTTCAGTGGATTCCAGCAGTGAAAAAGTGGATTTAAGTCTGGACTCATTACTGGAAAGCGATAGAGCTCAATGTTGTTAGCAGTATAAAAGTTTTTCATATACTTACTAAAATGTGTCGGGGCGTTATCTTGTTGCAACTTCAAGTTATGCTATTAAGTGATGGAAGTGTAACTTGTCTGAGAACTTAAGAATTGACAATTGAATTCATGGTCGTACCGCACGGCATAAACCATAATGGACCCTTATATCTATAGCTAATCGTACTATAGATCATGCACGAAAACAGTCCATATTTTACACTTCGAGAAAATACTTCGGATTCCACTCGTCTTTAGGTGTTCTGAGCACTCTCTCGCTCGATTTGCATAGCATTTTGAGCGATACTCATCGGTATACTAAAAAGTTCTCCAATATTCAATTGGTTGTTTCAGGTTCATTCGAGCAAAGTTCAAACTTTCCAATTTATGCTTTTCGGTAAGTTTTGGCTTTATCTTAGCAACATAGAAGCTTAAACTGAATTTGGCCAGGAGACGAGATACCGTTGTTAGAGACATGGAAATTCCACGAAGGGCTTAGTATTTTTCAGCTATGATTCGTCGAGTTTCGAATCTATGGCTCTGGCGATATTTAACAACGCGAAAATCTCAGCTTAGTCAAATTTTCTGACACTATTATCGGCATGAGAAGCTTCTAGCTTGCCTGTAACTTCAAAGTGCTTAAAATGGAATAAACAGTTTGGAGACTACATTGAAGGCAACAAGCAATGTATTTCTTGGTTGCAACAGTTTGTGATTCTGTTTCTCACATTCTCATCATTATGCGACGCTCTTGTATTGTGATCCGTCGGCTTCGTGTGTGCTTCGTCATTTGAAGGATGAAGTGAAAAAGAAATGAACCGCAGAATTAATTGAATATGTTATAATTAGCATAAATACAGTGATTTAATTTTCAAGCGCAATTATTACATAAACATTTGTTAAAATCAAAGTTGGCTCGGACACCACAGTATTTAAAGAAACACAATATATATTTCGGGTAAGAAGTTAAATGCGTAAAAAGGACATTAAGAAAAGGGCATGAATGCTATAGAATAGACTGGCTATTTCCTGAGCTTGACCTTGATAGAAAGGGAGGCACTTTCATCAAAGATCCACATGATGGTGAAGGTCCTAGAAGCATGTGAGCGTATTTAATATTATTTGGATACTAGGTGTAAGCAACCCATATTCACCTCTTTTGTATTACACACGATTTCTTTGTTATAAAATTCATATTTTTCATATATTATCATAGAAAAATATTTTAATTTCTATAGTGTAAAACCTTCTTTTCACTCCTCTATTAATCAATGAAATTAGTATTAAAAGTATTAAAAACCGGAGAGACTTTTGACGTGGAAGCTCAACCATCTGATTTAGGCAAAGTCCTTGTTGATATGGCTGCAGAAAAACTTAAAACACCTGCCGATCAAATAAGACTTATTTGTGCTTAACAAATCTTAAAGGACCAAAAAACACTTGAAGAAAATAGAATTACTGAAGGTTAAGTCATATAAGTCACAATCCGTAAAGTGCAATCAATATAAACTTAGGAGACTAAACTTCCTGAAGTAAAATCTGCACCTGTTGCTCCACAAGCTCCAGCTCAATAACACGGCGCAAATCCTATGGATATGATGAACAATCCAGATTTTATGCGTCAAATGATGAATAATCCGATAGCAAAACAAATGTTTAACAATCCAGAATTCATTAAACAATAAATGACCAATAATCCTATTATGTAGGATTTAGCTAAAAAGAATCCAGAGTTAGCAGAAGCCCTTGAAGATCCTGAAGTCATGAAATAACTCGCAGATGTTATGTCTGATCCAGTAAAATATGAAGAACTGTTGCGCTAATAAGATTAAATGATGGCCAATCTTTAAAATGTTCCAGGAGGTCCAGAAATGTTACAAAAATTATAGGCTGATTTAGCTGATGTCACAGCTACTCATATGGGTCAACCATAACAAGCACAAGACTGGTTCCTTCCTGAATAGTAAAAGAAGGCTGGCTAAAATATCCCAAAGAAAGAACCAGAAGACGCAGATCCACTTCCAAAATCATATTTACAATCTATCAATCAACAGAAAAAACCATTGCAAACTACTCCTTCAATGCCACCCATGCCAAAATTATAGGAATAAATGTAACAAATGGGAATGCCATCATAAATGGGAGGTGTTGATATGTAATAAGCCATGGAAATGATGAATGATCCAATGGTAGCATAATTTTTAGATACTATAATAGATGATCCAGCTCAATTTGCTGCTTACATGAGTAATCCAATGGTATAACAGTAAATCTAACAAATGAGCGCTGGTAATCCAATGGTTTCTAGCTTAATGTCTAACCCAGAACAATACAGACAAATGTTAAAATAAGCTAGATAAATGTCTAAAACAGGCGGTTTTGGTGGTTAACAATTTAGAGGACCAGCTTAACAACAACCTAGATAATAATAAGTGACATAATAATAAGCTGCTTAATAGGGAGCTGCTTAATAAGCAATGATGCAGCAACTTAGCACAAAATGGGCTTAGGAATTGGAAATGATTAAATCAATGGGCATAGTTGCCAGCGACGAAGAAATTTTACAATTACTTGAAGTGTGCAATGGAAACGTTGAGATGGTTATCAACCAACTATTTGAGGGAATGTGAAAGTAATCATAAAAATATTATCACTTTACATCTAATTAAATCATCAATTTAATAAATCCTTTGTAATCAATTGTGCCATCTAATCTATCCGAAAACATTTCAATAAGTTGTTCAGCTTTGTTTAACTCAGTTTTACTACCCAATTTTTCTAAAACTTATACTAATTCCGACGCATCTATTCTTCCAGATTGATCTCCATCACAAATGAAGAAAAGTATACTTTTTAAATCATTTGATTTGGCATTAAGAAAAGAGTATAAAAATTAAGAAAATTCTTCAAAGTCTAATGTTCCATTTTCATTATCGTCTGCCACTATTATTGTAGCTGCTATATTTTTACTTGTTTCATCATCTATTTAAGTTCCTAAAGAAATCAATATGTTAATTAATTCATTAGCATCTACTGATCCTGATTTATCTGAGTCTGAATGATCAAAATAATCTCTAACATACTAATGAGAACAATGCCTTATACCTGACTCATCGGTATAAAGAGTAGACTCATCAGCTTCAGGTGGTCTTGCAGCGGCACAACCCATTATAATTGAAGTGTTATTAAGTGATTATCTGACAATTATATGATAATTAATTATATATTGCACGAATTATTAAATCTACATAGATATTCACTTCAATGGGCTGCACTACTGATTTACCACAGCCTCCTGAATAAGCAATTGTTATTGACTAATATAACATTAAACACTGTTCTGAATAGTATATTAAAGATTTTTTCACGGCTGCTGATAATGATAAAAATGGAACTGTGGATATTCATGAACTTGTCGTAGCACTCAATTACTTGGGAATAGACGCTGATACAGCTGATATAGCTGCTGTTATATTAACAGCGGATGTTGATAATAATGGTAATTTAGATTATGATGAGTTTCGCCAATTTATATATTGTTTTATGAATGGAAAGACTCATAGTCTAGTTCAAACATTGTTTTTTATTTGTGACTCTAATTAATCAGGAACAATAGAAAGAGATGAACTATTTGCTATTTTTCGAAAAATGGGTTTAGATGTTGATTAAAAGAAAACTGAACAACTATTAGAAATGTTCGGAGATGGTATAAGTTTAACATACAATTAATATATACAAATGTTTGAGAAGCTGGAAAAATGATTTTATTTTGTTTACTTTATTTTCATTTATCTATTATAATAACACTTCATAATAACATCTTCAATTATAAAGAAAAAATATTAGTTATTAATATTACAAGGTTCTTTAAAATTAGTAGAATCACTCTTGCTTGTGTTGCTTTTCAAGAGACTTGAGACGGAGTTCTCTGTTCTTGGTGATGTTAGCACGGACGCCGTTGGAGGATGGGATGGTGACGAGGGACTTTTCCTTACCGAGGACGAAAACGTTGTCTTGGCGGGTGATGAACTTCTGGCCTTCAGAGTCAACGAGTTGAACCATGGTGTGGGAACCGTCATACTTGGTGACAGCGGCGATCTTACCGATACGACCGCAGTTCTTACCGGCGGTGACTTGGGCAAGAGCGTTGGTTTCGAACTTGGCAACTTCGGAAACTTCACCAGTCTTGAGGTTGAACTTGATGGTATCAGAGGTTTGGATGGAGACGTCGAGGAAACGGATGTTACGGCCGTCGTGAGTGTGACCATAGAAGATACCCTTTTCACCAGTGGTGATGGCCTTGATCTTCAAGAGCTTGTATTGAGCTTCCTCAGCCTTGATTGGGAGGAGTTGGAAACGGCCCTTGGTGTCATACATGATACGATAGTTCTTGTTGGTCTTGGCAACGGTGAGAACGTCCATGAAACCAGCTGGATAACCTTCGTCCATTCTTGGCTTACCGTCAACGGCAATGTTCTTTTGGCGGATGACCATACCAGCTTCACGCATGTCGCGAGCTAAGTGGAGGCGGTTGCGGACGATGAGGGTCAATGGGAGGCACTCAGCTATCTTGTGTGGACCTTCAGATGGTCTTGGGGCATAAATACCACCCATCTTGTGGAGCATCCAGTGATGTGGAGCATTGAGGCGTTTCATATGAAGTCTTGGACCACGAGTCTAAGGTGTTAGATTTCAGTTTCATTAAATAGTTAGACATACCATTACAACAAGAAAAGGTGTGGAAAATATTATAATGATAGATTTATGTTAATATGCATTTTCATAATTATTTTTACTTCAAAAATTTTTCTTCAAAATCTAAACGCGATTAAGATGCATGATCAGAAATGATTAAACTGCTCAAACCATCTAATCTTACACAAAATATTTTGAGAAGAATTATTCTCAATCTATCAAGCTTCTAAATTAAATGTTCTTTGTATTATATTTTAAAAAGCTAAAAAATACAGTAGAGGTAAAACTAAAATGCAAATAATGCGAACTAATAGACTAACATGTAAATCGTTGTATGATGCAAGTAGCGCAAATCATGTTGTTATGTATTTTCTTTCTCAAAAATTGAAATTTGTGTTTGATTTTTATAAATATTTGTATTTTGCATTTTATTAAGTTATTTGTTTTAATTCCGCTCACTTCAATGAACAAGAATGAAATGCGCGAGCAGTTATTAACGTATTAGCAGAATATATACCAGGGCAAGTATTTGCGGAACATGCGTCACGGTCAGGGCCGTTTGGACATGGCAGACGGCCAGGCCTACGCGGGCAGTTTTTAAATGGGTATGCGAGCCGGTTTCGGTGTGAACACCTACAAGGACGGGTCCGTTTACGAGGGAGCTTGGGACAAGGACAAGCCGTGCGGCCAAGGCGTTTTAACCACCGCCGAGGGGAACAAGATCTACGCTGTTTTTGACGGCCTCTCAGCTCGAAATCACGCGAAAATAATCTACGTCACCGGTGAGGAGTACTCAGGCGACATTCTAAAATTATAGCCCCACGGGTTCGGGAGGGTGGTTTATCTTGACGGTTCGGTCTACGACGGAACGTTTTAGAGCGGGTAAATGGACGGGAACGGTGTCTGGTCGGGCGGAAACGGAGAGATTTACAGAGGACAATTCAAAAACGGAATGAGGCACGGGGTGGGCACGTTAATCGACTTATAAGGGGAGTACGAGGGGTAATTCGCTGATGACCACAGGGAGGGGAGTGGGGTTTAGGTGTACAGGGATTTGAAATTCGGGTACAGCAGGCCCCAGTCCGGATTCGTCACGTGCTAAAAGACAATTTATAGGGGCTAGTTTAAAAGGGATAAAAAATAAGGATAGGGAACAATGGAGTACGCTGACGGAACTATATACACCGGATAATTCTTCAACGACAAACGGAACGGCCTCGGAAAGATTAAATTGCACAACAGAGAGATTACAGGCCAATTCACAGATGACGCATTGAACTAAAACGACACAACCATACATTATACAAACGGTGACTCCTACCAGGGGCAAACGCAAAATGGTAACCCACACGGAACTGGAGAGCTCCACTACCAAAATGGAACCGTTTTCATCGGCCACTTACAAAATATGAACCTCCTTTAAGGGGTTCTAATTCAAACAAACGAACAATTTGAAGGCACTTTCGAACTGAACAAACCGAAAAAGGGGAAACTAACCACTCCACACTCCGTTTACGAGGGAGAATTCAAAAACGGACGCAAAAACGGACACGGAACGGAAACAACAGCAACCGAGAAATACACCGGACAATTCCAGAACGACCTTAAACACGGAACGGGAACTTAAACGGACCTTAACCAGAATGTATATACCGGTGTGTTCAAAAACGGACTCAGAAACGGACCTGGAACACTCAAAATGAAAGACGGATCCGTTTTCGAAGGAGAATGGCACATGAACAACTTATGCGGTGACGGACAAATGATTGGAGGAATCGCTCAATACAACGAAAGCCCCACCAGATTCGGACTCAAATGCATAAACGACGACTCACTGATCAAAAACGAAACGAAAATGAAACAACTACAAAAATTCACAGAAGTCAAACTCAGCTCACTCATGAGACTCACCAGCGCAAGCTCAAACGGAAGAGCCAGTTAACTTGACCAACGAGTTAAAAGCGCAAAACTCGTCATGGGACAAAGACCAACCTCACAACTGAAATGAAAACTAGATTTGTCATATTTTTATGTTTTGATTTTCGATTGCAATAAGCTTTTTTGTAATCTTTATCACCATTCAGTAAGCAAATACAATTGAAAAAATGTCAGAATATGACTAGCATTTGATATTATAGTTTTAAAATTAAGTGCACCATGGTATTTTGGAAATAAAGGACAATTAAGAACTAACAACTCTTGATTTTATTAAATATTTACAAGTTTCAAAGTTAGCGCTTTATGGATGTAAAAATATTATTAGAGCTATAACTTGCGATACAATCAAAGAATTATATATTTTTAATAGTGGGTTTCATATTGTTCTTAATATTTAACTTAATAATCTCGAAATACTATAACTTCGAGGAAATTTAATGGAGGACACAAATAAAGTTCTAATCAAAATGCAAAATAGTAAATATTTTTCATAACTCAAAGAGTTAGATTTATCAGAGAATTATACTTGGCTTTAGAAAATACATTAAAAAATGAAAGATGTTCGTTAGAATTCGGAACCTACAAATAATAAGGACAACTTATTAGTTGACAAACTGAACGACTAAAAATCGATGATTAATCTAGTCAAATTAACTTTAGTAGGGAATGATATTTCAGATATTGATGTATTGGAAACGGTTATGAACATTGAAGAACTTAATCTTTCAAAGAATTATAAAATTAACATAAATCCAATATAATATTTAACTAAACTAACGAAACTGTCATTAGACAGCTGTAACCTAACAGATATTTAAGTTTTAAGTTCTCTTACAACCTTAATTAGTTTAAATTTGTCTGATAATAATAGAATTGATATTTCTCCTTTAAATAATCTAACAAAACTCATGTATCTGCAACTTGGGGCCAGTGGAATTGATGATATTTCGATATTACGTTCATTAATTAATTTGAAATACTTAGATATATCAAATAATACTTTTAATGATATATCTCCTCTACAATACCTATTAAACTTAACGTATTTAAACATAACATGTAGTGAAATTTAAGATTTTTCAATTTTAAGGAAACTAATTAATTTAGAATAACTTATTATGACTTAAAACTGTAATGTTGATATAACATCATTGCAATATTTAGTAAAATTAAGAAAATTGGATTTGAGTAAATGTGGACTTTACTACATCTCTGCTTTAAGACCTCTAATTAACTTATAAGAATTGATTCTCGTGGATAATTATATAAATGATATTTCTCCACTTATTTAACTTTAAAATTTGATCAAATTGTATCTGAATGATAATAGGATTGCAAATATTTAGAATCTACAAAAACACCCCAACTTTCAATATTTTTATATTAATGATTAAATTTAGCCAATTGAATAAGAACAACGTATTTATAGCAAGATATAGAACATTGACACATCCACAATTCTTCTTTAAAATACGAACTTAAAACGAAAACATATAAATACCAGTGTGTAATTTATGAAGAGACGGATACCTTAATTGATGTAAAATTTAAATAGTAATCATCTAAAGTTTTCTAGAAGTATTGTTTAGCTCTGGGATTAGTTAGATACTATTGAGTTTTGTTAGTGAGATTCTATTTTTGGTTTTCAAACTGTCTACTTCTTATTCAATAAAAAGCAAATATTAATTTTCAAAAATTTTCACATCAATGAACAAATCAACAACATCGCAGAGCCTGTACAACTTTGTGCAGAAGCACTCGAAGATTGTTTCGAACTTGGATTCGAATTTACTTTTCCGGGGTCTGGACTCTTTATATTTGGTGATTCTGTCAGCTCTTATGCAAAAATAGTAAAATATAAGCCCCGTTGCTCCAATTGATGTTATTTCGTCCCAAATAATTACAAATCCGGTAATAAATCCGCAGTCCCTGTATTCAAATACGTTGTGTGTTTTGAAAGCAGTGGACAACATATTTGACTCAGACGAACTGCTTGAACTGATGCAAAAACTCCTTCCGTAACCGTTCAAAAACATAAAATCGTTCTGCTAAGTTCCACTTGACGATTAGGAACCGCTGAAACTTTCGTGCAGAAACTCACTCATAAATCTCATCTCTCCTCCGAACAACCTCGAGAATTTTGATGCGAACAAACTCAAAATAGTTCAAGAATATCTCAGAAATAAGGTGAGCGTCCCGCTCACAGTGCGCATGGGAGCTGATATTGCTTAATAGTTGAAAATAAACTATCTGATGTCGTTCAATCCGGATTTGGAGTACTACAACAGCCTCGCTCTCATTTATTTACTGTTGAGAGTGCTCAGTGTGAGTTATTACGAGCTCCCAGCTTCCGGAACGTCAATACAGTTATAAAAATACTTCTTTTACATTGACAACGGAGAGGAATTCAAGGAAATGAACGCCAAGTGGACCGGGAAGGACTTGCTCAACATGATAATGCCCGCATTCTTCAAAACAAGCAGATGCGTATATTTAGGCAAGGCCGTTTCGAGCACCTACGCTCTAATCTCAGCCCAACAGGATCAAAAAGAGTCCTTTTACACCGCTCAATACAATTCAACTAAGTAGCCTTTATTCCAACAAGAAATCTGCTTGCAAGCGACTCAATCTCAATTCTAGCGCTTAAAAGAGCAAAAACGCGATTCGAAGCAAATCCAGGATATTGAGATACTTTCGGATATCGATTTGCTCCTTCAGCAGTCGAAGAACATAAACGCGCAAATTGAGTTCCTGAAACCGAAAAATGATCCCTTCATCTCGAACCCGGCCATTCAGAACAAACTCTCGTTCGAACCGTTTTCGCCACGAACGCCCAAATCACCACGAAAATCTGCCACTCCCGTTCCAAAGCAAATCATCTCTCAAGATAACTTTGGATAACCAAATAAATAATTAAATAATGTGAAATAATAAAATAATGATAATTTAAAACCACCACGAAATTCTGTACAACCGGAGGATAAACTGTAATAAACCAAATTGGATATACTATCAAATTATGAACCGATAAATAGCCTGGACTCGTTCAAAATGACAGAAAAGGAGAAGAAACAAAAGGAAACGGAAAAAGAAATGCTGAAAATAATCAAAACACAACAAAAACAAATCGATGAACTCAGAAAAGAAATGAAAGAAGTCAAAATCGAACTCGTCAAAATCAAAAATAAAATTCAGTGATTATTTTACTAAAATTGATAGGGCTTTGAATTTAAAAACAATTATTCAAAAATTATAAATTAAGCTTAATCTAAAGTTCAGTAATAGTTAAATTATTATTTATTATTTAGAACTATTAATATTTATAGATGTGAAAAACGCGAAATATCTTAGTATTTTTGCTTTAAGAAAATTAATTACTTATATCACACCAGTATAAAATATATAATAATATAATATTCACACAATTTTGTTACATATAATCAGCTAGCTTCTTCTTATTTTTTGAACTTGTACTGTTTACTGTTTTGCTTGCTATTTTTTGTAGTTTTTATCGATTTAAATCAATTTCTTGATTTTATCTCTAAGAATTAAGACAATAAAGAACAAAACAAAAACTAATAACACAATTAATGACACCTATGCTAAATTCATATGAGTTTTATTGTTACAAGTTCCTTCAACATTTGTTGCTTTGCAAATACATGTGTTATTTAATAGAATTTGGTTCTCTGCACATTTATTGCAAGATAAAGGATATTATGATTATTTGTAGCCATCTGCACATGTGCACTTACCGTTGACTAGAATTTAACCATGGAGTTCATCACAAGGTACACATCGTAATTTTGTAGCTGATAAATACAAAAACTTACCTTCATTTTTACATTCACAGTTATCATTTTACTAATATAACTAAAAACCAAGTCTTGTATTGCATAGACATTATCCATCTATTTCAACTAAATTCAAATTACAAACACATCTATTATTAACTTTGTAAGGATAATAATACTTTGATGTGTCACATTCGTAGGGGGCTTCATCAGTCATTTGTTGTTATGTAGTGGAGCTATTTTTAATTTTAAGCGAGATAACAATTATTGTGTCCTGTGTATTTTTAATGAAATTTATAATGTTGTGTGTTACATACATACATACTGTATTCGAGATTAGAAATACCCAAGTTGTATATTAAGTCAACCGAATAATAATTATGCATTTTTTATTTTTTGAATTTTTTGAATTTTTATAATTATTTTTGGATTTTTTAAACTCAAATATTTATGTAAAATTAGATCATATTTTGAATAAAATATTTTCTATTATACACTACATGGCTCTTACACAAAACAACATCAAGTAATTTCAAATCTATTTTTAGGTAAAAGTATTATAGTGACATATGCTACTATATTTACATATTAACAACACCAAATAAATTCTAACATCTGTTTAACATGTGTATTTGTGTAAAGGTGTAACTTTATGACTATTTTTCTGTCTATTATGGTATTATTTATTGCACATACGTATTTGGAATCATATATCAACGATTAGCTTGTATTAAAGAAATGGTAAGTCATGATAATGTAGAATTCTCATTATAATAAGTATATTTCATTCAATGTAATTTTTGAATTTATATTTCATAATATTATCATTTATAAGTGATTGACAATTATATTACTATATTAACTCTTATATATTTCATTTAAACGATTATATAAATATGCAGCATTAAATTCACTTCACTTCAGCTTTAAGTTTATTTTTCCCAGAATTTTTGCTTTTAATGATCTTTTGTGTGAATATAATATGTGCCCAGGTAATAATAACTGAACAGATGATAAAAATGCTTCCAACAACAACCACACTGATTGTTGATTGTTAGTAATTTTCAAGTTTGAACATATTGACGACGAATTAGTTTATGTACCCCTCGTATTCGAATTGGTAGATTAGTTCTGCTCCGTTTTACACCGCTCCACATACATCAATCGTGAACTACTTGCAATCCCAGCTCATTACGTTATAATCCATTCCACTCGTTTTCACATCAACCAATTCGAATCCATTTTCAGTTATCAAATACAAATTTCCAGATTCGCTCAGTTAAACATCCAAACAAGCAACAGCATCAAAAATTAACTCCAAAATTAACTAATTGTTATTTATTCTGCTCCTAGTAATGGTCCAACAGTCATAAATCGGTTCAAGGCTCGTTTTCAATCTATACACCAGATGCCTCTAATTCAAAAATAAAATATCTAGAGAATACACTGGTCTTTCCTCAGACGTAAAATCATCATAATACTATTTCGCGCAAGCAGCTTATTCATATAAAGAACCTTTGTCACACGGAAAATCAATTCTTAAAAGAGAATCATTGAATGGAGGACTAAAATAACTTGAAACCTAATATACTGTATCGCCAATTCTACCCGTTAAACGATATTAGATTTCATCATACGAAAGAGAATATAGAGTTGTATGAATGTCAGCAGCTGTCAAATATTTAAAATACACTTCGAACCCATGAACTTGACTTGAATGTATTGTATATAGAAATACTTACAGTGGTGGGCCCTCGAAATGCTTTTTTGAATTAGGAAGAAGAATGAAGTTTATTATTTGAATCTTACTTATATCACTGCCCGGCTCAATAATGAGTGTGTTCTCCCTCCTCATCAATACACTCATTAACTCTATTTACTATTGATTTGTAAAGTGCTTCAATCACATCAAGGCCTGGTTGAGCCTTGGATAGCTGTGCTACAATAATTAACGTATATAACTCTGTATATACTTCAATAATAAGTTTCAACTTTACCTAACGTTGTATAATTTAACAATCAAGAAAATTGATTTCTCATTATGAAATGGAAGTGGAAGATCATAAGTAAAATAACTGTTGTTTTAGAGTAGCATCAATATATTATTTAATGCTGGGCCCGACTAACCCACTTGATTCCATTCTTCAAGAAACAAAAATGCATTCATTATTTGAATATTGAGAATGAAAGCGACTGTAACTACTTGAATTATAATTCTAATTAAGCGAAGTACCAATACTTCATCTTGAGCTCCCGGTTGAGATTGAAAGAAAAAGTCCTCCATTGTTTTTCGTGATTAAGAAATACCTAAAATCGTTCAGATTGACCCAGTTGAAGATGAACACCGAGGTCCTCTGCAGGTCCAGTGCTTGCGCTACTAGTTATAAATTACATATTGCGTCCGTATACCAATCATTGGATCCTCTTATTCTTTTCTCCAATCAGGCTTAACTACCATATATTTTCGAGATAAAATCTTTCATAAATTAGTTTTGTTGACTAAAACGTAGAAATTACACAGGGACATCTTAAACAAGTGATATAACTAGTTCAGATTGGTACAATATTTTATGAATTCATCCGTTGGACCCAGAAATGAAGAGAATACAAACGCTTCAGAACTGCCTAAGTTTGTTAAGTGAATTAGTTGACCTTCCCTAAACATCTTCTACCGCGTTTATTTTGTCATTGCCGTCCTTTTATTGCATGTGGTAATTTCTATTTTTCCTTTTTGGAATATTAAATACCGACTTTGAATAGTCGATTATGGTCTAATACGATCGAAATCATATTTTTGGCCCTCTTGTGTTAATGAGTAGTTCATGAATAATCTCCAACTTGAGATTATTTATTGGAATTTGTCATCCGCATTAGAAGTGGCAAAATATTTTAATATATAATTACTCACATAGTAAACAAGAAAAAGCAATTCCACCTCCCATAACTGTAAGACTGCGTAAATACAACTGATTAAACACTCTTAAAATTATAAATTCTGTAATTTAGTTAAACAGTAGTTAATCCTTATTGAGAAAATAATGATAAAATTGCTTTAAGATTAGTGTCTGCAAGAATATCCATCATTTCATCAGTATTTGGGAATATTTAAAAGCTAAAATTGTTATTTGCAATATATTTATTTACAAACTGAGTTAAATCTAAATCAAAAGAATATGTTCCAAGTTTAATTGACGTTTATGATATAAAGGTTTTGTCAGTTGGACTGGATTACAATGTAATTTACTATATGCATGCTTTTGTTGGAGATATGTCTAAAATAAAGTTATCAGTATCCAGTTATATTTACAAAGTTGAGAAACAATTCTCCAAATCAGACCGTACGTCATCAAATACAGTCAACTCAATTCTAGTAAACTCTGTATAACTAAAAATATCAAGTACCGCGTAGAATTCTTCATCATACGCGGTAGGTCAATTATATTTCCGAGTGAATCATGAGTCGGTATTTAAAACTCCAACCGTGTTGTGTTGAGAAAATTAAAGTTGTATATTAATAGCTAGAGTGTGTCGGGAATTAATGTGTTTTATACTGTAAGATTAGCACTCACAGAATTTGGAAATATCGCACAATTTTTGTTTACAATCTGTAAATCTACCACAAATTTGAACTCGTCTCGGCTTAGAGATATTTAGCTATTATCTCCATAGCAGTCCAAATATGTGTAATGTACTTCTTAATTGATATATTGTAGGGCTATTACTGTTAACATTTGATGTGAAAATAATTGCAAACTAATTATGGTTAGTTGGTAAATAATTATAATAATGATTCTTCAATTAAAAATATTAAAATCTTAGAATTTTTTAAATCCTTCGTATAAAGGTAACTTAAATATACTCAATAATTACATGTAATATATTTAGGAAAGTAAATCATATTAATATTCTATATGCATATTATAGACAAATTTATAGACATATAGTTTATGGTATAATCATAACCGTTATTATTAGAATATATACATAAATATAGAATATATACATAATAAATAAATATATTTAATTTTATTGATATTGAATATATTCATTAATTGTACATACAGGAGGAGATTCAAATGGAATTAAGAGTTTTCAACAAAACAACTGTAACAACAAAACGTACAAATTGCCTTCTAAAGAAAAGCGCCCATAAAATCACAAACAAGACAATCAATTTTTGACACTATTCCCATGGTTTAAACCTTGTCCAAATAAGAAACAACAATAACACGTAACTCCCCTACTCAACCAAAAGCGGTTATCAACAAAAAGACTCCAAAACAAACTCCATTAGCCCGAAAGAGCTAACGGAGATTCTGTGAGGAGGTGTGACGTGAGATAACGCCGAACGAGCTGTTTGGTTAGAAAGGCTTATTAATTAATCGACTTTAATTGTATGTATTAGCTTTAGTTAGTCAATAATAGAAGACATCACACCGGACATCACACCAGAACTGCATATCTGCTCAAGCCGTATCAGTGAATCATTTTATTAATCCATATAAACACATTTTGATTATCCAACCCGTACAATAATTATTATACACAGTTGTAGATACACCATTTTAATAGAATATTAAAAGTCAGAAGAATATTAAAAGTCCAATCAGATTTATTCATGTAATTAAATCATTATTTTAAAACATTTATAATTATTTATATATTTCCACTCTAAATGACATCCAAAAGTTGTCTCAACTAGATTAAAAGAATACTTCAAGGCCACTTCGACACTCGTGCGCAGCTCCTGGTGTACTGCGCGGTCATGCTCCTGGGTTTCACCGCCTTCATGGTGGCCGCCTGGGTGACCTTCGACCTGAACGTGTGGAAGCGCGAGCACAGCCGCAGGAACTTCTACGCGCCCTGGAACAACACCTTCTCGGAGCTGGGGTCCCGAGACGACGGCAAGAACCCGAAGTACTATCTCTTGTTTTCATGCTGCCTCTGGTGGCTGATAGTTTTCGACATCCCGCTCAGCTTCTTCGTGTACCGCAGGAACGTGGTGATCAACAAGGTGGCCGCTATTACCTCTCAGGTGTTCTACGTGATCGGCTGGATCGGCATCACTCTTGACGGCTGTTTCTGCTCAACGATGCAGAAGATCCCGGGCACGAATGTGGTATCCATGGACATCCACGTGCCCGCTTCCACTCTGGGCATGATCGGCTTCGCGGTCGCCCTTTTCAACAACGCCTTCAACATGGTGCGCGACTAAACCAAATGTTTAGGAAAGAGGCGCTGGGCGGACCATCAGCAGCGTAAGCTCTTTAATCCGCGTCACACGTATATATTGGCTATATTGATGAGCTCCGTGTGCGTCATCGCCCTGTCACTCACCATTATAAACCTGATTTTAAAGGCCAAGCACATCCCAGAATAGCCCTGGATGAAGTACACCATTGGAGGGGAGCTCTGGGAGAACATCCTCATTTGCACGTTGATTCTGACCATTTTGTGGAACGTTTTGGCCCTCCCGGTTAAAATTCCGAAGGTCAAAAACGAGGCCGACGAAATTCAAACGAGCGAATTCTATTAGGAAACGGAGTGAAAGAGTTAGATTAATGTTTTGAAATGCTCGCTTATAAGGGGGATACAATTAGGGGTTTTGGTGCGCAGGAACCATTTTGCGCACGTATTTCGTCTTTGGTACGCAAATAATAATTGTTTTGGTTAATTTGCTCTAGATATAATCTCACTATTCTGGAGTTTTTAAGTTGAAACAGGTTTAAGTGGAAATATATACAGTGGTGGGCCCTCGAAATGCTTTTTTGAATTAGGAAGAAGAATGAAGTTTATTATTTGAATCTTACTTATATCACTGCCCGGCTCAATAATGAGTGTGTTCTCCCTCCTCATCAATACACTCATTAACTCTATTTACTATTGATTTGTAAAGTGCTTCAATCACATCAAGGCCTGGTTGAGCCTTGGATAGCTGTGCTACAATAATTAACGTATATAACTCTGTATATACTTCAATAATAAGTTTCAACTTTACCTAACGTTGTATAATTTAACAATCAAGAAAATTGATTTCTCATTATGAAATGGAAGTGGAAGATCATAAGTAAAATAACTGTTGTTTTAGAGTAGCATCAATATATTATTTAATGCTGGGCCCGACTAACCCACTTGATTCCATTCTTCAAGAAACAAAAATGCATTCATTATTTGAATATTGAGAATGAAAGCGACTGTAACTACCTGAATTATAATTCTAATTAAGCGAAGTACCAATACTTCATCTTGAGCTCCCGGTTGAGATTGAAAGAAAAAGTCCTCCATTGTTTTTCGTGATTAAGAAATACCTAAAATCGTTCAGATTGACCCAGTTGAAGATGAACACCGAGGTCCTCTGCAGGTCCAGTGCTTGCGCTACTAGTTATAAATTACATATTGCGTCCGTATACCAATCATTGGATCCTCTTATTCTTTTCTCCAATCAGGCTTAACTACCATATATTTTCGAGATAAAATCTTTCATAAATTAGTTTTGTTGACTAAAACGTAGAAATTACACAGGGACATCTTAAACAAGTGATATAACTAGTTCAGATTGGTACAATATTTTATGAATTCATCCGTTGGACCCAGAAATGAAGAGAATACAAACGCTTCAGAACTGCCTAAGTTTGTTAAGTGAATTAGTTGACCTTCCCTAAACATCTTCTACCGCGTTTATTTTTGTCATTGCCGTCCTTTTATTGCATGTGGTAATTTCTATTTTTCCTTTTTGGAATATTAAATACCGACTTTGAATAGTCGATTATGGTCTAATACGATCGAAATCATATTTTTGGCCCTCTTGTGTTAATGAGTAGTTCATGAATAATCTCCAACTTGAGATTATTTATTGGAATTTGTCATCCGCATTAGAAGTGGCAAAATATTTTAATATATAATTACTCACATAGTAAACAAGAAAAAGCAATTCCACCTCCCATAACTGTAACGTTTTTAGGTGTCATCGTAACAATCTTAGTTTTGCTGGAATTAAATTCAAAGATTGATAGTATAATAACTGAATATAATATGTAAGTAAGTATAGTCTTATATTATTGTAATATCATACCAATTTTAGTAACTGATTACTATTTAAATATCTATTTAACAAGGATTTATCTCAAAAAATTATATGGTAATAAAAAGATATAATATTAAAAGTAAAAAATTAGCATCAGCATAGCCCTAAAATCTACGCTACTACCGTTAGCTTCATTCGCTTTCTTTACTATTTATTTGACATATTATTACATATTATTACGCGTTTTAAGGCTATATAACAATGATCTTTGTACAATGACCTCTTCATGTGTAATATAGACTATACTTCGATATAGGAATCAATATTTTTGACACTTTGTTGTATTCATTGGATAGAGCTGAGAGTTTAATATTATATGTTAAATTACATGTTTAAAATTAACATACATTATTAAATTTTTATTAAACATTACATGTTTAAAAAACAAGGTTAAATTATTTGTAACTTGCTTATAATGGGTTACAATGCTTATATAATTTACTTTAGAACTGCATCTTAGGTTAGTTACCAAAAATTTTGTTTCTAAATTTTAATTTTCACACCACTCCAATCAATGTCAGATTCAAATAATATGGAGTAATTATCCGAATATGACTAGCGCATGATAAATAAGTTTTAAGATACGATAATCGATGGCAAACTTGTTATAAAAAATGAGTTAGAACTAACAGATCTTTCATTTATTTAGAAATTGAATGTTACCAAAGTCACGATAGATTGTTGTTTACTTGATACAATAGATATATTTAACGACAAAATAAAAGAATTTTACGTCAACAGATGCAACTTTATAAATGTGGATGATTTAAAACTAAATAATTTAGAAGTTCTAAGTCTTCGAGAAAATGGAATGAAGAGTTCATAAAACATATTAGTTTAAATGTAAAATAACCCAAAATTTTCGCGTCTCAAAGAATTAGATCTTTCTGAGAACAGAGAGGAAATCCACCGTTTAAACGATCAAAACTTATCCATTGCAATGTACTGTGTATTATATTAAATATTCATTGAGGAAGAACTGTAATTAAACGATTAAAAATCAATGGTGAACCTTGTCAAATTAACATTAAATGGGAATAGGATTACCAACATAAGTGTATTATCAACGTTTGTGAACCTTGAAGAATTAAATCTCAGTAATAATAAAAATATTAACATTAGTCCAATACAGTACTTAACAAAACTAACTAAATTATCGTTGGAAAACTGTGGGTTAACAAATATTTAAGATTTAAGTTCACTTACTAATTTAGTCGAATTGAATTTGGCTAAAAATGAAGGTATTGACATATCTCCAATAAATAAACTTACGCAACTCGTTAATCTCAATTTATATTGGTGTAAGTTATAAAACATTACTCCTCTACAAAATTTAAATAAACTCGAGAATCTAAATGTAACAGCTAATGAAATAGCAGATTGGACATTACTCGGTTCATTAAATAACTTAAAAGATTTGTCTATGTCGTTTATTGAAAATGTTGTGGATATTACTCCTTTACAATATCTAAGAAACCTTAAAGCTTTAAATATATCTTCCACTAAAATAGCGGAAATGTCTGTCTTGCGAAAATTAACTAATCTAGAAGAGCTTTATATTAGTGGAGTTACTAATTTTGACATTTCGTTAATTTAGTATTTGGTGAAGTTAAAATAATTAGATATATCAGATAATAACGTTTATGATATCTCAGCTCTAAAACCTTTGATTGACTTGCAATACTTGGTTTTAGAAGAAAATTATATATCTGATATATCTCCGCTCTTGGAACTAAATAATCTAACCAGATTTAGTGTGGAGGAAATTTATTCGACTGACGTTATCAAAATCGAAATAAACTCTCATCTATATAATATTTTTTAAAAGCTTCAATATATCTCGCCTACTTAAGAATAACAATTTGTTTACAACTAAATAAAAAGAATAAACTCAACCGTAACACTTCTTAAAAATATAAACCATTCACACAAATGCACAAGTGCTAGATTTGGTCCATTAAAGTAACTCACGTCCTAATATTTGTAAACTTTATCTTTGAACCACATTCAGTTTTCTAAAAGCATCGCTTCACTATTTAATAAGTTGGACGTTGTTGAATCGTGTTAGTGACTTCGAATATCATTATAATACACTTTACTTTTACTTCAATAAAATTTACTATATATGCTAATGAAACGGTTTAAGTCGCTTGTGCCTTAGTGATGAATGATAAAGATATTGTAGTTTCAAAATCGTTGAGGAAATCACGTTAAGTGACTAGTTGGATTTTTTGACTAAGATTTAATGTTAGATGAATTTATAAGTAATAATATTAAATTGTATAGTTAACCTCCACTCCAATGACAATAGAATATGATTTGTAAATGCTATCATTGTACGAAAATGAGGTGAAAAACAGCCAGTTAATTATTTAGCACAATCCAGATTTATTCAGCGTCGATTTTGTTAGCCAGCTCGATGTAAGCCATTTGTCCATAATAAAGTGCGTAAACCTAACCTCAATCTCCAGCAGCGCTCTATCTCACCTAACGATAGAGGATTGCTCTTTATCAACTCTGGATAATATCAACACCCCAAATATCTAGTCCTTGGGTTTATCCAAAAATTCCCTTCAACTTAACGCCCTTCAATAGTTAAACTGTTCTTTTAGATAATTAAGAATTCTGGACATTTCCTTCAACAAAAAAGTTGACATTTCTTTTATAGATCAAAATATTCAAGAGCTGAACATCTCGGGCTGTGAAATAAACATTGAACTGCTCAAGACGCGATTGTTAACCAAACTACTTTGCAACTGGAACGGAGTGAAGCAAATAACACATTTAAATGCATTTAGGGATTTAACCGAATTATAACTTCAAGCTAATTTAATAACTGAAGTATCCACACTTTAGTATTTAAGATAACTTAAGAAATTGAACGTCTCGTACAATAAAATAACGAGCATATCCGCGCTGAGACCGCTAAAACAACTGACGTATCTTGACCTGTCAAATAACGAGCTTACGCAGGCGGACCCGCTCATAGATTTGAAATAACTTGCAAAACTACATATAACGGGTAATAAAATCAGAAATTTCAACTTGCTATAAACACATCCAAACTTTAAACAATTTCAAGTTGTCGGCTAGTACTAACTCAAAAAGAAAGACAAAATAATGTTCCCCAAAATCAAACTAACTGATGTGTCAACCACAGTACTGATATAAATACACACTAATCGCATAAAAACAAAATTGCACATTCAAGAAATGAAAATTGGAATCTAATAAACATTAGACTTATTATATCAAAGATAAAATAACTTTTTGAATTATATTAGTTCCATATTTGATAATACACACGGATTCCAGTGAGTGATTCAGATATAATATCTCGTTGAATTTGATAAGTTATAAATAAACACATTTCTTATATTTAAAACATATTTAATATGTTTAATTTCCAGCTATTTAAAATAATTAATAAATTAAATATAAATATAATGAATGTCATTTGAACATGTCCGTTTTTGGAACCATTTACACAATTTCATTTGGTTGTTTCTTCTGTTTCTTCTTCAAAACGATGATGATAATCGCAATTACAAGCAGAACGACCAACGGAATTCCAACGGCCAGCCCAATAATGAGCCCAGTTTTGTTTGAGTAATCTTTGCAGATTCCGTCAGTTAGAGTTAAACCTGCTATGCATTCACAAATTGCTATATTTCTGCAAAAGCACGAGTTCGTTTTGTAGTTCCAATCGAAACCAGTTCCATGAGTATACAAACAGCGGTTGCATTTACCATCTATTAATTCTACTATCAAAGTCGTCTTTTCGTTGTTTTACAAAGGGCTGTTATTATTACAGGAAATATTTAGATTATATTTTATATACTTATTTAAAAAATGCTCGCTTATAAGGGGGTTAAATAATCAAGAATAAGTATATTAATGTATAATTAGGCTGTTATGAAACTGGAAAATCCTGTTTTACCCAGGTTTTAACTAAATCCGGGATAGCTAAATCCGGTCCAGTCCCGGATTTAGCCGATAATTGCTATTCCGGTTTTATCCGGTCTGTAAAATATAAACGGGATTATATTGAAATTGGAGTGTACAAAAGTAAATAAAAAACTATATTATATACTAATATTATAAAATATGTAATTTTAAAATAATTTCCCACTTTACAAATGGATATTACATATAATAAAATAACTTGAAAATAAAAGAATGAAAATCGTCGAAATACTATGTATCATATACTATGTATAAATATATATTGTATATTATATTTTTAATATAAAAGTACATGTACATGTATATGCATTTTAATATTTTTGAGGTTGATTTAGAAATACACCAAAGTTTGAAAATACAATAATAATCAAAATTGAAAAAGGAAGTTACGTTAGAAATGATAATAAATCTAAAAAAAATCTTAAAAGATTGCCAAAATGCAGGTATTTTCTTATTATCTAAACGGAATTTCTTACTAGTATAATTTCAGTTCCATATTATCTATTTCACTATATATACAGACATATATGCTGATGTTATACTTAAAAATAATAGTATCTTCTTTAGATACACGTGATATATAATAAACTATTTCTATTCGAATTTAATATCAAATATAACCAATTTTTGTAAAATAATAAATGCATAAATGATATAACAAATAAAGTTATTCAAATTTTTTATTAGTTAACCACACCAATGCAACTATTATACAGTGGTGGGCCCTCGAAATGCTTTTTTGAATTAGGAAGAAGAATGAAGTTTATTATTTGAATCTTACTTATATCACTGCCCGGCTCAATAATGAGTGTGTTCTCCCTCCTCATCAATACACTCATTAACTCTATTTACTATTGATTTGTAAAGTGCTTCAATCACATCAAGGCCTGGTTGAGCCTTGGATAGCTGTGCTACAATAATTAACGTATATAACTCTGTATATACTTCAATAATAAGTTTCAACTTTACCTAACGTTGTATAATTTAACAATCAAGAAAATTGATTTCTCATTATGAAATGGAAGTGGAAGATCATAAGTAAAATAACTGTTGTTTTAGAGTAGCATCAATATATTATTTAATGCTGGGCCCGACTAACCCACTTGATTCCATTCTTCAAGAAACAAAAATGCATTCATTATTTGAATATTGAGAATGAAAGCGACTGTAACTACCTGAATTATAATTCTAATTAAGCGAAGTACCAATACTTCATCTTGAGCTCCCGGTTGAGATTGAAAGAAAAAGTCCTCCATTGTTTTTCGTGATTAAGAAATACCTAAAATCGTTCAGATTGACCCAGTTGAAGATGAACACCGAGGTCCTCTGCAGGTCCAGTGCTTGCGCTACTAGTTATAAATTACATATTGCGTCCGTATACCAATCATTGGATCCTCTTATTCTTTTCTCCAATCAGGCTTAACTACCATATATTTTCGAGATAAAATCTTTCATAAATTAGTTTTGTTGACTAAAACGTAGAAATTACACAGGGACATCTTAAACAAGTGATATAACTAGTTCAGATTGGTACAATATTTTATGAATTCATCCGTTGGACCCAGAAATGAAGAGAATACAAACGCTTCAGAACTGCCTAAGTTTGTTAAGTGAATTAGTTGACCTTCCCTAAACATCTTCTACCGCGTTTATTTTTGTCATTGCCGTCCTTTTATTGCATGTGGTAATTTCTATTTTTCCTTTTTGGAATATTAAATACCGACTTTGAATAGTCGATTATGGTCTAATACGATCGAAATCATATTTTTGGCCCTCTTGTGTTAATGAGTAGTTCATGAATAATCTCCAACTTGAGATTATTTATTGGAATTTGTCATCCGCATTAGAAGTGGCAAAATATTTTAATATATAATTACTCACATAGTAAACAAGAAAAAGCAATTCCACCTCCCATAACTGTATTAATATTCAACACAAACATATCAAAATGAACAGTAAATTATTGAAAATATACAACAATAAAATCTCAGTAATTATTCCATAGGATTTATCGCGAAACGCTTCAATGATGGCGGAGTAGAACGCGTTACATAATTACTCGCCCAATAATTATCTAAAAAGGGTATGTAATTGTTATTAATTACAGATAAGCCTTAAGAAAATGATTACCATTTACCTAATAATGTATTTAGAATTATACTTCCTTTTGAGGATGAAGATCCAATAAGCAAAACAAGAAATTGGGATTAGATTCAATAAGTAATTGCGCATTAAAACGTATAAATTGTTAACTTACACAGAAATTTTAAAGTTTAGTTATTTATATGTTAAGAACATTGGATTTTAAGAAATTCATTAACAATCCAAACATTAAAGCGGAACAATATCCCTGTAATCGCGATTGATCACAATTTCTTCTTATACCCTCTATGTAAAGAGGAAAACCGCCTCTTTGACTTCGCAAAGGTGGCATATCCAATGGTTGACGCACTTATTTGCTTGAGTCGAGTAGATGTGTAGCTCTGGAAGAAGGTTGGTGTGAAAAACGCTATCTACATGCCCAATCCGCTCACGTTCGACCTGGATAAGGTGTAGTTATCAAGTCTTGAGACAAAGAATATAATTTTCATCGGAAGGTTTAACAGAAGACACAAGTAGCAACACCTAGCTGTATTAATGATGAAAAAAGTGCTGGAATCAGAACCGAATGCGGTTCTATAGTTCATTGGTGGCGGTTCGGAGGAATACAAAGAGGAATGTAAATAACTAGCACAGGAACTGAATATTTCAAACAGTATCCAGTTTATTGACTTCCAGACTGACATTGAGACCTACTACAAGAATGCATCAGTGATGGTGATGACTTCTTCAATCGAGGGTTTCCCTATGGTGCTGGCGGAGTCCAAGTCATGCGGAATCCCGACCGTGGCATTTGAACTGGACTTCTGCGAGCTCTGGTAGGATGGCATCACAGTGGTCCCAAAAGGCGACACAGACATGATGGCGGTGGAGGTCGTGCGCTTACTCCAGAATCAAACCTTCCGACTCTAGAAGGGAATTGAAGCCAGAAAATCCGTGGAGAAGTTTTAAACGTAAGATACGATAAGTAAGTGGGTGAAATTAATTACCAGTATCATAAATGGAAACAGTGTGGTGAACTAGATGCAGGACGAAGAAGAAACAGTAACAGAAGAGCTGGCTATGTAGATTTATCACAAGGAGCTCAAGTTCTGGGGTCAGGAAGACCTCAAGCTGTTTGACTGATGTGACTTTCCTACTCTTAAATATCACATTTTTAATATCACTTAATCAACTTCAATCCTTACGGCGAATTTTAGAGAGAAACGGAATAAAAGAGTTATATAGATTTAACACTTTGAGAACTCAGTGCACGGCATCCGTGCAAAATATAACGATAGTAGCTTTTGGTATAGTTGTAATAGTTATATTTTAAGTATGATAATTTTTTGGGCCGAGCAGTTTAGGTTAAAATCTGGTAGTTTTATGATTAGTAAATTTTCATTCGTTTTTTAGATTTTAATATGTTTGAAATTATATATTTAACTAGCTAATTATTAATTACCACTTCAATACAAAAAAAGCGATGAAGTACTGAATTTTACAGATTTCTATTTTTCAAATGAACGTGTTGAACCATATTGGAGTAATTAGCGTCTAAAATTTAGAAAATATATGATTCTTTCAGACAAACTATTTAAACGCATAAATGAACTATATAGGCATTGGTTCCGCCAAAATTAAAAGAAACTCGCATACTCATTTATTAAAAATGCAAGTTTGTCTTACACAAGATATTTAAGGAAGTTCGAAGATTCAGAAAAGATGAAATGTATGAATATAAAAACTAACTAATAAAATAATTATATAAATCTTCTGAATGGGACAGCTTACGTCGCAAAGTTCAAGAGCCTGAGAACTAACATATGATTTCGGTTCAATATTGTTTTTATGCATTTAGTAAATATTATCATAATATATCTTCAGTATATATATTCATCTTAAGTTATATATTCATTTATATTGTCAGTTATAATATAATTAAATTTTTATTATCTTATTTTATACTTGTATCTTGTACGAGTATACTTGTATATGTGTTCAAATTATCTTCACAAATCATTACAGAATATTCCATTTTTAATATAACTTTTCACACCATTGTACATGACATATCAACAACCAATATCTAATTAGTATCCAGCATAATATGGCGTACCGTAAATTTATTAGTAAGTACCGGCACCTCAGGTATAATATTAATAACCATATAACAATTTACATGGAGAAGTATAACCACTTAGTATGTAGCCAAATATTGTTACCGTTGGTTAATAAGTTAAGATACTATCATGTTCGGACATAGTATGCGGTTGTCAAGCTCCGCAATTTGAACACTGTCAACCACTTTGTGGTTTCTGTGTCGCTTGCTTCGGATCTGGTTTAGAATGTTGTTGTTGCTATGGATGTTCAAGAGCAGATTGTTGTGCAGTATATTGTGCCGGAGTTGGATTAAATTTCTTGTCATTTTTGATTTATGGAATAGTGGTGAGTTGCATCGTGGGCTGCAAAATGATGATATGAAAATATCACTAATATATTATATATTATACTTCTAATAATTAATTATTAAATGACGAAAATATCATTTGAAAATACTGTGGTCGCCAAGCCAACTTTGATTTCAAAAAATACTAACTATTTCAAAACTATTTTTTGTATTAATTTTAACTATATATTAACTCAATGTTTAGTAGCGTCTCCTTTCTATTTTATTACTTCTTCTAACCTTTTGGGCATAGAGTCAATCAAATGATTGATGATATCTAACGAGATTTACTCCAACGCCCTCTTTACTTCTTCATTTAATAAGTCATATGTGGTACATTCTTCAGGGGAAATGTTTGACTTCAGTGGATTCCAGCAGTGAAAAAGTGGATTTAAGTCTGGACTCATTACTGGAAAGCGATAGAGCTCAATGTTGTTAGCAGTATAAAAGTTTTTCATATACTTACTAAAATGTGTCGGGGCGTTATCTTGTTGCAACTTCAAGTTATGCTATTAAGTGATGGAAGTGTAACTTGTCTGAGAACTTAAGAATTGACAATTGAATTCATGGTCGTACCGCACGGCATAAACCATAATGGACCCTTATATCTATAGCTAATCGTACTATAGATCATGCACGAAAACAGTCCATATTTTACACTTCGAGAAAATACTTCGGATTCCACTCGTCTTTAGGTGTTCTGAGCACTCTACTCGCTCGATTTGCATAGCATTTTGAGCGATACTCATCGGTATACTAAAAAGTTCTCCAATATTCAATTGGTTGTTTCAGGTTCATTCGAGCAAAGTTCAAACTTTCCAATTTATGCTTTTCGGTAAGTTTTGGCTTTATCTTAGCAACATAGAAGCTTAAACTGAATTTGGCCAGGAGACGAGATACCGTTGTTAGAGACATGGAAATTCCACGAAGGGCTTAGTATTTTTCAGCTATGATTCGTCGAGTTTCGAATCTATGGCTCTGGCGATATTTAACAACGCGAAAATCTCAGCTTAGTCAAATTTTCTGACACTATTATCGGCATGAGAAGCTTCTAGCTTGCCTGTAACTTCAAAGTGCTTAAAAATGGAATAAACAGTTTGGAGACTACATTGAAGGCAACAAGCAATGTATTTCTTGGTTGCAACAGTTTGTGATTCTGTTTCTCACATTCTCATCATTATGCGACGCTCTTGTATTGTGATCCGTCGGCTTCGTGTGTGCTTCGTCATTTGAAGGATGAAGTGAAAAAGAAATGAACCGCAGAATTAATTGAATATGTTATAATTAGCATAAATACAGTGATTTAATTTTCAAGCGCAATTATTACATAAACATTTGTTAAAATCAAAGTTGGCTCGGACACCACAGTATCAAAATAAAAAGAAGATAAACGAGAATTCTATATAATTTTTGATATAGCCAGTCTATATTACTATTTTGTTATTATATTTATTATAGAATATCATATTCAAAAGAATAATCACTCGTTTTGGGTTTCGAATTGGTCTAACCACTAGTCAATAGTAAATTCACGTTGCAGTGCTTATAATTCGAATTGTTTGATTGATTTATAATCTCTGGACGATTCTATATATTAATTTACGCATGATCGTAAGCAAGTTGGTGTGCATATTTAGCTTTGCATTTCTGATCGCGAATATGAGCTAGACATTTATTGGAGTGATAAGTGTAATAATCTATCATTTTGTTTATTTACAGTGTTTTCAGTTCAAAAAAGTAATTCCAATATTCTTTTTCTATCTCAAGTGGATTAAATAATTAACTAAATTATTCTAATTTTGCTATTATATTCCACATACTCACAACTATTTGTTAAATCTGTAAATTTGTATAAATATGTGTAAATCGAACTAATCCGTTTTAAAATAATCTTTATTCACTCCCAATCACATTAATATGCCAATTCTCCAAACTCCACTCCACACAATGAACCAAAATAGCTTTGTCCTCAGGATACTGAACAACGACCTCTTGCAAGTTCCAATTAACAGCAAATGCTCTCCACAGTAACACAAAACGGACGAGATCTCGTGCACGATAATTACGAACGACGACGAGTACACGGAACTCTCCGAACTCCACTTCCAATTCGTCCGGCCCGTTTTTAAAGCGGAAACGGCGCCCGCGCAGGAAGTAATCGAAGAACCCACAATCAGTTTCTTCGACTGAATTAAATATCAAATCGAATTAAAGAGAATAAGATAGAATAAGATAAGTCAATGAAAACTGCTAAATAATGTTCACAACGTACTGTTCAAAAATTCTATATTTAAGTGTGTAATCAAGAAATAATATTTTTTATTTGGGGATGAAAATTGATGAGTTACCACTTTATTAATTTTGGCAAAAGATCTGTTGAAACATAATATGATATTTAAACGAGAAATTTGAAACTATTCAAGTTGCATATGGGAATAAGGGTTATAATCTCAAATATAAAATGACTCACTTAACTGTAACCTTATCATCAGTACTAAGGCTCAATTTAATCATTCTATCTTCATCTCATAAAACATGACAATCCACAAATACACTTAGTTACACAATAAACTTCACAATAACGTTAACACAAACTAATTTCAATATCATGTCTCATCTTCTAGGATTGTCACTCTGAATAGCCTCCTCAGAAGTTATCTTTGTAACTATCACAATATATGAAAGTTAAAATGATGTAATTCGAAGGATCTATAAAAATGACTATTTCTTGGACTAAATCATAGAATTTAGACCAACAACTACAAATTAAATGTTTGTTTAACTTATGAAGAAAGTTTATGAAGTATCTTTTCATTTCAAAACATTGAAATGTGTAAATTATTGTGATAGAATATTAAAAATACTATTTTAACTTCCAAGCCTGCGATTCAGGAAATTAATCGCAAAACATTTAATTTAATATGTATATTAGCTACATATAGTTTTCTATAGGATTCACAAAATATGTATAGGAAATCTATATAAAGGTACTTCTTTTAGTTCGGTGTATTTTACAAAAACAGGTAAATGTGAGGTTTGATACAAGAATGTATATAATACAAATTTGCATATTTCATTATAAAAAGAATTATAATGCGTTAAAACAAGTTTGAAAGATGTTTTCATATTCAAAAAGTTCAACTGTATAGTTAACATTTTGTATAATTATTATGTCCAACGAAAAATGTTGATATAACTCTATAAGATATGCCACGTTCCACTCTAAATGACATCCAAAAGTTGTCTCAACTGGATAAAAAGAATACTTCAAGGCCACTTCGACACTCGTGCGCAGCTCCTGGTGTACTGCGCGGTCATGCTCCTGGGTTTCACCGCCTTCATGGTGGCCGCCTGGGTGACCTTCGACCTGAACGTGTGGAAGCGCGAGCACAGCCGCAGGAACTTCTACGCGCCCTGGAACAACACCTTCTCGGAGCTTGGGTCCAGAGACGACAGCAAGAACCCGAAGTACTATCTCTTGTTTTCCTGCTGCCTCTGGTGGCTGATAGTTTTCGACATCCCTCTCAGCTTCTTCGTGTACCGCAGGAACGTGGTGATCAACAAGGTGGCCGCGGTCACTTCTCAGGTGTTCTACGTGATCGGTTGGATCGGCATCACTCTTGACGGCTGTTTCAGTTCTACGATGCAGAAGATCCCGGGCACGAATGTGGTATCCATGGACATCCACGTGCCCGCTTCCACTCTGGGCATGATCGGCTTCGCGGTCGCCCTTTTCAACAACGCCTTCAACATGGTGCGCGATCAAACTAAGTGCTTGGGTAAGAGACGCTGGGCAGATCACTAGCAGAGGAAACTATTCAAACCTAAACACGTATTTATCTCAGCTATTGTATTTTTATCGATAGCTGTTGTGGCGCTTATTTGTAAAATTGCATTGATGATTCTTGAAGCCAAGAAAACACCTGAAAAACATTGGTGGAAATATGTTATAGGAGGCTATATTTGGGAAAATATTCTCATTTGTGCACTTATAATCACTATAATCTGGAACGCGTTGGGTTTACCTGTAACAATACCAACATTACCCAGTGAATAACGGGAACAAATATAATTAGAAACAAAAGAGACGGAAAACATGGAAACTGTTCTAGTTCACTTAGAAACACCAGTAAATGAAGAACAAATATTGAGCCTAGTTGTCTCCTCAACGAATGAGATTTGAATGAGATTTGAAATTTATTAGTTTAAAGGTTTTCGTACCTCATAGTGTATTTTTATATAATTTAACATATCTTTGTTCTTTAAAAATTTCCACATCTCATCTAATGAAAAAATAGCAATTAACATAAACACAGCGAGTAATTGAAAAATGTGATCTTATAAATGACAAAAACGTGGACCAGTTAATAAATAAAATTGGATAATACGCCATCACTATATAAAATCTGAAGCAATAAATTAATGAAAGAGATGTTGAATTAGTAAGTGTTAAACTTGAGCTTGATTCAATTAGAAATGAGTACATAATGACAAAGCGCCTTAAGGAAACTCAGGAAAACAGAGAATTGCGTTTATAGGTTACGCGATTGCAGAAAGAGGTGAATGAGTTCGATCAGCTGCGATAGAGTTTCATAAACATGCAAATTCACAAGGATCAGTTGGAGCGTGAGTTGATAAACTCAAAATTAGATTTAAATAGATCAAAAATCGCCGTTGAGACCTTGGTTGATGCAAATGACAGTTTAAGTGGCAGCATTGTGATGAATAAGCTTCTGTAAAAAGATGCTGAGCTAGAGCAGCTCAATCAGGTTCTGGAGGAGAGTCTCATTGCCGGCGAGAAGCTCGCGAACACGGTTGAAGTTCTGCAGGACACCGTGCGCGCGTAAAAGGACGATTTATCCCAGTCGGCTTTGATTAACCAGGACCTCGACATCTAACTGCAATAGTAAGCCCACGAGATAAACCTCATCCATTAAAGCAACCTCGAGCTCTCACAAATAGAGCCTGTAAACGAAGCTCAAACGAACAAACTCAAAACGAGAGTGAAACAACTACAAAAACAGCTCAAGCAAAAGGAGGAAAACGAAATAGAAATGGAATTTCAGCTCGAAAATTAACAAAACGTCATTTTAAACCTCGAAAACAAAATAACGGATCTCGAAAAAGAAGTTCAAAACGAGAAAAACTTCCAAAAAACGGTTTAAAAAATGAACGAGAAGAAAGTCAAAGAACTCCAAGAAAAAGTCCTAAATTTAGAAAAGGAAAAGTGGAACAGACAGTTCGAGTGAGAAAATGAATACGAATATGCTAATAGTATTTGAGGAGAACGCTCTGATTTTATATATCATTTATGATTTTATTATCCTTTTCTCTAGGTTATAATTTTAATTAATGCATAGTTATTGATATTCAACATAACCTCATAATAGATATATACATAATAGTATTTATTTGTTGCGTAAAATATTAATTTCAACACTCCAAAGCAATGTCATATAAAAATAATATAGAGTAGTTATCAGAATATGACTAGCGCATGATATATAAGTTTTAAGATACGATAATAAATGGCAAACTTGTTATAAAAAATGAGTAAGAACTAACAGATCTTTCTTTTATTTAGAAATTGAATGTTACCAAAGTCACGATAGATAGTTGTTTACAGGTTTTAGTAGATATATTTAACGACAAAATAAAAGAATTTTACGTCAACAGATGCAACTTTATAAATGTGGATGATTTAAAACTAAATAATTTAGAAGTTCTAAGTCTTCGAGAAAATGGAATGAAGGGTTCATAAAACATATTAGTTCAAATGTAAAATAACCCAATATATTCACAACTCAAGGAACTAGATCTTTCTGAGAGTTTACATGTATAACAGGAAATACAAAACGTTCAATCTGAACATTTAACATATTATGAGGAAGAACTGTAATTAAACGATTAAAAATCAATGGTGAACCTAGTCAAATTAACATTAAATGGGAACAAGATTACCAACATAAGTGTATTATCAACGTTTGTGAACCTTGATGAATTAAATCTCAGTAATAATAGAAATATTAACATTAATCCAATACAGTTCTTAACAAAACTAACGAAATTATCGCTGGAAAACTGTGGATTAACAAATATTTAAGATTTAAGTTCACTTACTAATTTAGTCGAATTGAATTTGGCTGAAAATGAAGGTGTTGACATATCTCCAATAAATAAACTTACGCAACTCGTTAATCTCAATTTATATTGGTGCAAATTATAAAATATTACTCCTCTTAAAAATTTATCTAAACTCGCATGTCTTGAAGTGTCTTGCAATGAAATAGAGGATATGTCTTATCTGAGCTAATTAAATAATTTAAGGGATTTGTCTGTAGCTTTTATTAAGTTTGTTGATATTAATCCATTCCGACATCTAGAAAATCTAATAGTTCTGAATATATCTCACACTTAAATATTGTCAATGTCTGTTTTGAGAAAACTAACTAATCTGGAAGAGCTTTATATTAGCGCAGTTACTAATTTTGATATTTCTCAACTTTAATACTTAGTGAAATTAACTTTTTTAGATATATCAGGTAATTATGTGTACGATATCACTGCGCTAAAACCATTAGTTAACTTGTAATACCTAAATTTATTAGATACTAATTTATCTGAGGTTTCTCCACTCTTTGAACTAAAAAAACTGTCTGAATTATTTCTAGGTTTAATATATTCTTCTAGCATTATCTAAATCAAATAAGATTCTCACTTGTATAATATTTTACATAAACTCTATTATATCCAGCCTACTTAAGAATAACAGCTTGTTTACGACTAAATAAAAAGAATAAATTCAACCGTAACACTTCTTTAAAATGTAAACCATTCACGCAAATGCACAAATGCTAGGTTTGGTCAATTAAAGTAACTCACGTCCTAATATTTGTAAACTTTATCTTTGAACCACATTCAGTTTTCTAAAAGCATCGCTTCACTATTTAATAAGTTGGACGTTGTTGAATCCTGCCAATGATTTTAAATATGAATTAAAATATATGAATATGTTACATTTTATTAAGAGATTCACTCAATTGGGACACACACCTTGGTGAGCTGGTCTTCTTCTTTCACCTCAGTGCAGTCGTTGAGGTAAATTTAAAATGGAGCACTTCTGAGCTTGAGCTGCTTTTTCTGAACTTCTTCCATCAATTTTGCATAAGTGGGCTCAACGCTGCCGTGAGAACCCTGATGAATAAGAGTGAGCACTTTCCCTCCAGGTATAGTGTGTTGCTGAACTCCATCTATAGAATCAAGAGGATGATACTTGCCTATGAGGCACATGTACTTGCACTTTGGATTAGAAAGTACTACTGGAGTATCGAGGCACTAAAAGACAAATAGAGCTTCTCTCAGATTAAGATTGGTTACCTTTCCACACAACGCATAGTGAAGGTTTGGAGACTCAGAATATGAAGCTTCAGCTGACATAGCATATCCGTGAATGCTTTCAATATTTTCTATCTACATATAAATACTACACATAAATTGAAATGGTGCGGAGTGGAATAACTGCTAAAGAAAACGATCTTAACACTATTTTAGTGTTCTGCATTCATAATTCTGCATTCACAATCATAAATTATCTTTTGGACATTTTTAATAATTTTTAGATACTATTTTTTGTATAAACAAAATAATTATTACATACGATTGAAACTTCTTTGAAACATATGTTTAACCGATCTAATTTAAATGTTTTAATCTCACATTTTAATATTTTGATATACTTTTAAATGATCTTGATTGATACTTTTGAGTCAAAAGTTTTGTATATGTTGCTTCTTATAAAGCCGTTTTGTTTGGTAAAATATAAGAAATGACTAATATTTAAGCAATTTTCTGAAATATGAGTAGATTAAAATAATTAAGATTACACCACCTATCTAAATTTAAATGAGATAAATCTAGAAGTGGACAGAAACAGATAAATAAAAGTTGGTCGATCTGGTTGATTAAAATACTGCAAATAGTAGAACTAACTGGATACAAGTGGCGCAACAAATAAATAGAATGCCAAACTAATGCAAATCGTATTACGCAGTAGCCATAAAGCAATGTGTTCCTAAAAAGTGCAATTTAGTCTTAGAGATGGGTCCCTAATCCCACTTCCCACGTCGAGTTTTTCCCACGTCACACCACGACGTGGGATTTAGACGTGGTATTTTAAAATTTGCGATCATGAAAGTTGTGAGTAGTCATTTTTTGCATTTTTAGCTCATTCCAAAATGTGGTGTAGGTGTGATAATACCTACCTGTGGTGTCGATAATAATTGATTTAATATATATTGTGACATCATATTAAATTTTATTCCACCTCTAAATAACAATAAATATTACAATCAAAATTCTTATATTTATTGAAACCCAAAACATGTTAAAATGGAATAAATATGTTTAAAATACTATAATTACACTGAAAAATGTATTTTTATGATGAAAAAACTCTAAAATTTTGAGTATTTTATAAATATTTTAACTTCGTAATAATACCCTAGTAATAATACCCTAGTGTAGAGTCCAGACTAAATTTTAGTCTGGACTGGTTAAACTCATTTAACAAGGGAACGTTCAAGTAAAAGACCATTCAAGGGTTAAAAAACTTTACGAACACTTTCTTAACCTTTAAAATTCGTATGAAAACTGCACCAGTTCCGACCTCATTCGCAAAAAAGCGCTCGAAAATGCAAATAAAGACCTACAATTACAGAATCTCATAAAGTTTTTAGAAACTGCAATTCAGCAGCTTGCTAATGAATGACCATCAGATAAAAGAATGCATCACACCTTGTCCTTCTCTGAAAGACATCACACCGTAAATTACGCTCTTCACTACCATTTTTTTGTGATCATCACATTTCCTTTTCTCTAACCAAATAGCTCGCTCGGCGATTATCTCACGTCAAACCTCCTCACAGAATCTCTGTTAGCTCTTTCGAACAATCAATATAGATTTGAAGATCTTCTTGTTGATAACAGCTTTAGGTTGTGTAGGTTGTGTACTCTGAAGAGGTTATTTTTGTGTTTGTGTTCAGATAAAATAAATAGAGAAGCTATATATAGAAAAAATACTTAAAAAATAAACATAGACTAACATAGCATAATCTAAGAAATATTACTTTAGTTGTGTCATTTTATTATCAGGTAGTTTACAACATCAATAGTTCGTAACGTAGTTTGTAAATGTAGTAAAATATAATAGTTGATTGTTATAATATATGCAATATTATTGAAATTTAAATAAATTTAGAGTTCCACACCAATGAAAATACGAAATAGTACACAACAAGACAAATGGTGCTTATCAGAAATGATAGAATTGATTACAAAATCTAGTGATGAAGCATTACCTTATTATTCTGCGCAATAATTTGATGAATTATGCGAGTAATCTAACTCTTCACAAGATGTCGTATTTGATCTAACTGTTGATTCTTGGCTTGATCAATTTTAGTCTATGAAACGCTAAATGTGAAAATCTAGTATATTGTTTGTAACATTTATTGTAATTTTAGATTACACATCATCATTATAATTATATGAATTTGAATTTTTATTCATTCAACCCCATACACAACTTTATGACATAAAAACGATTACAAAAGTTTTGTTGTCCTCTAGCTATTTTGTTGAATAATGTATTCTTTCGTTGTGTTAACTCTTTAGTTGGCGTTGGTTTTCAATTATTTGTTACTGTGAACTGCTAATTGCTTAACTCTTTTAAACAGCTTTTTGAAACTCTTTTAAATTTTCGGGTTCTATGTTGACTTAAATAGTTTGAATATTCTTGAAGAACGTGAATGAAATTCTATTTGAGCCATAATATTAGAACTTGTTTATTATAACAAACGGAGTAATCCAAAGTATAAAATGATCTAAAAGTTATTTAAAATTAGGTAGGAATAGAATTATTATATTAAGAAAAGTTAAAATAACAAAAAATGTAGAAAATATTATTATAACAAAAGAAATATACTTAACGAGGTATTTTCCCACCAAATAATTCAACTAACAGTAGAGTTTACTAGTTTTAACCTAATGAACTTCTGAATTCATCATATTAATGTCAAGATACATCATTGTTAAATTCAACTGTTTTAGAATCAGCTCATAGTTTTGATTTTTCTAATTTCTAAATAGATTTACATAACTAAATATAAAAGGAATAATCTTCTCCAAGACATGCTAAACCAAAGTACTAAAAAATAGTATTTGCAAATTCTATAAAAGTTCCAAGCCCAGAAAATAATAAATCAAAATTATAATAAGCTAGAACTTCTTTTGATTATCCAGTTGTTATGAAATGAAATAGGTGAGTAAGTGAAAATTATTTACAGTGGTGGGCCCTCGAAATGCTTTTTTGAATTAGGAAGAAGAATGAAGTTTATTATTTGAATCTTACTTATATCACTGCCCGGCTCAATAATGAGTGTGTTCTCCCTCCTCATCAATACACTCATTAACTCTATTTACTATTGATTTGTAAAGTGCTTCAATCACATCAAGGCCTGGTTGAGCCTTGGATAGCTGTGCTACAATAATTAACGTATATAACTCTGTATATACTTCAATAATAAGTTTCAACTTTACCTAACGTTGTATAATTTAACAATCAAGAAAATTGATTTCTCATTATGAAATGGAAGTGGAAGATCATAAGTAAAATAACTGTTGTTTTAGAGTAGCATCAATATATTATTTAATGCTGGGCCCGACTAACCCACTTGATTCCATTCTTCAAGAAACAAAAATGCATTCATTATTTGAATATTGAGAATGAAAGCGACTGTAACTACCTGAATTATAATTCTAATTAAGCGAAGTACCAATACTTCATCTTGAGCTCCCGGTTGAGATTGAAAGAAAAAGTCCTCCATTGTTTTTCGTGATTAAGAAATGCCTAAAATCGTTCAGATTGACCCAGTTGAAGATGAACACCGAGGTCCTCTGCAGGTCCAGTGCTTGCGCTACTAGTTATAAATTACATATCGCGTCCGTACACCAATCATTGGATCCTCTTATTCCTTTCTCCAATCCAGCTTAACATCCATATATTTTCGAGATAAAATCTTTCATAAATGAGCTTTGTTGACTAAAACGTAGAAATTACACAGGGACGTCTTAAACGAGTGATATAACTAGTTCAGATTGATACAATATTTTATGAATTCCTCCGTTGGACCCAGAAATGAAGAGAATACAAACGCTTCAGATCTGCCTAAGTTTGTTAAGTGAATTAGTTGGTCTTCCCTAAACATCTTCTACTGCGTTTATTTTTGTCCTTGCCCTCCTTTTATTGCATGTGGCAATTTCTATTTTTACTTTTTGGAATATTAAATACTGACTTTGAATAGTCGATTATGATCTAATACGATCGAAATCATATTTTTAGCCATCTTGTGTTAATGAGTAGTTCATGAATAATCTCCAACTTGAGATTGTTTATTGGAATTTGTCATCCGCATTAGAAGTGGCAAAATATTTTAATATATAATTACTCACATAGTAAACAAGAAAAAGCAATTCCACCTCCCATAACTGTATTTTCTTGGTTTGAAAACGTGAATAAGTTTATGATGCACTCGTATAAGTTGATGCTAATATATATATACCCAAAATACTTCTCCTTCTCATACAATAAGATCGGCAGTGAATATGTAAAAACAAATAAACTAAGAAGGACCCCAGGTACCTTATCAAGTTGATGAAACGATGCATCAAAGGCAACCATCATCAAGCAATGCCAATACAACGAATCAACCTCTCGTGCAAGCCGAAGGAAATAACGAGCAAAAAGAAACTGAGAAGCGATAACCAGTTTCTTAATAGTAAGTTAGCGAATCAGGTGAAACTGGTCCGCTAACGACTCAGTGAGGGTACTATTGGGTCTTTACTGAGTGGGCATAAATGACGGGTTGAACCCGTTTTGAAAGTGGAAACACTGGCGTGCCAAAGCCATGTTTTTGCTTTCGAAAGTCTCAATATAGTTTGTTTGTGCCGTCTCGAGGAAGTGAAATGAATATATATCCCACTCACTTAACTTTCGTTTATACTGGATCAGTATCGTGTTCTAAACCTTTGAGGGCATCAAAGGTATGCTCCTTCATCTAGAAGAAGCGCCTGAAATGAATATATATAATTATTTATATATATAATAATATCATATATAATAATAGAGTAGTGATATATCGTTATTGGTAAATTGGAGTCAATTCGTGATTTACTAAAAAAATCAAATTGTGGAAATAAATAATTTCAATAATATATTTATTTCAATAATATATATACTACAAAAATATTACATGTTTTATCTATATTTATGCATTATTACATATTAACCACTTCAATGTGAAAGAGAAAATTGTAAAATTGTAGTAAAATACACATATACAATTTATATAATATTTAATGCTTTGAATATTGTATAATTCAACAAATTCTATTTAGTTAACAAAGTAATATCATGACTAATTAGAGAATTAATGAAAAGCATGAAATATTAATATCCGTAATTGTTACTTCTATGTATTATATAGCATAATAAATGCATTTTGTTGAAGTTTATCAGTTGTATGATCAATGTTTGGAGCCCAAGTATTAATCCACATTTTAAAGAAATTTTGTAAGTGATTTTTAGTGATTTTATACAGTTAAACGTACTTTATACATAGTTATAAATACTATATTGCATAATAAACACATGCGCACGCTCATAAACTGGAGAGATTGGGGTGAACCTGTACTATAATCTGTAGATATGCTATTAAATGTAATTTTTTATGGAACCATTATTTCCCACTCCCAATTTGAAGAGATTTTGAAATCAAGTATAAAAGTTCGACCTGGTGAAAACTGTAAAAATTTCAACGAAAACTACATTTATAATTTACGCGAATCGGTCAAAAATCTTATCTTCGATATAAGTTCCGCCCATCTGGCTCAAACATGCTTAGAAGCGCCTTATTTTCCTCTTTCTGAAAATAAATATAGAACTTGAGCCAAAGTGTAATGGAGTTATTTGATAATAGTCAATTAACTTTTGGAAACTGATAATTCTGGGTAAACAGTGGTTTTAAGTGCTTCCTCCAAAATTTCATAACGGAAGAATCAAGGATCGGGTCGGTAGCCAGTGATTCTCATATTCAACAAATATATCAAATACAAATAAAATATAGATAGTTATTTTAATTATTGAAAAATGAATTGCTATTTCATATGATGAATTCAAGCCCAAACTAGATCAATGGTGCAAACGCTAATAATCTTAACTTGACACTATATCCAATGGAACTATGGCGTCAGTTTCTACATACTACTTCACCAGTTCTACGGGCTGTATAAACTACAATATTTCGTAAAATTCAACCGAAGAATTAATATTTATGGTATTGGTTCAGAATATAGTTAACTTATCTAGTTAATTTAACTTTAAGACAAAATTAAAATGGAACTCTACTTGTAGTATTTACATTATCATTTCTTCACTAAGATCTGTTTTTAATTTGAGGTGGACAACGTATACACGATTATAAATTTATAGAAATTATTAAGGTACAATAATATTTAGAATATTAGTTTGGAATTGATTTCACATCATTCTGTCTAACTAAGTCTATTTATAGAATTTGTATGGTAGCTGATTCAGTATTTATTTAAAATTCTACAAAATACTGCTATTTGATTTTATATCACTAAATTCAAATTAAATCGTAAGAGTCTTCACATAGTCAAATAAAATTACAAATTTATTGAAATATATTTACTTACTAAATAATAACAAAAGTAATGAACAAATAAATTCTGGTAATAATCATACATTATTAACTAATTGTATAAAATTTTGTCTTTCACTTCGTATCACTTTTTGAAATTCAACATAAAGCAATATAATAATTCAAGATAATAACTTAATATCTGTCATATAATTTTCGTTCAAATATTACTTTATATTTAGTACTTACAATTGTAATTTAGATGATTTTTAAGATAACAATCCTGATATTTCATGAATTTAACATCAAATTCTAAACATATCCAAATAATATTTTAAGATACATCTATAAAATATAAATTTATAGTTACAGCAATTGTATCTAAGAATAATATAATAAAATTAATCAAGTATGTTGGTGCTTGCCTTAAATATAATATAGTGGAAGTGGTAAATATTTAGCAGCCTCGTGCGATTTATACCATCTTGGGGAGTATAATACGTAAAGATATCAACTAAGAATTAATAAATCGATATGTTTATAATAAATAATTTCGTTAACTTCAAATTAAATTTCGACCATGTTTGAAAGTGTAAGAAAATTATTCGGTCTATGTAACTTGAGTTACTTAAATTAATAATAATTCAGTATATAATACAGTAATCACCGACCTATTCCAATTAGCTTCTTGGTTCGCTTCTATTCAACAATGCGATATTTAGTAAAATACATTGATTTTTATATTTCAAGCATGTAGACATTATTGAATATTTTAGAGTGTATTAAGGTAATGCAAATAACTAGAGTTCAGGAACCACCTGAACTGACCTTTTTAGGCCAGTACCAAATATATATACTTTTTCACCTCCATATCTTCTAATAGTATAACCATGAACATGTTAATAAACTTTATATCGAGTCGTTTTTAAGGCTTCAAGTTTGCCAGGTTTTCTGGCTGGCAGAGCTGAGATTTCATGGCAGGAGAATGAAAACGACTCGTTTTATGAACTTTGTTACCTTCCATTTCATTTAAATTAAAAAATATATTTAATTATCATGTTTACATAACATTTTACTTTTCAAATCTATTTCAAATATCCACTTCATTAACAGAAAATGAGAAATATAAGACTTGAAACTTTAAAATTTAAATCTGTTTAATAATATATAAGTTACTATTAATTTACCTACATTAAGCCGACTGAAAACTAGTTTGTGTAAATCATAAAATATTTAATGAACCCAAATACTCAAGTTCATAAACTATTAAGTAATTATCAATATATTTATATACTATCTTGAAATAAGCCAACTTCCTGGCTTGCACGAAGCAACCGCGTTACGCCCCTGGATGCTTGTATCCGAGTCGTTGGTTGCCTTGGCTGCGGAGGTGCGCCTAACGTACATAGGTGTATCTAAAACTAATGATCATTCGCGTGAACTTACAGTTCCTGTACAGAAGACCGAACTAGTATAAACGAAAGTTAAGTGAGTGGGATATATATTTATATACTAAACTTGAAATAATAATCCGTTAACTTCTAATTATCTTCATAATGATCAACAATATTTATTGTAATTAATATTTAATTTTGCAGCAATAGACGTAAGTGATATTAACTATAGTAATATTAATACGCATTGATGTTTTATGTATTATATTATGATAAAAATGCTTGTAGTATTCTAATTGTACATAATATGAGTGTTCTTAATTTCGACTCTGGATTTGATGGATATGGAGTGAAATTAAAAAGTGAGCTATATACAACTTCTCACTAATACATATATCATATTTGTTTGGCTATATTCTATTTAAATTCATCGAAAAACCTCTGTAAGTTTTTAAAGATTAATGATAATTACTTATAGTTAAAAATCTTTTGATGAGATGGTGAGTAGATAACATTCCCACTAAAATTAAATATATGGTTGTTATATGTATTTAAAATATAACATTGTTAAACGAATTAATACAAATGAGTGATCTTAATGATACTTATAGAATTATGCAAATAATATATGTGTAAGTCATATAATATATTATACTCGATAATAATCTAAAATATTTAATGGATTTGATAAATATTCTCAGCGTTCCGTGGATCTTTATTTTTCACATGTGTGGTGTGAAATTATAAATATATCACAAATTGAAAACAAAAAATGAATTGACACATCTAAACGTGCTTGATTGTGAAAGAATGAACGGGACAACAATATTCTGAAAAATTACTATGAGTTACTCAGACCCTATAATACATATTGGTTCAATCAGAATTTTTGTTGCACACAATTAGAGCTACTGGCCTAATTCATATAGAATTCTGACACTTGTTAGCAGTGAATAGCTAAGATCAATTTAATTCGAATAAAATAAATATAAAGATCATTTACATTTATATTTTTGACTCAATTCAATTATATTTTGACAAGTGTTATATTTGGTGTGGATTTACTATAAATATTTAAAAACATTCAATATTTTAGCGAATAATAAATAATTAATATTTCACTCACATTAAATGAATAGATATTTCTGTCAACCAGATAAAGTTATATTAATAATATGCGGTTGAATAGTAGGACTCTCGCAACACAAAATATAATTGATCTAGCAAGCTCATATAATTGTAATATGGACCAAAATATCTTAATAATTTATGATTATCTTTAAAATAATAATACAGAAATTATTATCAGGCAATAAATAGTAGAACTGCTATTGGAGTATACGTTTTCTTGGAATTGCTCAAGCAATTTAAGAATTACTAAACTAATATATGACATTGCGAATAGTACTGGCAAAATATCATTCAAAATGATAAACTTTCTATTTAACACAGCGTAAAATTGTGACTGGGTTGTACTTTGCCATATAATAGCTGTGTTAGGCAAGTTAAAACCACTAAACTATGCAATTGATCAAGAAGAATTAATTTTAATGCTTCACAAAAGCAAAATACAGCAATCCGCAAAATCTCAATACAAATTTAGAATAATACAGGATTTAGAATAGTTTATTCAGTCTCAGGGACTTAATTGCAACATTGACCAAATATTATCTGAATGATGAAGAATCTTGTTAAAAAGTCAATAGTTTTGAAAGTCAATATAATTTAAAAAATGCAAAATATGAAAAAGTAAGTGATTAGTATAATTGTATCTCACATGTAATTAATTTCCCACTTTACAAGTGAATGATACATATGTATTTTAAATCGTTTTCACTGAGTTATTCCCAGAAGCCTTTGGCAAGGAGTTGCACTCTCTGTTGAATTAAGAATTACACCATGGAAAACCACAAAACGCTCGGCTACGAGCGCGCCCGTGAGGCTATACAGCTACAATTCCCAAAATGACCAGGCCATGCATTGCAAACAAAATCTAAACTCTACCTTTATTCTGACTAACTTAAATCTAATTGTTAAGCAGGTACAAAGGAATCTGAACAGCTTTTCCAAGGATTTTGCTTGTCGGCCTGGTATATGTCATATCTTATTATTCTCATATCATAAATAAATATTAATCACAGGTGAACAGTATTTTGTTGTAGAACACCAGCTGCAATGCGAAGCTCAACTGCGAGCACACGATTCCGCAGTTCTTCTTCAACAAGCACTACCACCACCACGTAGAAGCAACGTGAACGGGCGCGCTCCAACTACCCTGGTCGAGAACAAGATCAGCACCCACTACGGCCCGAACTTCACCATTCACTACAAACTGGAAGACCCAGGTACGGGCTCCACGGGACCAAGTCGTTCATGCCAAGGGAACCGTAGAAGGGGGACACGGTGGTGGCGTTCTTTTACGTGAGCTACCCCATGGTATGATAGACTTGGACGAGACTTTCGAGCCGAGCACGGAACAATAGATAAGTGAGAGTACTAGAAAGCGAAACCCAACACGCTCAGTATCTCAGAGTAGTAGAAGTGCAGGGAAACAGGAACCAATATCAAGAAGAAAGAGGACTCGTCGCGAGAGCCTACTGCGACATGACCACCAGTGCTCCAAAAATTATTATTGTTTAAATGAAGAAATATAACTCTTTCTTTTACTTTTACAATACCATAAGACATAAAATAGTTAATTGATATTAAAAAGATATTAAATCACACATTGAACTAAATATATTAATGTTGTTACATAAATGAGAAAGTGGAATCACTTAAATTGAAAATAAAGATGAAAACCATTTTAATTAACTGGAAAATCACTAACCACAGGAATTATTAGAGTATAGAAAACATCACATCGTAAATTACGTCTATACTAGTCACCCTTTTCTCTGATCATCACATTTCCTTTCCTTTATAAAACAACTATCCAAAACTCCTTGTTTCACCAAAACTAAAACTCATTATAACATAATAAATATATTATACATAATGATATAACTTTTCCACTCTCAATCAATTCAATGCAACTTAATCATGAAATCAAAAGTACAGAAGACCTGCTGAGTCACATTGGCTCTTCCCAAAAACTAGAAATACGTGATTCAGCGCAAATGGAGAAACTTTAGGAAATGAATATTCAACCAGAAGTCTGGGAAAATGCTTCAAATAGGAATTTGCTTTCTTTTAATTAAGAATTGGTATAGGGAACTACAGAATTTGTATTTAATAGTAGAAAGATAAAACATAGAATTTGTTAAGAATTCGTATAAAAAACTACAAAATTTACATTGAATTGTAGAAAGATAGAACATTTCTATTTAATTTCTTTCCTCACAAACCTAACTGAACTAAATGTCTCAGGCAATAAAATATCTGATATTTCAAGCATTTCCAAGCTTAAAAACCTGAAGAAACTCTATTTAGAAAGTAACTGTATCGAGGATATTTCAGCACTTTAATCTCTTCATGATTTAACTCACTTATATTTATCTTGTAATAAATTAACTTCCTACACTCTAGCTTTGCCGAATTTAGTTGAATTAATACTCGGTTATAACTCGCTACAAGATAAATCGGGGCTATAACATTCTCCAAAATTACAGAAATTATATTTGTCTAAAACAGAAACCACAGACCTACGTTCTATCCCTCCTCAGCTATTCGGTTTGAAAGAATTATATTTATCAGAGAACAATATTACAGAAATATCATACCTTTCAAACTTTGTAGATTTGTAATATTTATATTTAAATGATAATAAATAACTTTAAAATATTGAACATCTTAAATTCTGTACTTAACTCACAGAATTAATTATACGTGATACAAGTGTTGCTGACATATGGCCTCTTCAATTTCAGAAAAATCTAAAAGCTTTATACATGGATAATACTATAGTTGTTGATCTGCATCCATTGTAGCACTTATATAAACTTGAACAAATTTATGCATATAACACATGCATAATTGATATCTGTTCTTTGTCTAAGTTAACTTAATTAAAAGAGTTGAATTTTAGAAATAACAAAATTACTAATGCAGAAACACTAAAGCACCACAAAAATTTTTCATAATATGACTTCTTAAACTAAAAAGCTCCAACACCAGACGAGCTCAAGTTCTACAACAAAATACTCTCTGTTCACAGTTCCCACAAGCAAATAACAAAACTCATCTAAGCTGAGAACATAATCTCAAGGTTCAGAGAGTCAATGACTCGCCAGAAAGAATATATCAAATTAAAAATAAACGAGCAAATCCAGGTTATGAACATGAAGATTGAAATATGGACACAATTCATTCAGAACTCTTATGCAGATTAATGAAATAAGTTTGATAAATATATAAATATTCGTGTTAGAATTGTAAAAGAAAGTAGGAATAATTACTTAAAAGTTATCGTTTCTCATAAAGAAGACTTTTAATAAACACAATGATAGAATCTATCATGATAGATTTAAAAATAAAAGAAAATATAACATGAAATTAAATAATACCTGACACTGAAGTTCAGCGATAGATTTTGAAAAGAGTGATACATGTTGTTACATTTGATTAGAGTAATCCCTTCCCAACTTTTAAATCAAATCCACATTTTTTAAGTTGTTATATTGAAAATTGTTCTATATTATACCTCAACTTAAAAATTTAAACACAAATAATCGTACTACTATTAATATAAAATTAATAGTCTCTGTTTTGTCCAGTATCTATTGTTATTAGATAATACAAAATACAAATATTAATCAAAACGTCTTCATTACATTAGGTGTGGAATATAATAATATATGGTTTAAATATAATATAAACCATAAATATAGTATTTTAATAAATCAATATCTATTTCTAACTAAATCATTAGTTTATAGACAATAAAGATTAAAGTAATCTAATTTTCTTATGAAGATTATTGTATTTACATTAATTACACTTTTCAATGGTTAAATGTAAACTAATTAAATAATATAATAATTTTTTATAGTAAACTAGAATTCTATATCAAACTATATCAATTTGAATTTAATTAAAAATTCAAGTAGGGTCATACAGGGAAAACAACTCATCTCAATTTTACTTCATTACAAATATATATCAATTTGTACCGAACTTATAACTTTTATGTTTTTGAATAAAGTTTGAGATGCGGTATCGGTAGCAAAAAACAAAAAATCAAAGATATGTTGTTGCATTATTATTTGAGATAATTGTAATCTACTACATTCTTATCTTTGGTTAAAGTGCTAATATTACTCCTAATTACTGTTAACGTTATTATCATGGTTGTATAATGAGAGCTATACCATTTTAACATTTTTTATTTCCTCCACTTCATAGTCAAATTTATGCTAATATTATCAATATTATCACCACAAAATCCAGCGCCAAATATTTGTGACATAATGATATATTATGGTACTTAGCACTAATGAATAAATATATTAAAAGGGATTGTCAAACGCGATTCTAGATTTGAAATTAAAATATGTAAATTTCTCCAATCTTTGTTTAATATAACCAAACAATTAGTTATATATAAATAGTTAATATTGATCTTCAATAAATTTTCAAATTCAATCAAAATTGTTCGTTAAAGCCTAAATTTATCTCAATAATTAATAATATTTGAGCTGAAATAAATTATTTCATTACTAATTAACTATATTCTGATGGATTAATGATAAATATATTTTATAAGAATCCATTTCAAAATTTAGAAATTGAAGAAATATAAAATTGTAAAAGAATAGCAAATAATATAACCTAGGTATTTTACTAAATTGAGTGTTGCTAATAGGTAAATAATATACTATTTTCCCTACTTCTATTATATCCGGCCTTAAGAATAACAATTTGTTTACGACTAAAGAAAAAGAATAAACTCAACCGTAACACTTCTTTAAAATGTAAACCATTCACGCAAATGCACAAATGCTAGGTTTGGTCAATTAAAGTAACTCACGTCCTAATATTTGTAAACTTTATCTTTGAACCACATTCAGTTTTCTAAAAGCATCGCTTCACTATTTAATAAGTTGGACGTTGTTGAATCGTGTTAGTGACTTCAAATATCATTAAAATACATAGGTCGCGAATATAGTGTGATTGATGTAAAATACAAAAACTTTAATTAAAATATATGAATATGCTTTGACATTTTATTAAGAGATTCACTCAATTGGGACACACACCTTGGTGAGCTGGTCTTCTTCTTTCACCTCAGTGCAGTCGTTGAGGTAAATTTAAAATGGAGCACCTCTGAGCTTGATCTACTTTTTCTGAACTTCTTCCATCAATTTTGCATAAGTGGGCTCGACGCTGCCGTGAGAACCCTGATGAATAAGAGTGAGCACTTTCCCTCCAGGTATAGTGTGTTGCTGAACTCCATCTATAGAATCAAGAGGATGATATTTGCCTATGAGGCACATGTACTTGCACTTCGGATTAGAAAGTACTACTGGAGTATCGAGGCACTAAAAGACAAATAGAGCTTCTCTCAGATTAAGGTTGGTTACCTTTCCACACAACGCATAGTGAAGGTTTGGAGACTCAGCATATGAAGCTTCAGCTGACATAGCATATCCATGAATGCTTTTAATATTTTCTATCTACATAAATTGAAATGGTGCGGAGTGGAATAACTGCTAAAGAAAACGATCTGAACACTATTTTAGTGTTCTGCATTCATAATCATAAATAATCTTTTGGACATTTTTAATAAATTTTAGACACTATTTTTTGTATAAACAAAATAATTATTACATACGATTGAAACTTCTTTGAAACATATGTTTAACCAATCTAATATGATCTTTATTTTTTATCTCACATTTTAATATTTTGATATACTTTTAAATGATCTTGATTGATACTTTTGACATCTTTTTATAAAGCCGTTTTGTTGATAAAATATAAGATCCAAGGGACTCGTGACATTCTGAACGTATGTCGGCTCACTCAGGTACATCTTAAACATCTATACAATAACAGTAACCTGAAAATCAAAACTATCATGCATTAGAGAGAACACAAAAAGTGAACAACTCAATAAAATACATGAGAACAACACGTTTTAAATAGTTTAGTCTCATTCTTTAAGATAATTTCAGAAATAGATAATAGAAAATATGAATTAAAAAATTGTTTTATAATTTGAAATAAATAGAAAGAAATAAATAAATAGTGAAATATAAACATATATAAACACTATAGCTTCACCAGAAATAATTTCTAATTAAAACGTTTAACTTTTAATGACAACTTAATTGAACAACTGTTTTAGTAAGTATGCGGTAGAAGATTAATTGAGTTGAGAGGTTTATTTTATGTTATTAATTTTGTTGAAACGAAATAATGTTAAGCTTGTCAGTATTTCCACTTCGCAAATAATTAACAAAATTCTCGAAAACGACTTCAACCATTTAATAGGTAAATTACTATTTTTGTGTTCAATATATATTAAAACATATTATTCGTATTTTAAATCACTTTATTCATTTTTTATAAATGTGTGTGTACCCTCTTATGTCATTTTATTCACTAATATGCGTTTTATAACACTCTGGACACAAATGATATCCTTTGCACGAACACACATATCTGCTATTACATTATTTGCAGCCGACACATTACGCACTTACTTTTGTATATACATGATAGTGTTTATATGCTTCTATTACTGGTCCTTTAATTGGGCTTACTACTGGTTGGTTACAACCTTCAATTTTTCGTGGTGTAGCTTTAATTTCATATTTTGTTAGATTTATTTTCATTTAATCAATTATGCTTTCAACATAATCCGTTATTTTAATTTCTTTATATTCTGGATGCAATAATTTCATCAAAGAAAACCCATTAACTAATATTACTTACATAAAATAAATAAACATCCTTGTGGTCCAACGAGTACATCGTCCTGGAAACTTAATATTTTTTGTAAGTTGGTCTACGTAATCAACTCCTTTATAATTATTATTGTAGTAACGAACTATTTCAGGTTGTTCTCTGGGAATACCACGAGAACTTACAAATTCTTACATTTAACAGGGTTATTTCACAAATTTTGATTTTGTATATATCATGGTTAAAATTTTCTACTTTTTGCATTACCATTAAAGGACGTTTACATCTTTAACTAGAACTTATTTAGTCGTTTTCTTTAGTTTTACTTCTTTAAACACAGGATATTAAACAACTTAATTCAATTACAACTTCTCTAAATTTTATGATAATTCTTTACCAAGTCGACTTGGTCTAAAAGTTCCAACATATTCAAGCCCTATTGATTTAATATACTCAACTACGTCAATTGTACCATAATAATTATCACAGAATAGTGTGCAGTTAGGCTATTTTGAGAATTATGGAGTAAATAATTATGTATGGGTTTCATAGATGCTTTCATTCATTGTTGGCATTATTTTTGTTAGGTGCGAAGTGGAAATACTGACAAGCTTAACATTATTTCGTTTCAACAAAATTAATAACATAAAATAAACCTCTCAACTCAATTAATCTTCTACCGCATACTTACTAAAACAGTTGTTCAATTA
>CAXDID010000355.1:0-52020 GCA_963988835.1 Hexamita inflata | reverse complement strand
GGCATACGTTTTGAGGTCATCGCTAAATCTTTGCGTCGTTGGTAGTGCTAACGCGAGTCAGTTGTGAAGTATAATCTTATTAGAAAGGGCGACGTTTCAAATATGACTGTTATTATTCTCAGTGGGGGTTTGAGATTCAGGATCTTACCTAAGTGCTTACATTTCAAGTTTTATAGACTTCTAGGTTTGCGGTTTTACAATGTAGATCCGGTGGCTTGAGTTATGCACGGTGAAAACCCTCGCTATAAATCCAAGCTAGAGACAACACGGTCTTCAAACCCGATAACGATTTCAATAATTAGCTATACAGTCACTGAAATTATTTCAAGTGCAAATTCCATAGTGTTAGACTCAACTATCGAGCGGCAACTAATATAGAAGTTAGTGAGCAAGCATCTCGGTACCATACAATGGGAGCTTTGATTATAGCTATGTGGCAAGTCGTTTCGTTTCTCACAAAATTGAGTACTCGGCGTTAGCGCTCAATCCAATTGCTTTTGTGTCAGCTTGCAATGCGCATTGAGTATTTTCTGATGCAAATAGTTGTAAGTGATCGCATATTCGCTATAATGTGGATTTCGTGTGTTGAGTGAGGATTATTCGCTATTGTTGTGGGGTAGAGCAAATATACTTAAAGACTCGTCCATCTACTCCGTGATGTTGATATTTTATTAAATATAATTAAAATGTGTACGACGACCCACCATTTCAAAAGTAAAATTGAAATTATGACCTGATAATCTGTATACTTATAATATTGCAAAGAATAATGGCATGTGAAATTCTAATTCGTCAAGTAATATGGTGCGCCGTGTTATCATCATCTATTTCCCGCCACCGCACTCATTACAATTAGAAAGTTATGTTGAAAGACGGAAGCTGTAAAAATGTTGACGAAAGAAATATTTAAGAAGCTTCGATTTTACAATTAAATGAGTCGTTTCATTCAATAGGAACCCTAGTTAAACAACTCCATGGTGTCGGTTATTATATTAAATAGAATTATAATGTGTGCAGTGATGCACTATTTCAAAAGATACCGTTCGCATCTGAATTTCTTTTTAGAAAATATTCTTGGTTATTTTATTAAATAGTATATGAAAAAGTGTAGTGTGCTATTGAAACACAAATCATAATTGTAACATTCTGTTGCAAATAGCTCTATGTAGTTTTAGTGCATAAATAATTATTAAAATTTTAATAGAATTTGATTTCTATTGCTATAAATAGCATCAATATCAGCTCGGACAAAATATAGACAATAGCTTTATGACGTCAAAGTGACGACACGTGCGCCTAAGTTAATTTATAGCTTTCTATTATTGACGCTATGTGAATCAACGAGTTATGGCATACGTTTTGAGGTCATCGCTAAATCTTTGCGTCGTTGGTAGTGCTAACGCGAGTCAGTTGTGAAGTATAATCTTATTAGAAAGGGCGACGTTTCAAATATGACTGTTATTATTCTCAGTGGGGGTTTGAGATTCAGGATCTTACCTAAGTGCTTACATTTCAAGTTTTATAGACTTCTAGGTTTGCGGTTTTACAATGTAGATCCGGTGGCTTGAGTTATGCACGGCGAAAACCCTCGCTATAAATCAAACTAGAACAACACGGTCTTCAAACCCGATAGTTTAATAATTAGCTACAGTCACTGAAATTATCTAAGTGCAAATTCCATAGTGTTAGACTCAACTATCGAGCGGCCCAACTAATAACTAAGAAGTTAGTGACAACATCTCAGGTACCATACAATGGGAGCTTTGATTATACAGCTATGTGGCAAGTCGTTTCGTTTCTCACAAAAATTAGTACTCGGCGTTAGCCTCAATCAATTGCTTTTGTGTCAACACGAATGCGCATTGAGTATTTTCTGATGCAAATAGTTGTAAGTGATCGCATATTCGCTATAATGTGGATTTCGTGTGTTGAGTGAGGATTATTCGCTATTGTTGTGGGGTAGAGCAAATATACTTAAAGACTCGTCCATCTACTCCGTGATGTTGATATTTTATTAAATATAATTAAAATGTGTACGACGACCCACCATTTCAAAAGTAAAATTGAAATTATGACCTGATAATCTGTATACTTATAATATTGCAAAGAATAATGGCATGTGAAATTCTAATTCGTCAAGTAATATGGTGCGCCGTGTTATCATCATCTATTTCCCGCCACCGCACTCATTACAATTAGAAAGTTATGTTGAAAGACGGAAGCTGTAAAAATGTTGACGAAAGAAATATTTAAGAAGCTTCGATTTTACAATTAAATGAGTCGTTTCATTCAATAGGAACCCTAGTTAAACAACTCCATGGTGTCGGTTATTATATTAAATAGAATTATAATGTGTGCAGTGATGCACTATTTCAAAAGATACCGTTCGCATCTGAATTTCTTTTTAGAAAATATTCTTGGTTATTTTATTAAATAGTATATGAAAAAGTGTAGTGTGCTATTGAAACACAAATCATAATTGTAACATTCTGTTGCAAATAGCTCTATGTAGTTTTAGTGCATAAATAATTATTAAAATTTTAATAGAATTTGATTTCTATTGCTATAAATAGCATCAATATCAGCTCGGACAAAATATAGACAATAGCTTTATGACGTCAAAGTGACGACACGTGCGCCTAAGTTAATTTATAGCTTTCTATTATTGACGCTATGTGAATCAACGAGTTATTGCATGAGTTAAGCAGCTATTAAGTCGTTGCATCGTTGATAAAACGAAGGCGAGTCCAACCGTCGTGAAGTAAAATATGAGTTCAGACAGTAAAAATAGATAAACATATAATGATAAATTTTTATTTTGTTGTTTGCGATCAAAGCCGTTGTTCGTCTCTCATTATTTGATGTAGATGTACGGATTTTGATCAGTTGTGAGTTTCCTTGGTTACCACTAAGAATTTTGTTAAATGATTTGATTTAGTTCTTTTTAATTTAGTTATTCTTGTTTTGGTTTTGTTGGGAGCCTTTTGGTTTACTTTGTTCCATATTACTCTTGTTGTTTCGCTTGTTGTGTTCAGTTTGTTTTTGTGATCTGAACGATTGGTTGTTTTGTTTGGCTGGCTTCTTCATTGAGTTTGAGCATGATTAAATCAGTGATTGAAGCGCTTCCGATATGGCACTGTAGTTTGCTTTATCTGGTCAATTTGAGAAGCGTTTTGTTCGTCATTGCCTTAGCTTTTTTGTGGTTGCTCTTCCTTCTCATGGGTATATAGTATCTCCTTGGTATATGGTAAATTGTAGCATGTGTGTAGAGGCACATGTTATGAGCTATGATAGCTCTCAGTTACGCGTATGGACATGTGGATTTCGGATCAGTATCCGCATGTCCATACGCGTAACTGAGTGTGATTATAAATTACAAATGAATATTATATCTTCTATTATAATACATAAAGTATTAAGTAATAATTTACATTAAATATGTGATAATTAAATAATGATAAATAATAATTAGTACAATTATTGTAAAAAAACGTAAAACTTAAATAAGTTAAATATTGGAGATAACTTAGTATTTTCTTAATAATCTAGTCAAATATTTATATATAATAATAAAATGCTTTAATCCAATATTGAAGTATAAGTAAATGATGTAACATATTTTGCTGTGTTTGGAATAAATAGTAATTCATAATCCATTTCGAGTTCACATATTAGTATAAATGTTAAATTTTCAATTGTTTAGGGGTCATTAATATGTTTTTAGTGCGATGTGTCGATATAGAATTCTACATTAATATTTTAGGCTACGGGTTAATATCTATCTACTATCGCTTAATAAGCCCTAGATTTTATAAATATTGAAAGTACAAATATTTAATATCGGTTTAATAGTTATAGTAGCAGTGGAATAGTATTAATTGTTAAAAACTAAATATTATTTAGAATTAGTGATACAAATGTTACTGGATTTGATTTTAATGATGTATAAAATACATTAAACGCTAATCTAATAATGTAAATCATAGATGTAAATGAAACGATAACTATTCGTATTAGTCATGTTTAAATTTGTACAAATGTGTAAAACAACATTAATTAACTGTAATATATTCAATACACATAGTAACCTACTTAATAGTGTAATAATATTTGCAACAGTCTTAATGTTGTTTATGGATTATGTGAAAAACAGTTACACAATGGTTTGTTAATTTAAAATTTTACTATGATCTGCATTCATCCATTTATATTTAATGGTGTACAATGTGAATGTTAATTAGGATTCCAGTTAAATGGAAGCATCTGTGTTAATATTATAAGTTAATTCGATTTGTAAGAGAACCATATGTTTATTATAGAAACGAATTTAAAGAACAACATCACTATGATATAGGATTAAGTAACATAACAGTTGATCATCGTAGATAATAATTTATAATCTAACACAACTAATCTAATTAATTAAATGATTACATTAAACAATTAATAACTTAGTAAACTACAATAAATTAACATGTCTCTAATAAATCTTGAAAATTTTACAATAATTAAATAACAACAACTAAATTCAAGTATATAAAATGTATAGTTAACTGTAGCATAAATATAAAGTGATATTTAGCTTTAACAAGCGTAAATTTAACAGATTATTACAAACTTAAATACAATCAACACAACAACCAAACAACAGTTAAATAATCACGAAACCATGCTCGTTGCTTAAAGTCTAAATATATAAAACTTAAATAATTCTATTTTGAATACAAATAATTAGTTAAATTAAATTAACAATAATTTAATTAATTTAATTAATAATGTTAATACGAGCTTAAATACTTATAAAACTTCAGTAAATGGAGCGATTTCAAATATTAATAATTAAGTGAGTTCAATAAATAGTAATTTACAAAATTAAATCAATACTGCAAATGGTAACATTAATTATATTAATGGAGTTATTACTGGTATTATAAATGTAAATAATTAGTAAAATGCTGATATATAATATTTAAAGAGTTAGACTCAAATAACAATAAATGGGGCGATGTGGTGTAAAATTAATTCATAAAGCACTAGTAATACATGGGGTTATTGTCCAAATCTCAATAAATGTTGTCATTAATATGCATCATGGACTACAAGTTTTGAATGTAATGGTGAAAACATATATAGTACTTCTGATTACTATAAGCTTAAAACAAATGCATAATGTGGTGGAATAGCATATGCGTGATACTAATTCTAATTATATAGTTAAATATAATTTGTAATATTTTATATTTTTAGGACTCTTTTAATGCCGATGAACCGGCTCCATGAGGGGCTATGATAGTTAGAAAAACTCTGAAGAAGTAAAATTTACTTCTTTATATTTACTTAGTATACTTAGTAAATTGAAGAGAAAAATGGTATTGTAGCGTGTGTCTAGAGGCACATGTTATGAGCTAAGATAGCTCTCAATTACGTGTAGAATGGAGATTTAGGATGCTGAGTGAAGACTATTTAAATATTTAACATTAAATAGTCTGATTTTTTGAGCTCATTTGGAGTACCTAGTTATATTGAATAGATCATTGGAGCGCTGCTGAGAGAGTCGAAATAGCTCGCCGTCTAATAAGGGTTAATTACCAGCTGTAATCAAAATTGGTATTGATACCTACAGTACTACATAATTTCATATTGTATTTTTTATAAATTTTAAATTTTTTATAAGTAGAAAATATACGAGTGAATGCGGCATTGCATGACTTTAGCTAAGGGTAATTTGAAAGTTAGGGGACAAATTATATCTAGCTTGAATTATTGCTATTCCTACGGTTTCGATGCCAAATATGGTATGTTTGATATTACTGTATTACATCATAAAATAGAAATTAGCTTCAAAACATATAATATCAATTAATTAAAAACATTTAATATCAGATTCTAAAATACGTCACTTGGCTGCCTTTAGCTTGTTCACGGTGTAGTAGAGCATGTTCGTGACGGCCTTGTGGTTCAGGTTGTGCTGTGCCGAGAGCTAGAACTCCTTCTCAACTTGCTCCAGGACGAGCTGCTTCCTGGCGGCGAACTCGACCTCGCTTCCGACCTGCGCCCACAACTGGTCGATTCTCTCCGTCACCCTGTTCTTGGTCTCTGTGGTCAGCGAGTCCAGGTGCTACTGCTTGGCGGTGTCGAAGGCGTTCCTTGCCTGGCTCTCGCTGATTCCGCACGACTGGCCGAGCTGCTTGAAGTTGAGGTGCACTTTCTTGTTCGTAGTCGCGTGGTACTGCTTGTGGTAGATCAAGGCCTCTCTGAGAGACTCGAAGCGCTGGTCCCTGAAGTACAGGCGGATGGCGTACAGCAGCTCGAACTCGAAGGCCATCGTTTTGGCTTTGGGCAGAGTTCCCGCGACGCTCTCTTGCTGCGCAGGCTTTTAAAGTGGAGTTGCACTGTATGCGCGAGAGCATTCGAGGGTGGTGTCGAGGATGTCGCTCTCAGTCCTTTGGCGCTGTTTTGATTCGAGGTTAGTTCGAGTCTGGTGCTCGGAGTCGGACTAGAGCGATAATTGAGTGTCGTTTGTTTTGTTGTGGTTGTTGAAGAATAGGTGCTCGAAGTTCGGCTCGGTGTAGGAGAAGTACTTGATTGCTTGCATTGATGCTATATTATGGAGTGGGGCATGAAGTTAATATATAGTGCTGTGATGCAGTATATCCATTTTGGCAAAACAAAATTTAATAAGTGACGAGTTCAGCCACACAAAATATTCAGCCGGTCCGAAATATTTGATGTTTGGTTAGTCTAGAAATTGATGTGTGAAAATGATATTAAATACTATAAACAATTTAAATATATTTGGACCTACTATTCGTTAAATACAAAGCACTGTTTGAATATCGAACGATTCTTAAATTCCTTTAAATTTATTTGTGATCGGCGAATGTAATGTAACATAAAGAAAGCGCTATTATAGAATTATGGAGAATAGTAATAAAACGTTAATCAAACAAGACATCGAGGATGGCTTGAAACATTTGCGAGTAAGTTTAAGAAAGAGCTGTGAAAAAGTCAGTTATAATATATGTAAAATATAATTCATTAATCACTTTGTAACTTATTTAAATCATATCGTAGTTTATTTGATATTTGTTTGTAATAATACTCGAACTATTATTTGTACTTTTGTTCTATAATAGATTTAGTGTTGCTAATGATCAATTCTTGTTGTTAATCGCCAACTAAAAGCTTCTGTTAGTTATAGGTATCTTCAATTTCTTGCCCAATTATTTTAAGCTCCTATTTGGTTCGCCTTTTTAAGTATCTATTTTCTAAAAAGTCAATATAATTTTCGTCGATTCCAATGCTATTGTAATCTATGAGAACTTTTTTCCCTTTACCATCCTTTTAATATATTTCTTATTTGCGTTTTACAAGTACTTCTGTTATTGTTAAATTTTGGTCTTTAAATTTATCTCTGTATGCGTCTCTAACTCTATTTTCTTTTTCTTATGTGGATTGAGTAAAGGTTTAAGTTTCACCTAAATTTGTATTATGCTCAGATTAATTATTAATTAAATTCTCTTAATTTTCTAGCTGCGTTTAAACAACATTTTACAATTGAATAGCTTATTATTTTATGCCATATTCTACTCAAACTATTGCCTTGAAAAATAGAGCAAAAAAGAAAGATTAAGAGTTGTGAAATAGTCATAAAAATAGATAAATCACTACTTTGTCGATTTATTAAACTTATTATTGATGATTTCGTCAACTTCCTTCCTGTTCAAATCATATTATTCTTCTACTTTAAATTCTTCGTATATCTTTATTTTAGAGTCCTATTTACTATAACCCTCATTTTTTAATTATTGAATTCGACTTCTAATTTATTTTCTTTGTTCAGTATCCAATTCTGATAAATGTCTTCCTTTAGCTTGTACAAATAAGTTACTATTTTGTTTTTCTTTTGGCATATTGCTTTTCTATTTAATTAACTCGAAATTTAAATTGATGTTACCTCTCAAATGACTATATTTCTGATGCTGTGTTAAAGCCACCTTTAAATCATTAAAATCACTTGGATATTCTTTGTCGTTTAAACTTTTGAAAAAATTTGTAATTGCCTCTAATAAATAATAGTCATAATCTTTTATTTATTGTATTAACTAACCTTCTTCGTTCGTTACATGTTTTTCTTCAAATGGTTGGTTATTTTAATTTTGTTCTACATTTGTTAATTAGTTAATATATGTTTGAGATATTGTTTGCACGTATTCTTCTGTGTTTTATTCATTGATGTTCTCTTGTTCTTACGAAATACTACTTTAAACCTAATCGCACAGAGCCTAATACTTATTCTACCAATATTTTGGGTTTCTATTTTTGTTTTCAAAGAAGCCATTTACCCGTTTAAAGAATTTTTATTCGCTGGTACTTATTTGTTTTCCATTCATCAACAAGTATTTTATTGCGTCAACAATATTATTAAAATCAATGTCAGTTATATTATAGATTTGTAGGAGGAGTAATTTGTTTAGTTGTTCGTTTTCATGGAGTTCTCTATTATTCGGGTTCATGTTTACATACGGTTCATGTTGAATCTGAGTAAAATACGGAGGGTGTTAAAATATTAAATCCGTTGCGTTTATTTAGTTTTAATTTCTTTCAGCTTCGTTGTTTGAAGTTTAATTGTGCGCAGGTTCTTAACTGTACACATTAAGAAAACTTGGCTGATCGATATCGGAATCCACTTTGTCGTGTTAGTTCTTCGCTTAGTTTTGATTGTTGTCGTCATCATTGTTTCCAGCGCACTTATTAATTTTAACGTTTTAAGATTTGCCCGAGGAACTAACCAATACAGCTTATTAATTGTCAAAAACGGGCACGATGATTTCTTCGTGAATCAGTGACTTACCAACTTGTATTTACTTGACTTTGTTAGCCACAAAGGAAATAAAGTTCTTTACGTATGTTTTATTACACATGGGAGTATCCATTCCAGTTTGAGTTACCGCTTACGTAAATTCAAGTTAAATTGGTTATAAATTTCTATTTACAGTTAAATGACTTATTAATACATCATCATCTGAATTATCAGTTTCATCTGCACTTTTAATCATTTATATTGTAATACCACACGATTTTTACAATTTATTTTACTACTTCATAATTTTTTAGTTTAGAAGTCTATTTTAAGTTTTAATCTCTGGGGACTTAACTTATTTCAGAAGCTAAATCTAACCGTTAATGTAAAGATTTATCTCTCTGTAGTTCTTAGATACTTATTCTTTAATTTTGAACTCCAAAAGAATTTATTGTTTTAATTGTACTAATGTTAACTCGGGTTCTTAGTTCAATAACTCTGTAATTTTTTGTGAAATATTATCTTTAATACTTTAATCCCATTTTTCAAGTTATTTTTCAATATTCTTCAACAAATTATAGCAGGTTATTAAATCTAAGTCACAATATTGTGCGATTTATTTCATTTATAATTTAGTGTTCTTTCTTTTAGTGTTATTTTAGGTTATTAGTTTATTCTATTTATAATGAATATACGCTTCTCTTAAAGTTGTAAATTATACATTGAACTCTTTAACAAAAGCTTCTAATAACGCTTATTCGAACTTTTTTATTTTTTGAACGGGAATTTTACGAGTTGAATAAGCTTGTTTCGGAAAATATTGATCTTCATGGGCTTAATCTGTATTTGCTTATGTACTAAAATCGGTCTTGTCTTCATCTTCAAAATATTATTTGTCAGAGTAGGTGCTTTGATTAGAAGGCTCATTATCTTACTCATCTTCTTCTACAACTTATATATCATTTTATTTGATATCAGAAGTTTCGTTTTATAATTATTTTAGTTGCTCGTTATTTTAATCTTGTTACTATTTTTAGTCACTGTTTTTATCTTCATTTACTTATTATTCTGTTGGGTTATTAGGTTAGTTTTGCATTGGGTGTGGTGTGAATTAACAATATCATAATTAATTTACTATATAAAATATATAACCAATATTTTAATAACAAGTTGGATGATTATGTTGTTTAAATTACAAGTTAAGGTCCAACATATAAATATAAACGTTATTTTTTATGAATCGCATATTATTGTTAAAAGAAAGTAATTTATATTCATTAAAACATGAATGGTATTAAAAATGATCATGCATCCTCTGGTTCAACTACGGTAACCATTTGCGTAACTGCAATTCCATTAAATTCAGTGGCACCAGCCCAGGTGTAGGCGCCAAAGCATTCCACAACGATGAAATCTCCTATTTCGAGTAGTGGAATCTGTTTTCCTTCAAGAATACAGTCCATTGAATCACAGGTTGGACCAAAGATGTATGAAATATGCTTTTCGCAGTCTTGTTCGTCTAGTGGAAACTCGTTCCTGAAGAAACGCATGTTTGGTAAAACGTGATCGAACATGATGTTGTTAAAGTATCCATACATACCTTCTCCGACGTAATACTTCACGTGCTCGATTTTGTTTTGGCGGATCATCATATCAGATTCAGTGAGGGATTCTTCTTCGTCTACTTTTGGCATTTACTCTATTACATCAGGTTCATTATCGTCGAACATGATTCTGCGACCGTAAATTCTTGTAACGAGTTTGACGCAGTTAGACGCAAAGAATCTTCCTGGTTCTGAGATGGCTTTCATATCTTCCCCGAATACTTTTCTAGCTTCGATGAGTTGTTTTTCGATTGCTGCACCGATATCCATGAAGTTGAACGATGGAATTGATTCATGATCTTTTAGGTGTAGGAGTGCTTCTTATGTGATGAAGCCGCCACCAATATCAATCAGTTTAGGAGCAAAACCGAGTTCTTGGGCTAATGAGCAGAGTCTAGTGCACTCTTGAATGGCCTTAACGTAGGCCTCTCCGAATGGACATCCAGTTCCAACATGAAAGCTGAAACCAGCAATAGTGAAGTTCTTGTGGGTTTGAGCTAATCTTTGGGCCAGTTTTAAGAGTCTTTCTGATTCTTTTTTGGAGGCGCCAAATTTAGAGCCGAAGTTCTGGTGTGCTCCAGTGTTAACTGGGAGGATTCTGAGGACAAACTACCCTATTTTACCTTCTGGGGTGTTTTCGATCATTTTTATGAGTTCCATTTCCGAGTCGAAGGTGAAAGTGTCGACACCGAGTTCATAAACCTTCTTAATGTTCACAGCTTGCTTTTATGGGTTTGCATAGATGATAGAAGAGATGGTTGAACCGACAGATAGAGCCTTCTCAACCTCATTCGGAGAAGCAGCGTCGAAACCGCAACCAAGCTCGTGCAAAGTACGCACTATGACCGGGTGTGGGTTGCACTTGATCGCATAATGCGGCCATACGGATGGCATAGCACGTTTCCACAACTCTACCTAACGCTTAAGAATAGAGACATTAACAACTGCCATCGCATCGAGATCCTTCTCCATGCAGTACTTCAACATATAGTCTGTTGAATCGTTGTTTGGAATGATATGAGGTTGTAAATCGCTCAATCGCTTTGCAAGAGATTATTCGGTCATGAAGGTATATGAGGTGGAAAATATAAACAGAAAATAGTGAGTAAACAAGTAAAAATAACATAATATGAAAATGAACGAACATGAAAAATCACATTCCTAATTGAGATGGGACACTGTCATTTTAATAAGTCGAGTGTAAAAGTATTTATACTCAATTATTTACTTGTAATTTTTTTCTCACACAATCGATTTCAAATCGGATTTGTATTCTAATTAAACCCCATAAATATCTTTTAAGTGATTAAGTTGTATTTTGATATGTAGCTAAATATCATGTAGCTAAAAGTTCTTATTTAAATTGATCATTTCATTTAAAAATGATAACATTAACACAATACAAAATTACACTTATGTCAACCAAACACAGTATATTGCTATATTCTTGTATAGCTAAACTCTAAATTTTTAAGATTATTACAGATTAAACTCGTTTAAAATATTGTTTCTTTACATTCTATATAAATATTTAAATAATTATGTTTTATCTGCACCTGTATACTAGTATACATTATCTTTTTGTGGTCTCTTGGCTCATGACTTTGTGTCTTTTGGCTTTATAACTACCAATTAAACACTATTATAACCATTTATTTATAATTACCTCCAAACTAATTTTATTTATAATTGTAATCCGTCAATATGATAACTATAATATAATTATACGTAATACTATCCTGTATAGTATATTACAGTTATATCATTTATTACCTCCAAACATACTGTACTCAAATATATCCGTTCACTTGTCAACCATCATGACCGCTTTGAGGCCGTCGCTGAGCCCGAGTTTTTGCCCGGCCAACTAACTAACCGCGTTTCTGGCTTCTTCTTCGGTTCTGAATTCGATGTATCCGAAGTTCTTTGGTCGTTGTGTTTGTTTGTCGTAGGCGACTCTGACCTCTTTGTAGTTCAGGTTAAGGTGCTTGAGGAGCTCTTCAATCTGCTCTTTGTCAACACCCAGGAGCTTTCCGAGATATACTGTTGACTTCTCCCTCTGGGTCACCTCGTCCCTCTTAACGAAGACCTTGCAGTCCCTGTAGGCCTGCTTGGTGAGCTGCAGGATCTCGTTGATCTCCTCGCCGTCGGGCCTGTTCGTGAAGGTCAGGTAGAACTTGTGGCCGTACACACGCGGGGGCTGCGAAAGGGGATTCTGCTTGATCACGGTCTTCAAAATGTGCACAATCTTGCCCTCGTTCAAATCAGGCTGCGTTTTGTACACAAAAGAAACCACAATGGTGGAAGAATTCTCCTGAATCTTGTACGTGTGCTTGGAAACGAACTCCTTCTACGGCTCCTCCTCGTCGTTGTCGTAATTCTAATTTCTGTTCTGATTTCTGCTGTTCTTCTGCTAAAACTCCTTCCTCAAATCAAATGACATTAAAGTAAAGGAGTGGAAAGGACATGCTATTCCAGAAAATACGCTAAATATTATGTCTACAGTTTTCATTCTCCATATTATGATATATTATGTTAATTTGTAAATTTTAATTTTGCATATTATAACAACTATGATACAACTGCTAAACAGAACATAATGATAAACTAAGTCACACGTATGGAGATTTTATAATCATGCTTTCGGTTTCCCCATCCCGGATACTTTTCCTTTTTACTTCGCCTTCTTTTATAATCAAATATTAAGAATAAAAGAATACACAGCACGGTATGGTATCAGGTATGAATATACAAAGCGTTACAAAACAATTTGAGTTTAATCGTGCATCCGTTAATTACGACCACAATATACAGCTAATCCGCATCACTGATACTAAACAAAACAAAACTGAAATTGTAAAAAACGATATAACTGGACGAGAAATGCATTGATAAAATTGTCTGAGGGAATGAAGAAGTAACGAACCCATTATTAAATATATTAACGCTAAAAATCCGAAAAATCCAGCTATAAACACGTTTAAATCTTAAAATAGCGTTGATTAATATGCAATAAATGGGCGTGATATCACAGCAGTTAAAAATACTAACGTAACTAATGAATCTATAATTGAAAACGAAATACGAATAGCTTTTTCGCCTTAATAACGATACACAGCCATTAAAACCTTGAGCCAAGTTTATATATACGAACTTAATGACATGTAATTCAAGTACATACAACACCTACTTACCATTTAAATATATTTATCGCCATCAGTGTCGTATTTATATTCATAGATTGAAACAAGCCAAAAATGATGTCTAAAGAACATATTAATGCACGAAAATATTTAAACAGCAATATTCTATGCAGCTTATTAGTGAATTTTTCGTTGCTAAATTAATTTAATTATATAGACAATAGAAGTAATAAAAAACAGAATCGATACAACAGAATATGTAACTAGCATCTCAAAACTTAATTTGCTTTATTATAGACAATCTGGAAAAATTTTGGTGATAAATGTAGAACACACCATTTGTAAAGAAGTGGTAAAAAGAAAGTGCTGTATATAAATTAAATAACTATATATAATCATTTCAAACATTTCATGTAAAATAATTAGACTAAAGTAAGGTAAACAATTAATTGTTTACTTTCATCTACATGGCATTCTAGTTTGCAAAATTAGATATATATTTTTATTTGAAAAATCTACAGATTTGTTTTATGACTTATAGAGTAAGTAACTAATCAAGTAATATAATGACTTAACTGTACAACAAAATAATAGCATGGCAATCAAAACTTAGTTTTATCATTTTTGAAAACACTTACGTATTATTAATTCGTTGTAATCAGAGAAAAAAATGACCTATATAGATGTAATTTACGAGTTATGCTATGATATTATTATAGTACAATTGGATTGTATCCTTAACCATACAAATGAAACAAAAATGAGCTTGACAATTAATTAATTGACAATTAATTAACTACTGTCCATTTAATTTTCAATAGAATTTGATATAAATCTAAATACATATGAAGAATAAATATCATGTATAAATCTCTTTCACCATCTTCCCTGAGGTGGGAATCCTTAGAAAGCAGGTTGTCCAGCCCATCTCACATTAAGGGGATTGAAGTCTTAATCTGTTCCAAAGAGTTTGATCTTAAGATCTTCTGGTAACTATCTTTTAGAATACCATCCTGCCATAAGTTGCTAGTCAAATGGACCTCTCACAACACCTTTTAAGTCGATATATTACCATTAGAATGATCTTTGGGTAACAGGTCTTTATTGCTGTGGTTATTGGGATTGTGGTTGCTATTGCACTACTGGCATATATTGAACAGGTGCTGATTTTTTGGTCATAGTAGGATCTAAGATATCAAAATTAATAATATCAAGAATTGCAGCTGCTGGCTTTGGTGGATCAATGGTGATGAAGCTAGTTATATCATCCACTTGTTTTTCAATACCTCTAATATCATCTAGGACATCTTGATTTAAAATTTTTGAAAGATCATCTGTTTCAGTAGGAAGTTCCCACATCTTTTTCCAACTTTCAGGATCAACTGGTTGATCATTTTATTATTAATATTGTTATTAATTTTTGTTGTTGTTTTAGCTGTTGTTGTTGCGAGCTGGAGTATCACGAGCGCTGTGTGTATCTTTTGAGTTGTTGTTTCTTGGAGTAGTAGATGTTGGGACTACTCTTTGTCCAGGGCGAGATTGGCGGGCTGGCTTTTTCTCATCTTCTTTGAGTACATTTGATACATCCAAAAGTGAATCCATGAAGAGAGGACGAATTGGTGTATCGCGTATTGGGAGCTGGTTGTTTGTCATTTTTAGCATGGCGACATCGATTGGGATGCTGTCCATAGTTACAAAGCATTTGCGAATTTATTCAATGGTGTACATATAAATTAAAAGGATGGAGTGTAATTTTTGTAGTTGTTGTATGTATTAAATTAAAATTATGTATGCGTGATTTCAATCCAAATGACGATGACTGAGATGTCCCAGTAGGTCTAGCGTTCTCTTGAGTATTTGAAGAAGAATACTGTGTTGGCTGAGTAAGTCGTTGAGTCTTTTTAGGCTTTAGTTCAGGCTGGTAAGCAGATTCCTTCTTATTTGATTCTTTCATTCACGTCGCAGGTGCGTTAGTTGCAGTTTGAGCGTGAGAAGCTGTCCGAGACCTTTTTCAAGCTGAAGCAGATGAACATTCCGGCCGATCAGCTGTAAATCATCGGGAACAACGTGAAGTCCTTCGAGCGCCGGATTCAGCTCATCGAGTCCCGCGCGCCCACCGCGCAGCGCGATTACGTCCCGACCTCCACTGACGACCCCACGCTGAATCAAAAATCATTATAACAGATTATGAGCCAAATAAACGAACTTCAGGAGCAAAAACAGGAGTAAATTGATTTATTAGCCCAAAACGCAAAACTACTTAATAACGCGGCCTCTACCTTCAAAACGACCCTGTTAAACTCGAACGAGAAACTGGACGGGTACATTGACGACGCCCAATAAACGAAGAAAGCTGTTGAAAGTGCGAACGAAAACACAGCGAAATTGGTCAAGGAGATCAAAAGGGACTGGTTCTGCTGGTGGCTGCTGGGGGACGTGGTGTGCGTTGGACTGTTCGTGATGCTGCTCATATTCTGCATCTGGGGCTGCCCGCCCAAGTTCTGAGAGTGACATATTTTTTGGGTTGTGGTTTGGGAATAATGTGGTAATGTGAAAAATCAGTAGTTTGGTTATTGGTTATTCAACTGTTTTACAATTATGGAAAAGTTTCACTTTGCTAAATAATGGTGTTCCGAGAATATTTGTTCAACTATCTAGCTTCGCTTTGTTCGAAACCATCCATACTTAGTACACTTCTTCGTTCTTATTGATCATCGTTTAGAAAGGAAAGGAAATGTGATCATCAGAGAAAAAGGGTGATCAGTAGACGTAATTTACGCAGTGATGTCTTCTTAGTACACAATAACACTAATTAATCTCAATACCAACATGTCAATACCATGTATCACAATAAATGAAAGAAGTGTTAGTATAGTAGTCTAAATATGTGTTAGTAGTCTTTGATTTATTTACATGACATGTATATTTTATAAATATGATTGAATTGATAATATGATGTAAATGAGCTCTTGTATATGTAGTATTATTAAACTGTTATTTGACTTTGAAAAAAGTTTATACACATGAAACTGGAGTAATACTGAATCAAAAAGAAATAGTTCACAGAAGATATAAATATAACAATGCAATATTTAATATATTGTAATATATTACGCTAAAATAGATACAAATTTCATATTACCAGCTATTATCTTCATATGTATAATAGTGCAACACAAAATTATAATAAATGGATACAACAATCTTAGGAAACTAATTAGTGTACATTTTTATGTTATATGCGTAAACTTAATATATACACATATGTTTATAATATTACATGAATGTGAATGTTTAATTTAAATTAATGTGAAATAATGATAAGTTTGTTCAGTAGCGTAGTAATTATCTTTGGCAGATAACACTCCATGTGATGATAAATTTTATGAGTTTCACACGTGCAGTGTAACTATTATTAAATATGTAATCAACCAACTATTAATAAATTGTAACAACGTTGTAAAAATCACTATCAAATAAGTAATAACAAATTTGGTTTGACCTATCCATAATATTAAATGTTGGGGTTTATGACTTACAATAATATTTCAAATTCGAGTATATAAAACTAGCATAAATTCGATGCAATATTATAATATATGTAGTACAATAATATTCCTGACAATATTATAGATAGCTTTTCAAATATTAATGATATAAAAATGATTACTTAACTTATCGCTTGTAACGTAGATATGAACGAAGAATAATAGACTCAGCTAATATTAAAATAACTTGAATTTAGAAGATAAATAATGTAATTTTCGAAATTGTTAAAATGAACAATTTGAACAGTTATCTATGTATAAATCAAAGCTTGAAAACCTAAGCTACAAAATCTATAATACCATCTTCAAAACGTAAACATATAATAAATAGATACAATACTATTATTGTGAATGTGAATGTTTTCTTTGTATTAGTATTTTCTATATATTTGTAAAATTATTGTTATTTGATTATTATATTACACTTCATTCAATGATAAATTTCATGAGTTTTACACGTGCAGCGTCTCTTTTATTAAATATGTAACAAATAATCTATCAGCACATAATATCAATGCTATTAAAATCCTTGCAAAACAAATATAATTAAATTTGGTTTGAGCTTTCTTTAATATTAAATGTTGGGGTTATAGAATTAAAACAATATTTCAAATTTGAGTACATAAAACTAGCACAAAATAGAGAGAATATATATTGTACTAGTATTGTAATTGATAACTAAAATAGTAATGATATAAAGATGATAAATTAACTCATTGCCTCTAATATAGATATGAACGAAGAATAATAACTACAATTAATTATTAAATAGCTTGAGTTTAGAAAGTAAATCATATAGTTTTCATAATTATTAAAATGAAATCTGGGAAATATAGAGTGAGAAAGGTGTTATTCAAAAATTCACTCAAGATCTTCTAGTACTCTGCGTGCTAGCTGATCTTTATATATATTTAATGCTTTTTTCAGGGTGAGCAGGAAATTGTATTATTAATATTCAACTGTATCATCATTAAGTTTATTCTGGTACTTTAATGTGAACTGTATTTCCTATTCAATGTCTTTTGCTTATTGCGGGACTACTGTCATTTCTTTTTAAAGGATTAAAGTTGTGTATGCTTCTTAAAACGCTACAAATTGCAAAGCGATATCGAAGAATCCGTTATATTATTTAAGATACGCTTGCATGCACAGTGGTTAGTCATCTGTGCTTGGCTAATATTCAGATTTGTTTTATTCTAGTAATATGAGCAGTCTTTCTTTATTTTTCCTGGTGCAGAATTATTTTAATTTGGTAACTGCTTCGTCAACGCTCTTAATGTTTTTGTATTCTTCAAGTGATTCTTTTTCTTGTGTTTGAATGTATTCGAGTTCTCTTATTTTCATGTACGCAACGTTAGTACCAATTTATTCAAGTATGTGTATTCCGTTTTAAATGATTCGGTCGTTTCCGTTTATATTTTTAGTGATGAGTTATTTTGTTTGAGTAATTACTTCCGCTTCAATTTCTTCGTTCACTAAAAAGTAAGTGATTGTTTTTCTGAGTTGTTTCATGAGTTCGGTGATTTCGTTGAGCACTCGCCCGTCGTCCGTTTCTTTTACGATTTGGACAAAAACTAGTTCGAAGCATTTGATTTGAACTATTTTTTCCGTGTCCTGGATTTGGAACTTAACTTGCGATTCGAGCGTTCTATTTAACGAGGATATAAAGAAATTTGATAACGCGATTATCTTATTCGATTCGGTTCTTAAAAGCTCGTTTTTTAGCTTCGTAGTTTTTTAAGGTTTTATATCCGTGCGCAAGCGAGTTAGCAAATCGCAGGTGTCGTTGTAGTTCTTGAAAATCGGTTTTATCGGAAGATAATTACTGTTGTGCATCTTTCGTATTAGCAAGTACTAATTGAAGAGCCTTGTCATCTGGATCTTCACCTCGCTGATCAGCATCACAGAGGACTTCTTGAAGACGTTCATTACTTTCTTAGAAGAATTGTTTTGAAGTGTGTACTTTAACTGGGAGTCTGGCCTTGATTCTTGAATTTATTGCTTATTAGTGTGTAGCTTAATTGATTGGCTTTATTTTATTACTTGCTCCAACTTTACTTGCATTTCATCGGACTGCTTGATCGTTTTCACATCGCTGATTTTCACGAGCAAATCGGTTAACTGCTGCAAAGACTTCTGCAATTACTGCTTTTGCTGCTACTCGGTGTTAATAACCTGCTTTACGTAGTTAATTTGCTCCTAAACCAGTTTTGCCTGACTTTGTTTGATTTTTGATACATATTGTTCAATCAATTCTTCTGTCAGAATGAATAGTACTATTTAGTCCCTATATTACAAGACAATTTGATTAATATTAAACGCGATGCTTTGCGTCGCACATTTTTCAAATATTTGAGCAACTTTTTTTTCAAAATCTACTATTTACTTTATTTATGACACGTTAGGATTGTTTAACACATTTTACTCAGTAATTGTATTTTCAGCTGCCTTTAAATATTATTTGCTGTTAGATATATACTATTAGCGTGTTATTTCTTCATTATCGGCTAAAATAGAACTTAAATCTGAATATTTTTATTATGTGTATTACATCATGCTACTGTCTGCAATAAATTGATTTTATTAACACTTATTGAACTGTTGTAGCAATGTTAATCTACTGTTATTCATGAAGGTAAATAATTCAATCTGACTTATATTATTTTCAAGTTTTGAAGGTTTATTAGGTTTATTCGCTTAAATTATTTACTGAGTCTAATCTTCTTTTTTACTTTCAGTTAAGTGTTGTTACTTTTGTTATTGTTCTTAAATTAATTTATTATAATCATCAATAAGTTTTTGTATACCAGTTATTTTCTGATCGAAATTTCTTATTTTACTTTCTTAAACTACATGAAAAGCTCTTTCACAGTTTGATGCCTTTGAAATTTTATTTATAAGCACAACAATATCATTTAATAATATTTCTATTTATGATTTTATTGAAATATTTATTTGTTATTTTAGTAAATCTTCCAATTTTTATAAAAGTATTTGGTGGTTATCAATGAATTATTTTCTTGTACATTTCAGTGTTTCAAATACAGCTTCTGAATCAATAATTTGTATTTATATTTAATTTCTTTTGTTTTGAATCTCTGAATATACTTAATTAAACACTTAATATTAGTCTACATATTTTAAAACTGAACGAATAGTAGTTTCAAATATTGATATACTTTGAAGTTTAATTGCTTCTGGGTTTTTCAAATCCATTTACTCTCGTATTTTCGCCTAAATATATAACTCGAATTACAGCGATTGCATTGCAAATTTTTATTAGGCTTGATTTATAAGCTTTATGTTTTGTCTCTTTAGCTCTTCGATCCGCAGCTCTGGTTTGGTTTGAAGTAATGGTTCTAATAGCTGGCCATACGTTTTAGTAGTAAACTGATAACGTGAAGGTTTATGCTAATCTGCAGCTTGCTGACACACATCGAACGCCTTCTTAACGACATCCAGTCTGTCTTTAACTTGCTTGGCTATTTGTTGTTAATCTAATAATGGCTCTTCTTCAGCATAACTTCCGCCTAGTTAGGATTGAAGTGGCTTGATTGCAGGAGCTGGTGATTCTTTTACTTTGCGTGACTGTGCGAGTTCATATTCTTTTACCTCCTTTTCGTATTCTGTCATAATTTGGGAAATAGTAGCATCAATGTTGTTATTCTACTATTCTTTGAGTAACTTGCTTGCGTCTTCGCAGTTAACTACGCGCTGAGATTTGGTCATGAACGCGTTCAGATCTTGTTGAAGTTTTTCCAGTTTTTTCAAAGAAGATTTGGCCTTATCCTAATTGTCAACAGTAGAATTGGCAAGTGAAGATACTTTCTATTTGTCTTTTAAACACGTTTGTTGCAACTGCTATTTGATGACTTGCAGCGTTGAATCCAGAGATTCTTTTTCGATCAACTTCAGTTAAATTTGTTTTCTGAATTGTACTATGATATCATAGACTTGATTAAACGAGTGGTAACTTGAAATTTTGACAACCATCTGTCTCACGGACTCTTCGAATTTGAAAACTTATTCCATTGCAGATATGTATGGATTATCGAGCTGCTTTTCAACTTGAAGAACATCTTCTAGTTTCAGCTAATACTAAATTGATTACGTCTTCAACTTTTCTATGTTGTACTGTAAAAAGTTCTTTTCCTTTGATGTTAAACGGACTATTTATTTATCACTGGACTAATTATTGTCATGTAACTACCAAAATGTTACTGATTAGAATTAATAATAAGACTATTTAGATTGTTGAATCCACGTGTCATATTAACTTACTATTTTGTGAAGCATCGATTCAATATGTGTTACTTCTGGCAACAATAATTCATCGTCAGAGTCGCCTTCGCTTTATTGAGTATTTTATTTTTAGGAATTTAACGAAGCTGCAATCTATACTATATCTTTTTTGAGTTAAAGGCTTTCATCAAACAGTCTGAACAATGCCTCGCAGTTTTAAGTAGTTTTCGCTGTCGCAAATATTTTATCGTGCTTCTGCTTCAAAGTATTCAACTATTGCACTATTTATTGTTATGTAGCTTCTTCAGGCTTTAGTGCTAATAATTAGAGTAGCTATTGTGCAATAAGTTCATTGTTGATTTGTAGTTCTTCGCGAATATTAGAAGAAGTTCTAATCAATGACTCTTGGTCGAAAATATTTAGAGATATCATATTTCGTATGTCTACTAATGTGGTATACACCTGATTGAAGATTCGATGATCTAAAATGTCATTTGTTACATTTCTTACAGATTGTTCGAATTAAGTAACGCGTTGCATGTTAGTAGCTTCTGGGTTTTTCAAATCCATTTACTCTCGTATTTTCGCCTAAATATATAACTCGAATTACAGCGATTGCATTGCAAATTTTTATTAGGCTTGATTTATAAGCTTTATGTTTTGTCTCTTTAGCTCTTCGATCCGCAGCTCTGGTTTGGTTTGAAGTAATGGTTCTAATAGCTGGCCATACGTTTTAGTAGTAAACTGATAACGTGAAGGTTTATGCTAATCTGCAGCTTGCTGACACACATCGAACGCATACCATATGACATCCAGTCTGTCTTTAACTTGCTTGGCTATTTGTTGTTAATCTAATAATGGCTCTTCTTCAGCATAACTTCCGCCTAGTTAGGATTGAAGTGGCTTGATTGCAGGAGCTGGTGATTCTTTTACTTTGCGTGACTGTGCGAGTTCATATTCTTTTACCTCCTTTTCGTATTCTGTCATAATTTGGGAAATAGTAGCATCAATGTTGTTATTCTACTATTCTTTGAGTAACTTGCTTGCGTCTTCGCAGTTAACTACGCGCTGAGATTTGGTCATGAACGCGTTCAGATCTTGTTGAAGTTTTTCCAGTTTTTTCAAAGAAGATTTGGCCTTATCCTAATTGTCAACAGTAGAATTGGCAAGTGAAGATACTTTCTATTTGTCTTTTAAACACGTTTGTTGCAACTGCTATTTGATGACTTGCAGCGTTGAATCCAGAGATTCTTTTTCGATCAACTTCAGTTAAATTTGTTTTCTGAATTGTACTATGATATCATAGACTTGATTAAACGAGTGGTAACTTGAAATTTTGACAACCATCTGTCTCACGGACTCTTCGAATTTGAAAACTTATTCCATTGCAGATATGTATGGATTATCGAGCTGCTTTTCAACTTGAAGAACATCTTCTAGTTTCAGCTAATACTAAATTGATTACGTCTTCAACTTTTCTATGTTGTACTGTAAAAAGTTCTTTTAAGATTCACCTAAAACCTCAATTTAATTTTCTGGTTTTACGAATGGTAGACATGTAGCACCATATGACTAAGCCTAAATATTATAATATGTAACTATTAAATTTTAATCGTCCGTGTAAACACATTATTTAAATTATTAATTGAGTTACTTTTAAATATAATTTACGTTTTCGTCAATTAGCTGATGATCCAACTATTGTTCCTTATTTGATATTAACTCTTAAATTTAAGAGACTTGAACTTTCTTTTCCTCCGAATTTAGTAATAGTTCTTCTATACTTTCAATGGGCTACTTAATATTAAAGTATTTATATTAATTCAAAGCAAACTTATTGTAAGTGGTGTATTTTTCGCTGGTCATTTCTCTTTCAAACAGTTGTATTATCTATTTGTCTTCATAGTTATCTAGTTTAAGTAAATAATTTTGAAATTTAGTTTCATCATCTTTTAGTTATTTGAATGTGTCACATTTGTTTTCTGGATTCTTATTAATCAGTGATACAAACACTTTAGAATTAAGTAACAGTAGTTCTTTGCTCATTTTCGCAGTTAGGGTAATGTAGTTTTTGTCTAACGTTTTAATGTATATTTGCTATTTCATGTTATCTAGAACAGACATAAGGGCTTTACTTGTTTATTATCTTGTTTTCGCTAGATAAGACGTTACCGTATCTTCCATCTTGCAAACTAATTATATTTCATCGAGTGCTGGATTGTTTAAAGCTTATTATTCCTAATATATCTATTTCATATTGGATTGAGCAGGCTAGTACTTGAAAACGTAGTTTTCAAATCGCAGCTGGCTATTTTTCTCGATAAAATTAATGAACACCTGGTTTAGTTCTTTTACAGCAGTTTGAAATATGTTTTGATCCTCTTTCTATATTTCAAATCCAGTTTCATAAATTTGTGTTTCATTTTTGATTCTTTCTGTTCTCGTTTTCGCTGCTTCTTACATTTTAATAATTAGTTTAATTTTTTCTTATTAATTGTGTTCCGAATAAAACTTCAAAACGGTCTGTTGCATTTAAGTGAAGTAACTCGTTTTATTTTCAGTGCTCGGTTAGTTTTCTCTTTCAATTTTAATTTATTTAAAACTTTTGATTTAACGCATTTGAAGTGAATTTTAAAATTTAGTACTATTTTAAGTTATAATATAAATATTGATCAGTGAATATTGGTTATTGAAATATAAATAGAACATAGATACAAAAATACAAATTATGGCAGAACAATATACTAGAGTATAATAATGAAAACCCAACGGCACAAGAAAATCGAGCATTGACTTGTTTTTCTGAAGGGGACTTCTTCTAGATGAAGGAGCATGTTTTGATGCCCTCAAAGGTCTAGAACACGGGATTGAACCAGTATAAACGAAAGTTACATGCGTGGGATATAATAAAAGAATAAAAATATGTAGTATGATGGTGAGATTTTTAAACTGCAGAATTTGTGAAGAAATCGGTTTACCCCGCACACAAGTGTTCCACTTTCAAAACGGGCTCAACTTGTCATTTATGCCCACTCAGTAAAGACCCAACAGGGCTCTCACGGAGTCGTCAGCGGACCAGTTTTACCTGATTCGCTAACTTGATTTCCAGAAACTGGTTCTCGCAATATATAAAGAATTATAAAGAAGTCCACGCAAACAGCAGAAAGAGGCAACGATAAACTGGACACATCCACAAAAAATAATACAACATTTAAAATAATGTCATGTACTTTATGTAACCTAAACAACATAATTCGTTCTAAAATGAGCCCATCCTTCGAAGCAGAATTTGTGAAGAAATCGGCTTACCCCGTCTCATCTCAGACAAATCCTTGATGGCGAGAGATCGCTTACGTATATGAAAACTTTTTAGTCGATAAAACTGTATTAGGGATTTCCAAAACCGTCTAAAGGAATCTTGAATTCTTCACAAATGTTGAGATTTTAACTAAAAACAAGAATCATCTTGATTTAGCCTTTTTACTGACAGTCTTAATTATGAATAAGCTCGGTTTAAAAGAATTGATTTCTAGCTGAATCAGAAGCCTAAAGTTATCCGAATTGTTATCAATAACTTGTATCTTACATTATTATTGATTATTACCTTTTGGATTATTACCAGCATGAAAAAATAAAAATATAAAAATAAGAGTATATCATGAATGTTATTATTTAGAATGAGATCACAGTTTTCTGCCATATTCCACAACTTCTTTGAGAACTCCGTATGACTTGAGATTCTTCTCCATTTCCTCGATTTTGGCCTTCATCACTTTCTTGTCGCAGGCCACTTCGCAAATTCTAAGCAGGTCGACGAGACTGGACGGCTTGTCCTTCAAGTAGGCGTAGCTTCTTTCTAAAACGGCCGCTGCGATTTGCTTCTCTTGTTGAATGTAGGTTTTCAACGCGTCCAAGGCTTGCTTTTCGACATACCCTCTGATTTGCTGCTCCAATATGAACGTGCGCATCTTTCTGTCAGCAGTCATGTTGCTGCTGTCAAACTGCATGAAATTGAAAGCCTAAATACCGCAGCTGAAGCCGATTTCGTCGAACAAGTTGTACAGCTTGGCGGTTATCTTTTGTCCCTCGAAGAACGAGAAGAAAGTAATCATTTTCTTTTTAAGTTCATCCAAGCTTATTTCGCACTGGAACAGCTTCTTCAGCGCTTCGATGCTCTCGGCGTCGAATGGGCTCACCAACTCGTTGATGTACTGCTGGGCGTCCACTTCAGCGAAGTAGCTGAATTTCTCCGACTTGAAACGCTAGACCAAGTACAGCTTCTAGCTTACCAAATTGTATTGGTGCTGAGCGATGAGCTGTTTGACCTCGGCCACTTCGCTGTCGGTCAGCAAATCTTCGTAGGAATCAGCAAACGTTTGCTCAAATGAGTTTTGAACGGTGGCTCGAACGATGTTGGTCAAGAACATGCGCATCGTGGCTTTATCCGGGGACTAGACTCTTGATACAGCGTCAAACAAGAGGCACTTGTCTTGGAACTATTTGGCTATGAACTTGTAGACTGAGTTGAACTGCTGCTGCTGGTGTGTCTGCAGGTATTTTATGAACTGGTGGATGAAGTCGTTGAAGAATTGCACTTTTTCCTTGGTGTTTGGTATGGACATGAGCACTAGCGGAAGCTGTTTGATCAGTTGGTCCTACTTGTTGTGGGCGTAAATGAAATCAACGAATTCGAGCACTTTGGTGGAGTTTTTGAGGAAGTCGGCTTCGAGGGATTTCGTGTTCAGTAACTTGCTAAGCACGTCGTGCAAAGTTGTTTCCTACCATTCCAAAATTAACATGTCCTGAGTCCAAACAATGGGCTGTTGGTTTTTGGCCTGGTTCTTCTGGGTCTGTTTCTTGGCGTGTGAGTGTCTAACAACCTTCTCGCGAATCTTAAAGAATATATAGCTCGGGATAATCTCTTCTTTGAATAGCATGATGCCGTTCTTTAGGAAGGACAGGACTTTCTCGAGTTACGTTTCTTTGGTGTCGTGTTCAAGTTTTTCTACCACTTCCTCGAGCATTTTCACCAAATTGCACAGGTAGAAGGCTGGGAGCTGGAGCTTTTTAACTAGTGCCGCGTCGGCTATGTTTTGCACGATGCTCAAAGCTTCCTGGGTGTAGTTGGCGTTGTCTTTGAATTAAGTTATTTGGATGCCTAAGTTTGAGGCCGGTACTCCGAGTTGCTTTCTTATGTCTTTCAGTTCGTTGTTGAGAACGAATAGCAGTAAAGATAGCATTACGAATTGAGTCAAAATCTTGTGCTGTGGGTCGTGCAAGTATAACTGGCTGGCAAGCAGCATGCTTCCGCTCAAGTGAACTTGGATGTTTTGTTCTCTGGCTTGCTTTTCGAGTGGAGTTTCGTTGGCTTTGGCTTCGTATTTGGGGTCTTCGCATACTCCTTTTTCGAGTTCGTTTTTGATTTTCCCGATCATTTCCTGTCTGATGATCTTAGGCAGAACTTCGTCGTAGTCTATTTTCTGCGCTTTGCCTTGTCCCTTTTGTGCTTCTTCTTTCCCTTCTTTGGTTTGGGTTAAATAGTGCGTGCATATTTTCAGCAAGAACTGGTTTAGGTTGATCTTTTTGTCTTTGTAGCTGCTTTGGCTGGCGGCTTTTACGAGTAGTTTCGCATATATGCCAGTGTACTTTTTCTCCATGCACGCCTTGTCGTATATTTCGAAAAGCATCTGGCAAAATAGTTCGTATATCTGAGCCGTATTTTGTTCAAATTGCTGGTGTATTTCAACCAATAATTATTGCAATTCCGCCCAGATCTTGAGCTCTTCGTTACCATACTTATTCAATACTGTTCTGAATTTCATTTCGTAGTCTTTCTTCGCGTTGTAAACAGAGGTAGTTCCAAGAAGTTTCTTCGTGAACATCTGTGGGACTGTTGTTCCGTTCTGTTTTGACACATCTTTTTGAGTGCAGAGGTCAAAATAGATGTTTTGCTGGTCTTTGTCCTGATCTGAAACGTTTGATTCAACAGTTTCCTATTTGGCGTATATACGAGCTGCTGAGTTTATATTTGTCATCAAGGCGTCTGCAGATTAAGGCTTCAGTACTTTAGCAATAGAAGCGAACATGTTGTTTTACCACTCGGATAGTTATGGTTTCGGTATGTAGATTACAGACTCTTGTTTTATTTCTTTCTTCTCTACTTATTTATTTTCTTTCTTATCTACTAGTTTGTTTTCTTTCTTCTCTTCTTGTTTTGTTTCTTTCTTCTCTTCGTGTTTTATTTCCTTCTTTTCAACAGGTTCCGGCTTTACTTCCTTCGTTTAAAAATTATCAGACTTTGCAGATGAAAAGGCTAGATTTTTCTTCTCAAGCTTCTTCACGACTGGAGTTTGCGGTGCTTGAACTACTTACTGTGGTTAAACTGAAGTTTCAGAGTGGTTGATAGTCATCGCAATTACTGCCGGTACTTTCGCATCAGTTTTCTTCTCAGTGAACTACAATGTTTCAGTTTTCTCATTTCCTAGTACGTATTGCTTTTTATCAACTGTGACAGTTACTTACATTTAATCTGCTTAAGCAGGTTGAGTAATAGGTGTTTATTAATTTTAATTTTTCTCAACTTGCTTTTACGCAGACTTTTAGTTATTCTTTTTATTTTAATGCTTATAACTCATTAAATTAAATGAATGTGGGGTGGTAAACTTTTATTGATATATTTGTCATATTGTATAAATATGTTTAATAATTGGTTAACGATGCTCAAAACTAAAATATAAATAATTAATATTAAAACATACGTTTGTAAATGATTTGAGTCGTTTTCAGACCGGTTTTATTTGATTCGCGCTATTTTCAAAACTTGGGCTTTTTGGTTTCGGTCACGAAATGAAAACTGAAAAAAAATAAACGGGAAGAACAAATATTCAGAAGTTCCGAAATTAACATTTTTAGAAACAAATTAACGAAAAAGAATGTAAAATTGTTTATAGTAGCAATATAAATGAAACTTAATTTTCTCCAGAAGACAAAAAATACAAATAGAATAATACAAAGAAACCTGTAGTAACTTAGTCAATGTTAGGCAGAGATTAAAACAATAACGGTTAAGTTCCTAACAATGACTATTCAGAAAACTAGACAGAAGCACAATAACAAAGTTTTGAGCAATTAGAACCATTTACATCCGTTCTATTTGAAAATCCTCAGGTATATGATTCAATTCAGAACACATAACCGTAAAATAATCAAACTGCAACAGGTTTACTTGGTGATGGCGAACCAACAAACGTTTCCTTTGAACATTATCAATTCAATATAATGCCAAATTAATCTTTAAAAACCGGTCGGGTTAATTTGGGTTTTTTTTTGTTTTCTATAGTTCTAAAAATTTATATATTATTATATTATATAGTAACTCGACAATTCAGTTTTTTCAATTTCAGACCTACTTCATTAACAGAAAATGAGAAATATTAGACTTGAAGCTTAAAAATATTTCATATCAAGATATTGCTTCTACTATGCGGAATTATTGCAGATTACTTATAATAGGAACTGAATACTAATACATCACACCTGCATCATACTAATTTAGTCAAATTATTAGTTTATGCAATTATGAATACGGTAAAGAAAAAACAACAAGTAAGATTATTAAAATACAGCATTATGTTAACCATAAAATATTAATCATAATTAGTTATAATTGAGGCAATCAGTTTAAGATGTGCGCTGAAGTAGTTAGAGTGATTTGTATTTTTAACTTGTTGATAAGTAAAATACAATATATTAAAATTAATATTGTATGATTATACTATTACGAATCTAGTTTTTATAAAATTATAATAAGTCCACTTCATATTCTATTTTGACTTATAACTTCAGTTTACCAAAATATTTTGTATGATGAAATAAGCTTCTACAAAAATTTGGTGTCAGAACTTGGTCATAAGTTACGTTGCCCCATTTTCATACCGATTGGAAATAGTTTAAATTTTTCGAATTTATGAGTTGTAAATCTCAACAAATATACAACAAACTAAATAATATAGATTATATTAGTGATACTATATTAGTTAATATTAATTTACCTACATTAAGCTGACTGAAAACTTGTTTGTGTAAATCATAAAATAATTTTTGAATTACACAAATACTCAAGTACATAAACTATTAAGCAAGAATCAATATAGTTGTATACTATCTTGAAATAATAATACATTAAATTATAATTATCTTCTTCATGATCAAAAATATTTATTATAATTAATATTGAATTTTGCGGCAATAGATGTAAATGATATTAACTACAGTAATATTTATAATCGTTGATGTTCTATGTAATATATTAAAATATAAATGCTTGTACTATTCTAGTTGTTCATAATTTGAGTAATCTTTTTTCGACTCTGGATTAGCTGGATATGGAGTGAAATTAAAAAATGAACTATATATAACATCTCACTAGTACATATATCATATTGATTTTACTCTACATTCTATTTAATTTTTTCGAAAAACCTTTGTCGGTTTTTAAAGATTAAGAAAATAATAAAGAAGAATTTATGGCCTTGCTTCTTCAGCGGTTAAAACGTAGATTTAATCACGAATTTAATTCTCTTGAAGAAGCGATATATTAAATCAGTTAAGATAACAAGTATGACATATTAAAATAAGAATCTCAAAATGTTTAGAATTACCTGAAAGAGTAATAATATCTTGAATAACAATAATAAGTGAACTGAAGTTACAATTCCAGAACTTACATAATAAATAATAACATGACTCACTCAACAGCAACAATCCAACAATACATCCAAACGCAATAAATAAATATATACTAGTTATTTTACCATAGCCAAGTAAAAATAATATATATTTTAATAATTCTTGTGGTTAGTGAATTTCCAGATTATTAAAATGGTTTTCATCTTTTTTCCAATCTAAGTGATTCTGCTTCCTCATTTATGTAACAGCTTTAATGTATTTACTATGTGATTTAACATCTTTTTTAATATCAAGTAACTATTTTACTTTATTTTGTGGTATGAAATGTAAACATATATAACATAGCAATTTTTGAAATTTTTTGAGATCCGAGAATTATAATATAATATTTCGTCGATTTATATATTTTCAGTTTTTGTACTCCTCAACTCCACTCCTCAAAATAAACTGTTGAAATTTTCTAATATTTTTGAACCTAAAATTCCTTCAATTTAGAAAATATCAAGGAGATACTATCCATATATGATAATACTTGTACTTAACTAAAGCTAGCTAACAATAGTTAAAATTTCATAGGAAAGTGAGTGCTCAAATTGAGTCAAAAATACAGAATTTGTTGCGATTTAAGTTAAGCATAGCCATGAATCGAACTCAAAGCCAAATAATAGAACCACATATCAAATGACCGAAACTAGCTGTATTAAAAGGGATGATTTTGGCTAAATTTTATTGCAAAATTATAACTGATTTAAGCGTACAAGTAATATCAAAGTTGGACGAATTGGTTTACAGAAAAGTTGCTTCCTTTGAGCTAACTAATCTAGAATTTGATTTCCACTTAAGACTTATTTATTGAATAAGTTGGACTAAAAATCGAAACGATACTGAAATTATAGAGGTAAGTTCAGGTTGTGTTTAGTTAACTCTATTTATTAGTGATTGTGTATATCCTAATTATACGCCATAACAATACCTGAACCATACCCGAACAATACCTGAATCAAAATTCAAATTTTTCATTTTTGGGGGAAATAGTTTGGCTACCGGTCGTGGTGAGAAAATAATTTACTAAATTAATACTTGTTTAAGATTCAATTATATGTAGTAACCAGACCTCGTAAAGCTAACTATTGATTACAATTTATTCAACTTTATAATTTGGTTGTTGACAAAATGTTACTTATCTAGTCCTGTTACCGTTATGAAATATTCGAATATAAATAATGATGTTCCCTCGTTGGTAAATTGTTGTCATGGTTCTTCATGAAATTATGATATTCAGGAATTTATGTTGAGCAGAAGAGTATTAAATATTTCTAATAATGAATTAGTATAACTCTTATAGGAGTAATATTTAAATAATTAACACTCGATTTCTTAAGAAGCTTATTGAGTGAGTTGTTAAAATTACACCGTAAAATTCTAGTATAGTCTAGACTCAATAACTAAACTTGGATTGGTCTTAACAATTATATCAATACTATTAAAGAATAATTACAATTCTTCAGTATTATTCTGTTAACTCTTTACCATGCCAAATTACACCGATATTGAATATATAATTATGTTTTTCAGAATAAGTTCAGTATCAACGCGTCGTATGATAGCGTTTATATATTAATTACTATCCAATTGTTAATATATTTCAATAACTATTTTATGTCACTTCATGCCTTAACATCAAAATGTGCCATAATTTTGATTCGCTTGTTTCACAGTATATTACAGATTCAAAGCAATAAGACGTATATTTAAGATAATAGACCAATACGCTTTATTATTAGCTTCCTGATCAACTGTCAACTTTTACATTTTTTATCTAGATTGTTACACGACTGTTTTATCATGTAATAGCCAGACCCTAAATTTAAAATATGCTATGGTAAATTAATTAGTTATATGTTGATTGTAATACAGTTCAATTTGATTCCACTTTCAGAGAATAAATAAATAATTTTAAATTAATTTTACTTAATAAAATTGAGTTAGCACTATAGACTAGTAAAAGCCAGCTATTTAATGTACTATTATTCTACATTAGACTATTTGCAACAAAAAGTTGGTAAACCAACCCCTATAAAATTGATTATATTATCTCGAAAATATGTCAATTTCTTCGACTGAAAATACGAAAATTTAATGGTATTTGTTAATTATGCAACTGTAGATCTTGTACAACAGCGGTGATAGAATCTTATAAATAATATTTAACTCAACAAAATAAAATATAAAAGAATAATGTTACAACGTTTTGGGTCAGCTTATTTGTTCAAAAATAGTGTAAAAAGTGACGTTTTTCAAAATGACTAAAATCACTAATCTTCTTGGGGTTTTCTCTCGCTTGACATTGTGCCAATATAACTTTTTTATTATCCCCACTTTACGTCTTTTTTGTAAAAAATACTATGTCATATATACATAATATTAATAATAAATAATAATAAGAAACCTGATATAGAGTTCCAATACAAAAACGCAACCTATGTCCTTGACGTCACGTTCGCTGTCGAAGCAAATATATGCAACGCGTTCAAGGGCAAGATTCTCAAATACGGAGGCACGTATGGCGATAATCGGGTGATTCCACTCGTTCTTCGCTACAACGGCACTGTGTACGAGAAATCCATGAATATGCTAACAACATTCCTGCCAGAGATCACGGACTCCTTCCTAAGCAAACACTGCTGTCTTGCAGTAGCGCGCGCTAACGAAGAAGCCAAGCTGCATTACACCAGCTTGATCACTAATGCTCTGCATGAAGGCACCATCGCGACGAAGTAAGGTTAGAGAGACCGTCAAGCTACCGGAAGAAGGGCACTACGAGCGCCGCCAGGCCTCGAGGGTGTGGGAGCAAGGCAAGAAGGCGAAGCCCAAGGCAACGCTGGATCGGACGGGCTCGGAGTAACCGTCGAGAATTGAAGACTTGGAACATGAGCGAGTGAGAAAATTATTAATAATATTACGTATGTGTGTAGTGGTTTAATTAGTTTTTTACTATGGTTATAAAAGACTTTTAAGATCTTTTTTGTAGAAAGTATGTTTTTACATTAATTGTACATTTAAATCAGATTTTTCTTTATCTTATTGTATTTTTAATATTTTGATATTACTTTAAAATATTTTTGAGACTTTTGTTTTTGGATAAGATTATATTGCTCTTTTTAATTGCAAATTCATTTTAATTCATATTTCAGTATTATATTTTCTTTTTGTCATTCATTTGTTTTGATTATAATTTAATGTGTATTTTCTTTTTATTTGTTATATTTGCATTATCCGTATTCATCGAATTATGTGTTGGTGAGTCATGTTATTTTTTCAGTCCTCGCTACACTCAGAAGAATTATCTCTTCTGAGTGGATCGAGTTGTTCGGGATTTCATCAGTGTTCAAATTATCTTAGCAAGTTTCCTTGCTAGAGACTGCTGAAATATCTTATTTTTCGGCGTGTTGTGCTTCTCCAGGTTTCTTCTTCTTGGGTTTTGCTTTTCTAAAGACAGGTTGCACTTTAAGTTTCGATTGGATGTTCAAGTGTTGCAACTCAAGGTAGTTCTTTACCTCCTCCTCATACATTCTGGATTTCTCTACTTCCATTTTTATGACATTGTAGGCAATATCCTTATACAATTTCTGCATATCGCAATATTTTTTCATTTACTCAATTCTGTCACTATGTCGGGCCTGCTATTGCTATTATCCAGGCCCAGCTCTCTTGCAGTTACTGCAGCTTTTGGCTTGTACTTCTTGTAAATAAGGTGTACAATTCTGTTGACAATATCATCATGGCTGGTCATCTGTGAGCACGTAAGGTAATGATTACTCATTAATTATTTTAATTTGTAAAGATTATCTTTGTAATTTGAAATTAAAATACTAGTATATTTTCATGTATAATGCAGCCCTGAAAAGGAGTGGATAAATCGACTTGGTGTGAAAAGTCATGTGAGGGATTGAAATTTTGATTGAAACTAGTGATTTCTATTCTGTACTCTATAATTACAATATATTTTACACTTCATATTTTTGCGCTCAAACCCGTTTCCACCCCAATGAAACTAAAATTGCAGAGCAAAGTTGATAAATTATTGCGTTTTTCTCCCAAAATGTATACGTAACGTGAGGTCCAATACACTATACATATATATTTTCAGTATAAATTTATAACCTTATGATCTTTTAATTCTTGGGCTAATATACAATTTTAATTTTATTATATTTTGAGGTTCTATAAATACTGAGGTTCTTTAGCATACTCAACAATACTATCAACAATTATAGAAATAGAAGAAGACATTACACCTAAACTAGTAAGGTTTTTAATCTTTTCTTTTTTAAATTTCTTGACTGATGACAAATTCAGGTTCGATTTTGCTTATACATATGTAATATGTAAAATACACTTATTTTGTCCATTAATCATTAAAGTACGATATTATCCAAAGATTGCTAATGGGAGTTTCCATATTTAACCTAATATGCCAACTCCTTACATTACTTATACATATCTTAACTGATTTTTGACTACATGTAAAAGAATTGTATAATTTTTTACAAGTTTTGACCAAATGTTCACACTGAAATTATATTTCCACAATTTTCAAGTTGTGTTCTAACTTTAAATATCTTTAAATTTAATTTATGATATATAAGTATGATATATGTATATCACTTCATCGAGACGGCACAAACAGACTTCATTGAGACTTTCGAAAGTAAAACATAGGCTCTCGCACGCCAGTGTTTCCACTTTCAAAACTGGCTCAACTTGTCATTTATGCCCACTCAGTAGTTCGCTAACTTGATTTTCAGAAACGGGTTCTCGCTATATATAAAGAAGTCCACGCAAACAGCAGAAAAAGGCAAAGATAAACTGGACACATCCACAAAAAATAATACATCATTTAAAATAATGTCATCCACTTGGCGGCGAGAGATCGCTTACGTATATGAAAACTTTTTAGTCGATAAAACTGTATACGGGATTTCCAAAACCGTCTAAGGGAATCTTGAATTCTTCACAAATGTTGAGATTTTAAACTAAAAATCAAGAATCATCTTGATTTAGCCTTTTTACTGATAGTCTTAATTATGAATAAGCTCGGTTTAAAAGATTTGATTTCTAGCTGATTGAATCAGAAGCCTAATCCAGATTGTTAACAATAACTTTAACATTTGCAAGTATCTTGAGACATTATTATTGATTATTACCCTTTGGATTATTACCAGCTTGAAAAAATAAAAATATAAAAATAAGAGTATATCATGAATGTTATTATTTAGAATGAGATCACAGTTTTCTGCCATATTCCACAACTTCTTTGAGAACCCCGTATGACTTGAGATTCTTCTCCATTTCCTCGATTTTGGCCTTCATCACTTTCTTGTCGCAGGCCACTTCGCAAATTCTAAGCAGGTCGACGAGACTGGATGGCTTGTCCTTCAAGTAGGCGTAGCTTCTTTCTAAAACGGCGGCTGCGATTTGCTTCTCTTGTTGTATGTAGGTTTTCAACGCGTCTAAGGCTTGCTTTTCGACATACCCTCTGATTTGCTGCTCCAATATGAACGTGCGCATCTTTCTGTCAGCAGTCATGTTGCTGCTGTCAAACTGCATGAAGTTGAAAGCCTAAATACCGCAGCTGAAGCCGATTTCGTCGAACAAGTTGTACAGCTTGGCGGTTATCTTTTACCCCTCGAAGTACGAGAATAAAGTAATCATTTTCTTTTTAAGTTCGTCCAAGCTTATTTCGCACTGGAACAGCTTCTTCAGCGCTTCGATGCTCTCGGCGTCGAATGGGCTCACCAACTCGTTGATGTACTGCTGGGCGTCCACTTCTGCGAAGTAGCTGAATTTCTCCGACTTGAAACGCTAGACCAAGTACAGCTTCTAGCTTACCAAGTTGTATTGGTGCTGGGCGATGAGCTGTTTGACTTCGGCCACTTCGCTGTCGGTCAGCAAATCTTCGTAGGAATCCGCGAACGTTTGCTCAAATGAGTTTTGAACGGTGGCTCGAACGATGTTGGTCAAGAAGATGCGCATCGTGGTTTTATCCGGGGACTAGACTCTTGATACAGCGTCAAACAAGAGGCACTTGTCTTGGAACTATTTGGCTATGAACTTGTAGACTGAGTTGAACTGCTGCTGCTGATGGGTCTGCAGGTATTTTATGAACTGGTGGATGAAGTCGTTGAAGAATTGCACCTTTTCCTTGGTGTTTGGAATCGACATAAGGACCAGCGGAAGCTGTTTGATCAGTTGGTCCTACTTGTTGTGGGCGTAAATGAAATCAACGAATTCGAGCACTTTGGTGGAGTTTTTGAGGAAGTCGGCTTCGAGGGATTTCGTGTTCAGTAACTTGCTAAGCACGTCGTGCAAAGTTGTTTCCTACCATTCCAAAATTAACATGTCCTGAGTCCAAACAATCGGCTGTTGGTTTTTGGCCTGGTTCTTCTGGGTCTGTTTCTTGGCGTGTGAGTGTCTAACAACCTTCTCGCGAATCTTAAAGAATATATAGCTCGGGATAATCTCTTCTTTGAATAGCATGATGCCGTTCTTTAGGAAGGACAGGACTTTCTCGAGTTACGTTTCTTTGGTGTCGTGTTCGAGTTTTTCTACCACTTCTTCGAGCATTTTCACCAAATTGCACAGGTAAAAGGCTGGGAGCTGGAGCTTTTTAGCGAGTGCCGCGTCGGCTATGTTTTGCACGATGCTCAAAGCTTCCTGGGTGTAGTTGGCGTTTTCTTTGAATTAAGTTATTTGGATGCCTAAGTTTGAGGCTGGTACTCCGAGTTGCTTTCTAATATCTTTCAGTTCGTTGTTGAGAACGAAAAGCAGTAAAGAGAGCATTACGAATTGGGTCAAAATCTTGTGCTGTGGGTCGTGCAAGTATAACTGGCTGGCAAGCAGCATGCTTCCGCTCAAGTGAACTTGGATGTTTTGTTCTCTGGCTTGCTTTTCGAGTGGAGTTTCGTTGGCTTTGGCTTCGTATTTGGGGTCTTCGCATACTCCTTTTTCGAGTTCGTTTTTGATTTTCCCGATCATTTCCTGTCTGATGATTTTAGGCAGAACTTCGTCGAAGTCTATTTTCTGTGCTTTACCTTGTCCCTTTTGGGTTTCTTCCTTCCCTTCTTTGGTTTGGGTTAAATAGTGCGTGCATATTTTCAGCAAGAACTGGTTTAGGTTGATCTTTTTGTCTTTGTAGCTGCTTTGGCTGGCGACTTTTACGAGTAGTTTCGCATATATGCCGGTGTACTTTTTCTCCATGCACGCCTTGTCGTATATTTCGAACAGCATCTGGCAAAATAGTTCGTATATCTGAGCCGTATTTTGTTCAAATTGCTGGTGTATTTCAACCAATAATTATTGCAATTCAGCCCAGATCTTGAGCTCTTCGTTGCCATACTTATTCAATACTGTTCTGAATTTCATTTCGTAGTCCTTCTTCGCGTTGTAAACAGAGGTAGTTCCAAGAAGTTTCTTCGTGAACATCTGTGGGACTGTTGTTCCGTTCTGTTTTGACACATCTTTTTGAGTGCAGAGGTCAAAATAGATGTTTTGCTGGTCTTTGTCCTGATCTGAAACGTTTGATTCAACAGTTTCCTATTTGGCGTATATACGAGCTGCTGAGTTTATATTTGTCATCAAGGCGTCTGCAGATTAAGGCTTCAGTACTTTAGCAATAGAAGCGAACATGTTGTTTTACCACTCGGATAGTTATGGTTTCGGTATGTAGACGACAGGCTCTTGTTTTACTTCTTTCTTCTCTGGTTTTATTACTTTTTTCTAAATATCGGTCTTTTAGTTGGAAAATGCAGCATGCTTTTTTTCAAGCTTAGTTACGTTCAAAACAGGTGTTTGTGGGGTAATCGGCTTGTTGTTCAACGAAATCTATATTGGTTGTTAGGCAACTTCTGTGTGACCGGCATTCATAGTTGGTGCCTTCACTTCGGTTTTATTTTCAGTGAACAACACAGTGTCAGTTTTCGTCGCTCCCAACTGGTACTGTTTTACACATGGTTTGTTACTATCTTCGTTTAAAATTTCAATTTCGTGGTTCTTTTTCGCGTTGTTTACGAAAGTAGTTCCGTTAGTCATCTGAATACTTTCGGTAAACTGGTCGATAAGTTGTTACTTCGTTAATATTTGGTGAGTTCCTTGTTTTTGCTAGTTATTTTGAGTGCAGAGGTTGAAGATATCGTTTTACTTGTCGTTTCCCTCCACGCAGAGGTAATCATAGATGTTTTTAGGGTTTAATCCTCATTTGGAACGTTGGAATCAACTGTTTCATGGTTGGCGAATATTCGAGCGGTTGAATTTAAGTTTGAAGTCAAAGCGTTTGTGGACGGCTTCAAGATTTTGGTAATTGAGGCGAACATATTGTTCTACCACTCAGATAGTGATGGCTAAGGTTTGAAGTCGATCGGTTCTGGCTTTACTTTCTTCGTTTAAATATTTTCAGTATCGGCATACGAAAAGGCTAGATTCTTCTTTTCAAGCTTCTTCACGACTGGAGTTTTCAGTGCTTGAACTACTTACTGTGGTTAAACTGAAGTTTCAGAGTGGTTGATAGTCATCGTAATAACTGACGGTATTTTTGCATCAGTTTTCTTCTCAGTGAATAGCACAGCGTCAGTTTTCTCATTTCCTAGTGCGTATTGCTTCCTATCAACTGTGACAGTTACTTACATTTAATCTGCTTGAGCAGGTTGAGTGATGGGTGTTTATTAATTTTAATTTTTCTCAACTTGCTTTTACGCTGGCTTTTAGTTATTCTTTTTATTTTAATGCTTATAACTCATATCGATAAAGGAGGTGGTAAATACGTATTAGTTAGATTTATGTATTACGATTATATTATTTTAATCATATATATTTTTAACTTAGGGGATTTCTAAATATGATGATAATCATTTCTGAATTGATAATTTAATGACATCTTAAAAAAATAACGCTAAAAATATAGAGTCACCTGTAATTGAAGAAATTGGTTATTGAGTGGATGTTATTGAGGTACCAAAAAAGAGAGCCGATATATATAATTATAACTAACACAATATATTTGAACCATATAAATACCTATCAATCGTTTTCGTCCATGTTTCTGTGGTCGTTGAATTCCTGTTCGAATTTTTCCTTTTCTTTGGCTTGTTTTTCTTTCTTTTCTGCTGCGTATTTTTCATCTTTAGCCTTTTCTTCAACCACTGTGTTCTTCTGCACCCGTTCCATTTCATTGATCAATGTGTCTATCCCAGTTCCTTTCTTGCAGCTCACGAAGCAGTATTTGTTCTTCTACCAAAATCTGTCCAAATAAAGTGTTACATTAGACAAAAATGAACCTTGGTAGTCGTTTTCGGCCTGAAATTTGAACGAGTCGGTGAGAACAAGGGAGTTTTTTGCAAATAATTGAACCAGGTCAAGCTCTGACTCTCCCGTTTCCTCGTTTTCGCTGAGGATTTACTTGAATTCGTCCGTCAAATCGCTGTTTAGGAGGTCCGATTTGTTCATAACAACTATAATTTCTGTTATATTCAGTCTCTATTGTACACCAAGTAAATAGAGCATGGAGGAGACGAAAATGGAGGGGTTCACGGCCTTCTTCGCGTCTGTAACGTACAGGACCGCGCCCGGGAAGGTCTTCAAGAGGATCTCACCACTAGCTGACCAGATGAAGGACTCAATCTGACCAGGAGAGTCGAACACAATCGGCCTGTTATCCGGAATCACATTTGCCAACTAGTCCAACTTGGTCACAAACAGATTCAAAGCGGTCAAAATAGCTCCGTTGGGACCCAACTTGGACGTACTCGTCAACTAATCGTAATCCACCGAATCCCTAATGTCCACATCCGGAACATACGCCAAAGTCTAAATAGCCGGGTCCAAGTTAATTATAAACGGATTTGACAAACGCTGCTACAAAGTACGCACCAGAGTGGATTTGCCAGAACCTGCCATTCCAATCACAAAATAGTTCATTTATTGTGTGGAGTGTTACTTTATACATTTAGTATTATATGGTGTAAATATTAAAATTAATACAAAATTATCACTCCATTCACCATTCATTTATTAATTCAAATAATATCCTCTTTCGCTTAACAGTATCCTTATTAACAATACTAAGGTTCAATTTAAACATTCAATTTAATTTATTCATCTAATTTTACTGATTTTCACAGTATCCTTTAAAATAATCTTGATTGTCACTAACAGGTATTTTTCTTCTGAAACAGAGACAAATATACACATATGTTCTTGTAACAATTCGGTTGTACAAATATTAACTTTCAAACTTTAACTCAAATATCTTCTACTATCTTTTGTATTCATGTTATTTATTACATTCATAAATATCATATTACTTAATAACCAATCACAATATTGCAAACTTTATATATACATTTGACCAAACAGAGAATGTCCCATTATATATCGGCTCACTCTTTTGGTACATCTCAAAAACATCCACTCAATAATCGATTACTTTAATTAATTTAATTTATATTAAAAGGATTGGTTATAACGTATCTATAATAATTTCAAATTTGAAAATTTTTATATTTTGAAATAATAAAATATTTTGAGAATTTGTATTGAATAACATATCTAACCAATTATATTAGTAATCCACTTCGATATTTAGATGAGTAATAATAAGAATGATATCCGACGTTTAGAAAAAGATTAGGAAAAAATGTACAACAGAAAATTCAACGACTGCGTATGGGTTGTAGTGTTTCTATCAGTATTTATTGCCACAATAGTTGTGAATGTGTAAGCTGGGCTAAAATTTGATTTTTCTAGACTCAATTTAATGTTACTAAAAAGTGACTAGTTCGCTCGTGCTTGCGGTGTTGAACAACCAGATATAAGATTTCCAGTTCTTCGTTAGGTATTTACTTCAAATGATAACGCGAAAGAGTTGAATTATCTTTGTAAGCTGCATTGGGAGCTAGATGACATTAGACATAACCCATAGGAATCTAAAAATGAAACTTTAAAACTATGGTATTGTAATAATATGTCAACTCCATACAACGAGACTATTAACTCAACATCAGGAACTTATACCACAAAATACAAGCTTGACTTAGACAAATATAAAGATTTTTATGAAGCTTTAAAACCTACGTATCAAAATACTAGTGATACAGTTCTAGTTACCGAAGACGCCAATTTATGCATTGACAAGACAGAGTGCGCTCTTGCTTCATCAAATTATATGGCTTGCGATTAAACTTACATCCGGCTACATAACTACGTATTTTAGCAAGCAACTTAGTTTGGGCTTATAAGCGGTGTTGAAACGATGACTTCTCAATTCTTAACTGAAGACCAGTACACTAAATATACCAAATATTACAGTAATTCTGCTAATAATTCTGAAATCACTGATGACATAACAGTGGGCTCAAATTACTACAAATATTCATTTTTGCTTTCAAAAATGTGCCATTTACTAAATAAACATAAATACGCAGTGAAAGAATAAACTTATCCAGAATGCCAAATGTAAAATTACTCCAGTTTTCTGAGCAAGCTCACAAATTCCGTTAAAATTCCATAATCTGTAATGTACATTTTTAACTGGCTGTTCAACTTCAAAAGCTATTTCATTCAAGAATTCGTTGCAGGTATGATGGGAATTATGTTCGGTGTATTGTCTGCTATAGCAGCTGGATACATATTGATGATGGTTCTTATGTTGGCTTCAACTGTAATAACTTGGGGTGTTATGTTCCTGATTCCATTAGGAATCTTCGCGCTCGGAATGTACCTGATGATAATTTATTTGCAAGATCAGAACAAAACAAACATAATTCACACAATATTCGACGTTTCTGTTACCAAAAATTCTTTGTTAACATTTATCGTCGTAATTTTTTGCATCGCCCTTATTATTTTTGGCGTTTTCAGCTTGGTCATCATTCTGTTCAAGAAGAAGGAAATCAGCTTGTCCATTTTAGGACTGAGACTGTCTTGGTGCGTTTCCAAAAAGCGTAAGAGAATGTTATTGTTCCCACTGTTCTTCATCACTTTATAACTTGCTCATATAGCGTTTGTGATACTAACAATTCTTCAACAAACTGCTTAGGGAACTTTCGATATTCAGGTTGGTTTCTTCACGTTTGAGAAATACAACGCAGAAACAGACACCACGACTACTAACTCAATTGGTATAGTGGCCGTTGTAATAATAGCCATATACGGTATTATTGGATTCTTTTTAATTAACTCAACTTACCAGTTTATCATAAGTTAATTAACTTATATGTGGTATTTTGACAGAATCTCAGTGTAGTTTAAAAAGTAAGGAAAGAAAAAGAAGAGATCCTACATTCAAACGTTCATTAACTATTTCAAGCAGTGGGGTACCATTTGCGCTTTCGCTCTTTCAAGCACAATATTATTCCCGTTAAAAATATTGTGTAAATTAATCATGTACGTTAACAATATGTTCGGCGACAACGTTATTGTGAAAAAATTCCAATAATAGCGCTCGTATGCTCGGTATTTATCAATGATTAACAAAATAATCAATCTGAGCTCCAAAGAAACCATTTATTACGCAGCTCTTACTGGCCAGCCCATTGGCACCAGTTAAAAGCGTTCTAAAATGTTATTGAGCTTCAACGAGGACATGCTCAAGTAAATTATCTACACCAGTTACTCAGCCACGTACCTCTGCAGGGCTATAATTGGTGTGGTGTGCATCTTCATAGCCAAAATTTTCGTGTCTTCTTTCAGTATCACTCTGATTCTGGTTACGTTTATCCTGAGCTTCCTCGTTTCTGGTTACGTTTTGAACATGATTTTATTCATAAACGTGCCCATAATTTACTGCTTAAACTACGATGAACTTGTTGGTCAGGGCTAAAGCCTTAAGAATATGCCGGATGATATGAGGTAACTGCTAGAGCACTTCAAGAAAGCTCACATCACAGAAGAAGACACCGAGGGCTTTGAAAACAGATTCAAGCAACAGTAGCAAGAACTGAAGCCAAAACCAGACCAAAAAACTAAGCAAGCACCTTCAAAAACATCAGTCAAAATGAGCACAATGAGAGGTGCCGTGGTGTGATTTATGATACGTTAAATTAATTACTAAAAGAAAATATTTAATCATTGTTATTATCACTCATATTTCCTAGAACAAACTATTTTTTCAACTTTTTAACGTGTTAGTTACCGGGATGGCATTCAAATTACCACTGCCTACATGATTTAATTGTGGATATTTTGAAGATAAGTGAAGATAAGTGTTAGAAACTTAAACCTGTGAAGCGGAAAAGAATTAATAGTAATTATTAACACGAGTCTAATTAAAAAATTTGATATGTTTAATATGAAAAAGTATTTTAAAATACTTGATCGCTTGCGTTACAATGAGGTTAACATTTTAACTATAAATACAACCAAAATTAAACAAAATATATAGTTTTTGTAACATAGTTTAAAATTATTTCCTTTAATATTTATTATTATTAACAACGGAATGTTTAATTCTAAGCATTATGGAATCATTATTGTTAAGATGTTTAATATATAAAAACATCATTATTGGGGTTGGTCTAAGATCATTCGAATTTGCTGAAGTATATCATCTTCGCTCAAGGTATTACTCTCGTTCTTAGCTTATTACTATGTCTTGTTTACGATTTATTTATCTTAGGTAGCACTTTGCGCATTTTAAGCATTATCCTTCCTTCTTTTCAATATTTCATGAGTTACAGCATAATATTTATTCTTTACGCTAATAGTATTAAACTCTGGAAAATAATTATTCTAAATTATTTCCCATTTGAGACCATGTTTCTTAACGGCGCTGCTTAACAAATTTATTTCTTACTTAGTCCAATTATGGTATGGCATTGAGAAGTGGCTGCTTATGATATTGGTTATTAAAATTATTAATCATTTATTTAAGTTAGTTACTGTTTAATACACTAATTATAAAATTGTGTAATATTAAAGTAAAATATTTAGATAGTTTAGCACATTTTAAACTATATATTATTTATGCAATAACACTCCAATTATTCTATTTGTCTATTTAGTATAGATGTATTTTCATTTATGATACGTTTTATAAAAATTATAACTTAAAATATAACATTTACAAACATACGCGAGAATCTATCTATGAATAACTTATTATTAATTTTAATAACACTGTAAATCACTCATTTGTTTCCAATTATTACTCTTTCCAACAACTTTAATATTTATTTAACAGACTTATTACTTGTAGCTGTAGTTTTGGTTGCCAATGTTTTATGTGATGTTATTATTTACTTCAAATCAATTGATATTTTAAAAATATCTTGTATTTCTTTATTATTCATCGCTTATGGAAGATCAGTTTTATTAAATAGAATCACAAATGGTATATTTGCTAATTATTCATAATTTAATAGTTTTTCCAGTTCATTTTTACTTTGTTATATTCTATCAGGGTCTCGATCAGTTGAATCGATAACATACATCACAAGTTATGTGTTTTATAGATAATGAACCCAAAGTTCTCGTCTTTGTTCTTATCCACCAATATCCCAAATTGTTATTGGTCTTTTATGTTTTAATTGTAATATCTCAACGTTAAACCCAGTAGTTGGATTTGGCGCGATCTATTTTTTAGTTTTGAGTCTATAAAGAAGTTATGTTTTACCCACGCCGTCTAAACCTAGCATCAATATTTTATAGTCGCTGTATGAAATATATTATTATAAACTTTATCCCATTGTGAATTGGAAATGTTTATAGTTAATATTTTAATATATAATTGAGAATGCTTAGCAAATATTATTTTGATATTATTTTGACTTTTGTATTTCTAAAAAACTGCTAAAACTTGACCTAAAATGCCTTTTTGGTATTGACACATAAACATTAAAACTATATTATTCAACAGTTTTTGTTGAAGTTTAAAATTACACTAATTTTGATCTTCAACAAACTGATTTAATAAACGTTTATTAATAAGGTGAAAAGCTTAATACTTTAATTATTTAGCAAAAATTATATTTCTTATTGTATAAAAACTTCATTGTAGCTGCTAGGTTAAGATTGTTCGGATTTGCTGTAGCAAGTCCTCTTCGCTTAACGTATTGCTCTCGTTTTTGACTTGATTTTATGACTTCTATACGAGCTATTCGTCTTGAGACGCACTTTACCCACTTGCAGCTCTCTCTTACCTCCTTACCATAATTTCATGGGCATATGCATAATATTTGTTCTTCACGCTTATAACATTAAATTCTGGGAAGTAATTTTTCTGGATTATTGCCCATTTGAGACCGTGCTTCTTAACTGCGCTGCTTAATAAATTAATTTCTTGCTTAGTCCAGTTATGATATGGCATTGGGAAGTGGTAGTATATATTAGTTTTATATATCAACAGTCTATAATTTTTGTTATTGTTAAATTTACATAAATTGTAAAATAATATTTTTGGATAATTTAAATCACTCTAAACAAATAATTATTATTTCGATTACACTCCAATCATCACCTAATATTTAAGTGGATTGTCATTATATATAATAAAGAATGAATAAATTAAGCTTAATATTTTATTGTGTAAATAAGTTATGTAGATTTATATTGCAGTTTCCAATTATTCATGAAGACGAATATAATTATTCTATGAAATATTCAAATGAGTATGTTAGAGTCAGCTATTCACCCAATTTCTCTCGCATGGTGTTAATACACTTCTTTAGCTCTTCTGAACTAATGGAGAGTTTGTTTTGGAGATCTTTTTGTTGAAAATAGCTTTTGGTTGAGTAAGGGAATTTCATGTTTTTGTTTTTGCCTTGTTCAACAGCTGTTTCTTATTTGTTCAAGGTTTAAACTTGGGATACATTAATAAATAAATATAAATACATAAATATATGCATAAATATAAATATTATATATTTCAGCGATTTTACAGAAGTATGATATCAGCTCCGCTATTTTAACTAATAGTGTACGAATGTGAATATTCGTTTCACTCCAAACGGAAAGGCAGTATATAATTTGTAGGAGTCCGGTGATATGCGTCTAAAAATACAACAATGAATTGCTTTTTCTCACTTAGTCTGGGTAATTGTGGTCTTTTGACGCCCTTTTGTTTGATTTTCATGTGTAGAATCCGGTTTATTTTTATATCATTGAAAGCCAACTTGTTTTATTTACTCGCGAGTCTCTACTATATTATTCGTTTACTTCAATTCAAAACTTGTAATAAGTTAAAACAATTAAGTGCACTCCAAATCGCTATTTGAGCCCTTCAACATTTTATTTCGAGTCCTGTGTTGGTCTGGTTTAAATTGAACCTTAACTTACCATCTACCCTTAAAAGGCCGAATTATTGGGTTCATACCGTTTTTAAGGTCTGACCATGCTCCTGTTCGAGGATTCGCTTCATTTACTGGACAAGGAACTTAAGTAACTGGACAAACTGCAATTTGAGGGAACTTAAAAGCTCACTAGCATGAATGGGATGTATATAGGAACTTAAAACGGAGTGTTAATTAAGGTTTCTATTAGTTCTGAGAATAAGATAGTAATTTTACAATAAACCTAACTCAAAAACAGGGCGATTATGCAGATTCAGCCCTTAAAAGACTAAATTCTGATTATCTTTGAAAAGAATAATCAGATTCTGTACACAAATGATACATTTAAAGTTCTTAAGGAACTTAGATTGAATCTAAAATGCTCCAACGAAAATATTCTAGTAGAAGGACAAGAAATTATTATTCTGTGAAATTATATTTCATTAATTAATTACATATTTTATAAATTCACTATTTATGCAAACATATTACATTATTTTTATGTCTCAAGTCGCCCTTTTCTCTAATTATCACATTTCAAGTCTTAATATTATTTTTGCAAGCAGCAATATCAAACAAATTTAAGCGTTAGTGTGTATTATATTTTATCACTCAAAAATTACTTTTTCCAACAACTTTATAACTTCTTCTTTTACGCATGTGTTACTTATAGCAGTGATTTAAGTTGCAATTATTTTATGTGATGTTACAGTTTATTTAGAACCTATTGTTATGTTAAATTTTTCTTAAATTTCTTCAATATTCATAGCTTGTGGCAAATCAGTTTTATTGAATAGAATAATAAATGGTATATTTTCTAATTCTTAGTGATTTAATAGTCTTTCAAGCTCATTTTTGCTTTGTTATATTCTATTAGGGTCTCGATCTGCTGAATCAACCACGTATATTACAATTTAAGTGTTTTATAGATAATAAAACCAAAGGACTCTCAATTATGGATGTCCTCCCATATCCCATACAGATATTGAACTATTATTTTGTAAATGTATTGTTTAAACGTTAACACGGGTAGTTGGCTGGGATATAATTTAGTTTTATGCTTAAAGTTGATAAAGAAGTTGAGTTTTACCAGCTCCGTCCAATCCTAGCATTAATATTTTAAACTCGCTTTAATTAATAGATGTTTACATGTGAATTGGAAATATTTTTAAATAATATTTTAATTAAATGTAAAATCATTATACATATATATATAGCCTATTTAACTAACTCGAGTCGGTTTCACCTGATTCGATATTAGTTCGTTGAGTCATGTTATTCGTTCTTGTATATTAGTATATTTAAACAAATTTTATACGTATTGTCCTATTTCCAATTTGGATAAATTTATTTTTTGAAGATTTATGTAACATATTACGGTATTCACACTTTCTTTTCTTATTAATGATCAATATTAAACATCAACATAACATTCCTCTCTAACCAAGTATCTCACACGCGTTATCACAAGTCGAACCTCATCATTAAATCTCCGTTAACTCTTCCGAACTAATAAATGAACTCATAAATGAGGGAGCAGAATCACTTAGATTGGAAAACCATTTTAATTAACTGGAGAATCACTAACCACAAGAATTATTAAAATATATATTATTTTTACTTGGATATGGTAAAATAACTAGTATATATTTATATATTGCGTTTAGATGTATTGTTGGATTGTTGCTGTTGAGTGAGTCATGTTATTATTATGGAGTTTGTTTTGACGATCTCTTTGTTGATAACCGCTTGTTGAGTTTATGCAAAAATATAACAACCAAAAGATAAGTAAAAGAAGAAACTGACTGGTATTCTAGAATAAATATACAAAATATATATTTTTTGAAAATATCACACTCCAATGAATCAGGCAATTTGGATTATCAGCAATAAATAACTCAACAAACATACAATTAAATATAACAATAAATTATTTACACCAGGTTACACGTGTAGTTTCGCTTAGTAATTAGTTGTTGATTTATTTGGAGAGATGTATCAAAATGTTTCGATTTAACAACGTGATAGCCCAGACTCATTGTTCACTAATTAAGCTGCTACTGATAAATCATTTAGCAAATATTTTAATGCAACAAATGTTAAATGTCCATTATTTTTGGATTCAGACATTGATTTAACATTATTTGCTCGTTCTAACAGCTTTTTTTAAATATCTGAGTCACTATTTTATTTCAAGAATCCAAGTGATATATTTAAATCAACGGACAGCTAAGTTGTAAAACTTTTGACATAATCAAGTGTGAAATTTATAGGATAAATTCCGGTTGGTCTCATATTGCAGTAGTTAAAATCATAGTCGAACAATAAGTAGTTAATACAAATTCTTACAATATATAATTAAATTTAGTAAACTTTTGCTTTGGATTGCAATGTGATATTTAAGGAATCTAGGTTATTTATTAACATATTGAATAAGCAGCATGTGTTTATGCCTGCCGAGTCGAATAAGCTCATTCAGCTATTGTAATAATTGTAATTGCATTCAATTAAGGCCGAGTATGAAAGTATGATTTCGAATATCCAAAATATAGATATTGTGTAAATCTAGCTGATTTTGAACAAGTTGATTGAGTCTTACTATTACGAGTCCAACAACTGCTAAGAATTCATTCAGCTCCAATCAAATTACAAAATAGAGGACGATTTAAAGCAGACTATTCTGGTTGGTCAGGACATTGTGCAGGATTTGGCGGTTGCGGTAACGCTTTATTACAAGGACAAGCTTGAGATAAAGTCCTCCGGCGACATTCAGCGTCATTTCTTCAAGATTGGCCGTTTTTTCGTGGTCGATTTGGAGCGGGATGACACGCAGAGCAAAATTCAGAGGTTCATCGAGAACAAGATAAAGCTCAGGCAGTAATATTTAATAAAAGAAGTAAAAACGGAGGAAATTGAAACCAACGAGCTCAATTTCGGCTTTCAGGAGATAAACCAGTAAACACTAGATTCTAAAACGGCTCAGTTCGAAACTGAACAGATTCAAACTTAACAGTTCAAAACTGAACCCGAAATTAAAAAGAAGAAGGAATTTATCCTGAGCAAAAAACCGGAAAAACAGATTTTCAAACTGGGGAACGTTGAAATCCAAGTTCAGTCTTTGTGCAAAACGGTTATTGAAAAAGTTGCTGAAATAGTCGCTGAGCCGGTGGAAGTTGATTTGACTGTGGAAGAGCTGTGATGTTTATTTTTTGTTTGGGTGTACTACATAAACCTTAGTTACCTTAGTTACCTATTTGCTTATAAGGGAGTTACCGATTTCATCTCCCTTATAAGTGAGTTGACCTACTCCCTTATAAGCGAAATAAGTTGACCTACACCCTAAAAGCAAAATAGCACCTCCCTTACAAGCAAGGTAGTATTTAATATATTAATATGTGGACCGGGTTCAAGAGTCAACCTGAAGTGGTATTAATAATTTCATATATGATTGTATTTCAAATATTCATAACTTATCAATATTCATCCAATATAAGTTGAGGTGTCTGGATTGTTATTTCCTCACTTTGTAAAATTTGAAGTTTTGTTAAAATCGACTATTATCATTGTATTCGGTTGATCATTTTGGAGGAATTAGTATTTTCTTTAACAATTAATTCATTGTTTCTAGCTAAACCTAAGACTCCACGGGACAACTAAATATTCTTAAAAAAGAAATCGGAAATGGTAAACTGTAGAAGAATTCAAACCAATAGTGGAGAAATATCTGAACTATTATATATTTATTATACACTCAGTCTTAAGATTCCAACTAACTGCATTTGATTTTAATAGCTTTCATTATCATCTGAAATTCTGTATAAAATGCACATAATACTTAATTATTTAAACTAATTTTAAATTATATTATGGATCTAAGTGCGAATATGTTAATTGGGGCATTTATATTAAGAAATACAACTGATTTCGTTTTCAACTTCAATCAAGATTAAGATAATTGCGTAATTGCATTTAAAGATGAAGTGAATTTGTAAATTTAAGCGCATTTTTGAAATTAGTCAGTTTCTTTCATTCTATGATGTGGGTAATTTCTTTTGAATCATGCTATATTCTCATAATGGAGTTCATATAACCGCCTGTTTCCATTTGAATTTTCAAACTATTTATATACATTCGCTATTAATTTCACTTCAAAAGTAATATTTTATTTATCGTCCACTCCAGAATTAGAATTCATTTTCTATTTCTACGGAAACTAATAAATCATTCCATTATCATATATGCTTAAATTAAGATGAATCGAGCTGAGCATTAAAATTAACATCAATTGTTTTTAATTAAATCAAAATAAAATGAATATTTACTAAATCTATCATAACTACAACAAATACAATGATCCCAATGATAAGTTGGCACTATTTAGATTTGAACAATATCAATGAAGTGATATTTGAATAACAAAACTGCTGAATATTAGATCAAGTAATTTAACTCACATTGGAGTATCAAAATTATTTTTGAAATCTCTTACGTAAATTCAAAAATATTTTAAAGAATGATTATATTCGCTACTGTCGGTATTTTAGTCTATTAGTTTTTAGGTACTTGAGGTGTCTGTGACTTGGTAATAGATATACTCTCTTTGAGAATATTGTGGTGATATTAATCTACGATTATAAAGAAATAACCTTATTCAATAATGATAAATATCTATAATTATTTTCTGAAACATATTGAAAAAAGATCTAAAGTATTATACATTTTTACAAAGTAGTGAAGTGAGGTAGTTATCTCCATTCATATTCAACTTATATATTTATTAGATACATATTGAATAATCATATTATAACGCGCTCACTTGTAAGTCTCAACGTAAACTTACTTGTTTTGCACTAATTAGTTATTTCATGAAACAACACAGCCAATTCAGTAAATTCAATATAAGGTAAGTTAATACATAAATTAGTACTCAATATACTATTCATAAATTTTTAGTCTTATGACGTTGCAGGTACAAGATATATTTATTGAAACATTAAATTTACAAGATTTAATTACGATGAAGCGGTAAAATCATATAAGCTAATATATTATTTCAATAATATATTATATAGTATACAAATTTATTAATACTAATTCGGAAAAATTTACAAATTAGAAGATAAAATATCAAAAGTTTAGTTTATAACAAGTATTTAACACAGAATATAAAATAATTGATTTGGACTACCAATGAAAATAGAATAGTTGTTGGTAAATATACTGAAACCTTTACAGTACAAGACAGAAATTCACGATAAATTGTGAATTCTGAAAAAATTGAAGAAAATAGTCAACAAAAGAAGTGATATAAATTAATGTTAGAAATTATTAAAAAATAAAATTTATTATACTCTATAGATCTATGTTAATATTTTTTAATATTAGTTCACCTCCTTATTTATTCCGTACATTAAAAAACCCGGTCCACATATATATATTATTACTTGATGAAACAATAAATAATAATAAATGAACTGAATTTTTCACACTGTGATTACTAATATATAACAACTATCACTACAATTCCATTTTATTGATTTATGAGTTCTGGTGTATTCATAGTTTTAAATTTAAGTGTACTTTCAACGCTACTATCTTAGGTGTTAAAGATTATTGACTCATATTTGAATAAATTAGGTTCAGTTCTCAAAGCGGAACTCTAAACGATTAAAA